>OZ024775.1:13348812-13658812 GCA_964017025.1 Stenichneumon culpator | reverse complement strand
TCGGCCTAGGAAAAACGCGATGGGTAAAGGAATAAAAGAAGAGGCCTGGATTGCGCACTTTAAAAAAGTTCTGGGAGGAGAAGAAGAAGCGGACAACGGAGACGGAAATCGGGAAAACAGCGAGGAACTGGGTGAGGAGGATCAGGGAGAAGAACCCCGAGAGTTGAACAGGGACATAGGACTGGAAGAAATGAAAATGACTATGAAGAAAATGAAAAAGAACAAGGCGGCAGGAGCGGATGGAGTAGGCTTGGAAGTGCTGAACGGGATGGCAGAAGAGCTGATAAATGTGTGGCATGGAATTATAAACGACATCTGGAAAGAGGGAAAGATTGTGGCGAATTGGCAGTTGGCGAGAATTTATCCAATTTTCAAGGCGGGAGACAAGAGCGTTGCGGCAAACTATCGAGGAGTGTCGTTGCTAAATGTAGGTTACAAGATTGTAACCGCGATTTTGGCTAACAGACTGAGAGAATGGTTGGAGAAGAATAATAAGTTGAACGAAAGTCAGAACGGATACAGAACAAAAAGATCGACGAGGGATCATATTTTTGTCCTCAATTCTCTAATAGGGAACAGACTCAAGCACAAAGGAGGGAAACTTTACGTGGCTTTCGTCGACTTTAAAGCCGCTTTTGATATGGTGGATAGAGAATTGCTAGTCAAAAAGATCAAAAGAATTGGCGTTTCAGGTAGAATGGTAAGGATGATTAGAGATATATATAAAATAACGTGGAACGAAGTCATTACGCAAGATGGGTGCACGAAGAAATTCCGGACGAGTCGAGGAGTGCGACAAGGGTGTCCCCTCAGTCCTACGCTCTTCAACATCTTCCTGGACGACTCGGATATCGAATGGAAACTAAGAAATGAAGGAGGTACGGTCATTGGACACACGAACATATTTGCACTGAAGTTTGCAGATGACGTGGCGGTAGTGGCCGAGGATGTGGCGGTAGCGGCCGAGGATGTGGCGGTAGTGGCCGAGGATGCGAGTGAAATGAAGGCAATGTTGAGAACGTTAGCCAGATATGTGGACAGAAATCGGATGCAGGTGAATACAACAAAAACAAAGATTATGGTGTTTAGGAACGGGGGAAGAAGGAAAAAGGATGAAATATGGAGATACGGGCAAAGCGAAGTGGAAGAAGTTAACAGCTACAAGTACTTAGGCTTTTGGTTCTCAGCAAGTAATTCGTTCACAAAACACCTGAAGACACTGGTAGCGA
Source organism: Stenichneumon culpator (assembly GCA_964017025.1). NCBI lineage: Eukaryota > Metazoa > Arthropoda > Insecta > Hymenoptera > Ichneumonidae > Stenichneumon > Stenichneumon culpator. Next base: position 13,657,583 of record OZ024775.1, on the reverse strand, counting down.
AAGCTCAGCTGGCGACGAATGCAGCTTGGGGAGTTATAAAAAGAGCAAGAATAAATAATTTAGGAAGGAGAGCGTATCTGCTGGACACATTGGTCAAAGCGGTATTATTGTATGGAGCAGAGCCGTGGGGGTGGAGGGAAAGACAGGAGATGGAGAGAGTGGCAGGAAGATATGTGAAGATGATGATGGGGATCAACAGAAATACTCCAGCGTATATTTGGAGAATGGAGGCAGGAAGGCAAAAAATCGAATTGGAAGCCAGAGTACGAGCGAGTGTGTATGTGAGCAAGATATTGAGGATGGAAGACATGAGATGGCCCAAGATTTGTTTAAAGGAAGAGTTACGGAGTTGGAGAAATGGAAATTCGTCTAAATGGGGGAAGGAGATGGAAGCAGCGTTCAGAAGACTGGGAGATGGAGAGTCAATGAAATTGATGTGGAGGGGAGTAGAGACAGCACGATTGCAAGCCAAAATGTGGGAAGGATGCAGGACACTGAGCTATCAGAGGATACAAGAGGACTGGGCAAGAATTTAAAGGTCAACGTACTGTCCGGAATATAAATGGCGAAAAGACACGATAGAAGTAGCCGTTTATTGGGAGCAGAAGGGAGTACACGGTAGGGATAAAGAACAATGGGCCAGGATGAGATGCGGAAATGTTGGTAGATCGGGGAATAAAGGATATCGAGAGGAGAGCTGCAGACTGTGCGGGGAAGGAAAGGAAAACTTGGAACACGTTAAACAGTGCCAGGAATGGATGAAGATGGTGAAAAGTGAACTGAGAGAGGAAGTCGAAAAGCTATTTGGTATGGAGACGGAGCGGAAAGAGTGAAATAGATTGCTAAGAGGAGAAGTGTTACCAATCCTGTGCGAGTATTGTCGGGAGTTCGAAAAAGCGGTAAAATTAAAGACTCAAAGCGAAAGTGATCCCGAAGCAGGTATGGAAATGGGCGTGGATGTGAATAAAAGGAATGATTGAAAAACCTAGTCAGTAAGGCATATTGTAAGCACCGGCAAGACCAAAGTGTACAGTGTATGTAAAACATTTGTTATATTCTAAAGCTTTAAAAGGCAAGAATGGCTAAATAAAAAAAATAGAAGAATATTTGTGAATAAAGAGACATTATAAAGAAGCGATATGAAAATTTCAATTAACTTAAAAAAAAAATTTCAAGATTTTTGTCGTATTATTAATATTAATACACAATATATATTGCATATAGATATATATGGGGTATTCCAGGACAATTCGGCAGGGCCGAAACCTTCACTTTAATTGCTTTTTTCCCTTGGATTATGTTATTGGTTGGTACAAAAAAACACGCTGTACCAAGTTTTATTCATTTTTTAATGAATGTGATCACTATCACAAAAATATAAATTAGTGAAAAAAAAACGACATCAACGAATCTTTTGAAATTTTATTAACATTACAATATTCAATAGCTTCGAACAGAGCCTCTCTAACTGTTTGAGTAGTTTAACCATTCAACGAGTTCGACGGGTTCGAACAGTTTAACAGGTTCGAACATCTCTCGGCGGTCGGGCTTGACTCAATCCCATTCGACGAACAGCTTATAGAACCGAACCACGAACTATTCGAGATATCCGGATGCCCGGATAGTTTGGGTGGATCGGCGTATGCGGATACCCGGATAGTTCGAGTGAATCCGGATGTCCGGATAGTTCAGGTGGATCCGGATATCTGAACGATTCACGGATATCTGACCGTTCCTAACACTTCAAGGTTGAGCAGATTATGTGACAGGACCAATAATCTTTGTGACCTTGTCCTCCGTGTTCTTCGTGCCCTCGGAATCTTTGTCGTTAATAATTCAGCTATCATCTCTCGTCTCTCAAATATCCGTAGGTCTATCCGTCCTTGTTTATGATTTAGCTATCGTCTCCCGTCTCTCAAATATCCACACGTCTGTTCGCTCTGAGGTCTTAAAAAAGACTGTCAGAACTGTCAGACTGTCACAGGAACTGATCGAAAAACAACTGACAACGAAAAACACATGACTACCTACAGACACGAATGACATTAGATTCATCCTCGCGCATGAATACACTATATATGTCGGATATTTTATATCCAAAATAAAGTTTCAAATGCCAATCGGCATATTCTAACGTTTCCTGGCACGTCAATGATAAGCCGATTATTTGCCAGGACCGAGAAACGTCGAGGTGACATTTTGACAGGTGACAGATTGTAAAACAATAGACTCTCAAAATCGGAAATCGAGCGTTCATTGGGACCCACTGGAATCCGAATCGAGCGGCCATTGGGAACCCATGGATGACCTTAGAACTTTATGATACATAATTAAGTTTTGCCTTACTCTTTCGTTTTGCCCCACTGTTCCGTTTAGCCCCGCTCTCCCTTATATAACATGGAAGTAATATGTAATACTTCAATTGTTATATGCAGACCATGTTATATGAAGCTGCAACGTCCCAGTTACGTATGAAAAATGGTGTAACCGTTTGCGACAATATGTTTTTTTTTAAATTAAAAACTGCACGTTAGATTGTTATATCACACCGGTATAACACGGTAATATAACAGTGTTACATTGGTGGTCGGAAATGGCAACTTGCATGTAATTTACATGTATAACTCTGGTAACATTACCTGTTATTTTCGGTCAAATTGCTGTTACATTGTTGCTACATTACTGTGTCTACTGAGCAGAATAGTTTACCAGAATCGTTTTCGTCTCAAGCATCCTTTATCGCATTTCACAAATTCATTCGCCGTTCGAGTGTATACGAGACGAGAGCAGAAAATTTATCGACACGTTTCTATCTCGATTTTCCTATCGATGCATGTGCTCTTTTTATCGCAACGGACCGAGAAGAACGAGGGAACAAATAGTCCGGGACAGCGTAGCTGCGGAATAGACGGCAGAACAGAGGATGCGAAGACACAGAGGAGAATGAGCAAAGAAGAAGCTCGGGTTACCCTCATCTCTTCTGTGCGCAGGAAGCTTGAATGCTATTCAAATGTATGGAAAACTCGGAGCGATAGAATTTATATAGTTACCTATCGGCGATGAATCACTGAAAATATAAACAATAAAGGTCTCTCCCTTTATGCGTTGTACGGAGCGGTCTGGATAGAGTAGCGCAGAGTGCATCCATCGAAAGTCTCAGGGACGATGGGTACCATCCGCGGCGGTTATCAATTATTTATGAATTTTCCACCGCGGACGCCTTCTCGCACGAGACATTAGAGCCAAATGGAGTAAAAGAACGTCCCGATCTCAGGAGATCTGGAGGTGCTTTTTTTCTTCTTTTTTTTTTATTCTTTAACCTCGCTTAGCATTAGACGGGAAGACGAGACGTGTAAAATAGATGTCCCTGACTTCCGGCGTGTTTACCCCTTTTTTCTCTCTCTCGCTAAACTACATTTTATAACCGGCTTAGGGTGAAGAGCGAAAACAATGACTGTGTCGTCGCTTCATGAGCGAAGAAGAAAAACCCGCTAACACGATTTTACGATGGATTTCGCGAACGATAAATTCGGAGTCATTGGATGGGAGATGTAAACAGAGAGACAACGAACGTTGACTCTTCGGGAAAAAGTGTAGTGAAGTGGAAGTGGAATAAGAATGGAAGTGGAAACAGAATGGAAGTGGAATAAGAGTGGAAGTAGAATAAGAGTGGAAGTGGAATAACTGTAAAACGTGCTGGTAGGTTCGAGCAGGGATCGGGCTTATTTTTCTTCTTTTCTTCTTTACCCTCGCTTAGCATTACACAGGAAGACGAGGCGTGTAAAATAGATGTCCCTGACTTCCGGCGTGTTTACCCCTTTTTTTCTCGCTCTCGCTAAACTACATGTTATAACCGGCGTAGGGTGAAGAGCTAAAACAATGAATGTGTCGTCGCTTTATGAGCGAAGACGAGAAACCCGCTAACACAATTTCGCAACGGATGTCGTGAACGGTAAATCTAGAATCATTGGATGGGAGATGTAAACAGAAAAACAACAAACGGTGATTCATCGAGAAAAAATATCTGGAGAAGTGATAAGCGTAGAAGGGATTAACCGTAACACGTGCCGGTAGGTCCGGGTTGAATCGCGTTTTTCTTCTTCTTTTCTTCGTCACCCTCGCTTAGCATTAAACGGAAAAACAAAGCGTGTAAAATAGACGTCCCTGACTTCCGCCGTCTTTACCCCTTTTTCGTTCTCTCGCTAAGCTACATTTTATAAACGGCGTAGGGTGAAGAGCGGAAACAATAACTGTATGGTCGCTTAATGGGCGAAGAAGAAATACCCGATAATACAATTTTTCTTCTTCGTTTCTTCTTTACCTTCGCCTTACATTACACGCTTATGTTACACGCCTTATCTTCCTGTCTAATGCTAATATTAGACGGGAAGATAAAGCGTGTAAAATTGACGTCCCTGACTTCCGGCATGTTTACCCCTTTTTCTTTCTCCCGCTAAACTGGATGTTAAAACCGGCGTTGGGTGAAGAGGGGAAACTATTATTGTATCGTCGCTTAAGGGCATGTGCAATACCGCGGTCGGTAATAAAAACTCTAATCAACTTTTCTGAAAAACACCAGACATTGACTCTTCCGGAAAAAATCTAGCGAAGTGATAAGCGTGGTAGGGCATCCGTCCAGAGGGCATCCATGCAAAGTTTCAGGGACAATTGGTCTCATCCGCGGTTATCGATTATTTATTAATTTCCCACCGCGGACCACTTCTTGCAAGAGGCATTAGAGCTAAATGGAGTAAGAGAACGTCCCGATCTGAGGAGCTCTGGAGGTGCTTTCTTCTACTTCTTTGCCCTCGCTTAGCACTAGACGGGAAGACGGGTCGTGTAAAATAGATCGGAGTGTTTACTCCTTTTTTTTTGTCTCTCGCTACACTACCTACGTTTTACAACCGGCATGGGGCAAAAAGCGAAAACAATGACTGTGTCTTCGCTTCACGAGCGAAGAAGAAATACCCACCAAAACAATTTTTCAACGGATCTCGCGAACGGTACTTCCCGGATTCATCGGCTTGTGGACGTAAACAGAAAAACAACAAACGGTGACTCGTCGGGGAAAAATATAGAGGTGTGATAAGCGTGGAAGGGGTCGACTGTAACACGTGCTGGTAGATCTGAGCGGGAATAACGCGGAACGGCTTTCTTTTCTGGAAACTGCTCTGTCTCGGATCTACAAACTTTATACGGGTCGCGTACGAGGAATCTCGATTTCGTAATCACGTATGAGCGTACGCGTAGTAATGGTGGTCTGATAGAACAACGATTTTTTTTCGCTGTTTGCAGGGAAAAGCGGGGCACAATGGATTTTTAAGAGACGAGGAGAAGGAGGGGTCTGAGGGCACGTCGACAACGTACGATACAGCGTAAATCGAGTTCGAATTGGAAGGGATAAGAGGTCGAAGCACGGAGACAGCGCGCGAAAGGAAAGTACCGCTATTCTTAGTATCGGCTGGTTCAAGCCGATTCGTATCGTCCCTCTTCTCTCTCTTCCTCCATCCCGATGACATATCGGCACGCGTCCGTAGAGTATACCATCGTGCTTTTTACATTGGTAATTTTCTTTGCATCGAATTCCCCCGGAATTACACGCCGACCATGGTAAAACCGGGATATTTCCGGGAAAATATCCCCCAAATATCGCCAATATTCGCCGTGGCTTTCTTTCAGATTTTTCAGCTTGGTCGCTCGTCGTTGATTAATTTTCAGTGTCGCGTAGATCATTAGATCCTTCGCGTCGGTTTTCTATCAGATTTTGACTTTTTTCGCATGGTCGATCATTGATTTATTTTTAGTGTAATTTGTTCCTTCGCGTAAATCCTTCGCCTAGATCATTAGATCTTTCGCCACGGCTTTCTATCAGATTTTTGTTTTGGCATGTGCGATGTTGCTTTATACATTTTTAGTGTCGCCTAGATCGTTAGATTTCTCACCGTGGCTTTTTGTTAGCAGTTTTTCTTTTTTATCGTGTTCGGTCGTCCTTGATTTATTTTTAGCGTCATTTGGTTTATATTTTATAAATTCGTCGCCTAGGTCATTAGATCTTTTACCATAGTCTTCCGTCAGATTTTAATTTTTGTACCATGTTCGATTTTCCTTGATTAATTTTTAGCGTAGTTTCTTCGTGCGGACGAGAGCGCGCGGCTCGTTGCCTTACATTTTATGGTTGCGTCGCCAGGATCATTAGATAACGATGCCAATTGTGCGGCTGCACATTTGCGACCTCACACGATAAGACCGAGCTGAAGTGTTCAGCTATAGGAGCAAAGTCTCTCGTTCTTTTTTTTCCCTTTCGCCCGAGCGCCGAGCACCTCGCACATTCAGCAGGACAACGCAAATCGGACGACTTTACCCAGCGAAGTTAACCGGCAATAACGATTACACAGTCGGCTCGTTTTTAAACCTCCGAGTGGAGCGTCTCGTTACGCTACCGGAGAGCTTTACCAGCGTGACATAATTCGGAGCCTATCGGATCGGCGATTATATTCCAGGTTTATATACTTCATTCGGCTCGGAGTCCGCGTAGGCGAAAGAAGAGACGTGCGCGTGGCGTTTTCGATGCTTGCATTCCCAAAAGGCTTTGCCTTACTTCTTACCTCTGATTAATTTTGTCATCAACTTATTTTACAATTATCTGGCTAAATTAATATTTACAAAGTGAATATTATTTTGTTGTTGTTTTTAAGGGCCGAAAGAAGAAATCGTCTAAATCGGAGCGAAAGCGGAGAGAAAAATGGCCGGACGGCTCGGTGAGAATATCTCGCGTTAAATGTTATCAAGATCGATCGAACTTGCTTGGATTCCCGAAGCGCTTTTGCCTTACTTCTTACCTGACGAATTAGTTTTTTTACGCAATTATTATTTTTAAATTGTTTGGCAAAATTAATGTTTATAAGGTGAAATCTGTTTTGTCGTTGCTTTGAACTATCTAGTCGATTGCTTCTTCTTGCTAAGAAAGAAAAAGTCGAATATAGCGGAGAGAAAAATGACCGGACGACTCGGTGAATATCTCACAATTAATCAAGTTCTATCAATCTTGCATGCCTTTCCGAAGTGCCTTATTTCTTCCATCCCAAATTATTATTGTGTTTAAGAAATAAAATAATCATTTTACAATTATCTGGCAAAATTAATGTTTACAAAGTGAAAATTGTTTTGCCGTTGCTTTAATGGCAGAAGGAAGAAATCGACTGCAGCGGAGAGAAAAATCACCGGATGGCTCGGTAAGAATATCTCGCGTTCAGTGTAATCAATATCGATCGATCGGTTTTCGTCTTCGAACAATATCTCGTCCTACCTTTTGACCCAGAGGCAACAAAGTATAGGCACATTTACAATCGGAATCGATCTTCTTCCGCGTTGATCCTCGTCCAGCAGGTTACTTGGACAACAGAGCGAAGGCGAGGAGAGCCCCATTGAATATTCCCGAGCCAGATCGAGAACCTTCGATCTAGCGGGCACAAGTCCGAGGGAACGAAGAAATAGAAGGATGGAAAGGACAGCGAGAGAGGCATCCGCACTACGTATGCCGGTGTTATACATACATATATATATATATATATATATATATATATATATATATATATATATATATATATATATATATATATATAGGGGAGACCGGGGCGAGATGGGCCCTCTAAGCAAATAATGCGGCAACAGCGCTGCCGAAAGCATAATTTATTGTTTGTCATCCAACAATTATAGTTTTACAGTTTTATAGCGCGTCCGAAAAAAAAAATTGTTTAATGCGAGACGGGCTACTTTAAATTGTTCACTTTTCACCCCTCCCTTTACTATCCATACATCTTGAGTTTCCCTACTTCTACTTGTCAGTAGTGCTCATGCGCCAATAATCCGCCATTACAGCTTTCTAGTTGTCTTGTTTAGGGTGGCCCATCACGCCCCGCGTCGACCCGATTTTTCGCAAGCCCATCTCGCCCCGGTCTCCCCATATATATATATATATACATCGGGATTTATCACGTCCGAGATCGATCGAGAAATGATCTTTACTCTTTCTTTTCATTTCCAACGGAGAAACGTTTAAACACGTGCCCATACGCGAAGGCCCCTTCCTTGCTCGGTGACGATTTCTGGCGGATCGCAAATTCGAAAACCAGTAGATATTTTTTTCTTTTTTTACTTTCTTTTTTTTTTGACGGCGCGTGCGATCTTGAACGGTCAACCTGCCCTCCTGCAACCTAAAGGATACTCGAAAGTTTTATTATGCATCGGCTGACCTCACGGGATTATATTCCCAATGGCGCCTCTCTTTCTCGTTCGTCGTCAGCCCAGATCGACACCTCATTTCTCTCTTTATCACACTCTCCGTCGCGACGCTGCGAATCCTTTTTCCTCCTCGACGCCCATCAGTTTCGTAACATCCACGATAGCAAAGATGACTTTTATAATTCGACAATTTTATTACTATTTTCATATGAGACCTGCTTGTACAAGGGAATAATTAGATTTTCAAATCGGAAGTAACGAATTTTCTGTGTGATGTCACTTCTGGTCAGTAAATGAGATTTTCAAACCAGAAGTAGCGTATTTCCGGCGCGACATCATATCCGGTCGGTAGAAGAGATTTTTAAACCGAAATTGATATATTTCGGTAAATGAGATTTTGAAATCGGAAGTGACGAATTTGCGGTGTCGCGTTACTTCCGTTCGGTGAATGGGATAGTCAATCCGGATGTGATTTATTTCCGGTGTGACGTCACTTCCGAAGAAACGAGATTTTCAAACCCGAAGTGAGCCAACAACGAGATGTTTGCAATTGTTCTGGAGTAAAGAAAAAATGGCAACGAATTTTAAACCGCGTGACCCGATTCAGCCTACTTTGCCGGACGAACGAAAATTTTATAAGATCCGATGACGCACTCGTGACCGATAGCGTGTATATCTTCCGTGGAAACGCGTCACTGAGACACGTGGAATACGGTACTAGTTTACGAGTGCTAGATTTTCCATTTGCTCTCATCTCCCGCCCCCACCCCCCGGGCTCACCCCTCTGTCGACCGAGTTTCCTCCCGTTTATTCTCGATCGCCGTGCTAGAACGTGCCAGTGACTTCGCGAAAATAAAAATAAAAAATACTCTATCGGCGAGCGGGAGAGCAGGACGGACTATAGTTTTGCTAATCTCGTTTCCTATGCACGTACCAAATGACGTAGATGCGTACAGCTTTGCGGTACACGATGACGCGACGGTTGCATCATCGGCTCTGCGGTGCCGAAGAAAGAGCGAGAAATTGGTGAAAGGAAGCGAGCCGCCAAGTGTTGTTACGCACGTTTATGATACCCGATCCAAGAAATCGTCAACTCTCCGTCATTGACGCGAATAATAATAATAGTAGATGGTAAACATAATTTAATTATTATGTTTACCATTTACTATTATTATTATTATTCGCTGTCAATGACAGAGAGTTGGAAAAAGTAAATTGGAAAAAGTAATGATAATAGTACATTGTAAGAAAAATAACAATAACCGTAAATTCTAAAAATAATAGTAATCAAAAGCCGAAGTACGGTAATTTCAGGATTGTGTCTTTTGCGTGACCTTGAGAGTACTTTGATGCTGAAATCTCGATTTTGTTTTTTACTAAAACATAACTTCACCAGTGAGGAAGAAAAATGGCTGTTGAAATTTTTACATTTATTTACTGTTATTTTTTGATAATTTTATTTACGCTCTTTGATCATCGGTAAATAAATATCGATCAGCATCAAGAGCACTGCAATCGCTGGGTCGTCACCAGAGTGAAACCGTCCCGATGATGTTGACGAGCCGTTAATTTGGACCGCATTCCAGCACACATCGCTTCTCTCGGCCGTCGGGTGCATTAGCTTCTGGCATATGTCGCGAGTTCGAATGCTTCGGAACAGAAGAAGAGTTCCGGGGTAATCGGCCGGGCTCGATCAAGTCGTCAAACCCGCAACGCACGGTCAGCACGGATCCCGATGAACATGCTGGCCTTGACCGACGACGACGAAGAGTAAGTGCTCAATCGCGATGCTTCTTATTTCATCGAGTTTCGTCACGTTTTTTTTTTCAGACCTTCGAAGCCGCCTACACAATTTCTTGTCGCGTCTGAATTTCAATCCAAGGGATTTTTTTCTTTTTCTCTTATTTATTTATTTACTTTGACACTTTTTCGAACGGCAGAATTCGGTTGAAAGCGAGCGATACATATTTTGTTTTTATCCGAGCTGATATCTCGAAGAGTCTTCTTAAAATTCTCCTCTTCCTCCTCGGCAGTCAAAAACGTTAATTTCGTACGTGCAGCGATTCCGAGAAATAGGAATACGAGACAAATGTCAGTGACCGAGAAGAAAAAAAAATCGTGCTAAGATCAACGAACCGAGCTTCGAGATACATGTATCGGCCAAAAGCATTGCGGACGTTGTTTCGTCTCTTTTTTTTTTTGGTTTTTGCAACTTTAAGCAGATGACAACGATGAGACCGTCTTCTTTTCGCCTCGCTATCGGGCTCGTGCGTTAGACAATCAATGGATAAACGATCTCTTCCCTAGCTGACGGACGGATCTAAATCTTTTCGGACACACCGGCGAAGGATTTGTATGCGCATTTTATTTTTTTTTGTCATTGAACTTTTGGCCCGTGGGTGGTCAGCGTAGATTTTTAACGGGCAAAGATTAGAAGATGGCTCGCCCGAGGTCATCGGAACTTTTCGCGACAACCGGCACGGACGTCAATCTTCCGTCGTTTCAAAGGCAAATTCTACTTTATGCTGATTCGACGCACGTTCGCGCCCGTAAAGGGTTTCAGGTAAGACTGAACTGGGTTCAGTTAGTAACTGAGTTCAGAGGTGTGTTTGTGTAAGTTTCCACACACACCCCTCGAGGATTTAAACGCTCCAATCGGAACTACATCGATGTCCGTCATTCATTTTAACAACTTTAGTGTGGAAGCAGATTTCGATATGTATGAATATATTTTTCGAACTCATTCTTAAATTTTGACAATTTTTTTTATCCCACGTTTTGTCAGCGAATTGTTACTCGCTCGATTGTCGTCCATTCGAACAACTTTTGTCTGGTGGATTTCGATAAATAAATTAATAAATACATATTTATAAATATATATTTCCATCTATTTCTTAAATTTTGGCAATTTCCTTGCTATTCCACTTTAAATATCAGCGAATTATTACTCGTTTCATTGTAATTAATTCGAACAACTTTAGTCTGCAGGTAGAGTTCAATACATAACTAAATAAGTAAATAAATAAATAAATGAATACATTTATAAATTGGTTAAAGAAAACCACCGTAGCGTTAAATCGAGTAATAAGGAAGTGTCTAAAGTTAGACACACATCCCTCCAGAATTTAAACGCTCCAATCAGAAATACATCGACATGCGGAAAGTGTAAGAAAAAAAAATAGAAGAAGAAAAGAAGAAATCTTTGGCAAAAGAGCGAGTTTTAGGTTCGGAGAATTTGGAAACGAAAAAAAAATATGTCTCAGATGCTCGACCGAGATTCCTCCAGCCTGGACCGGAGTCTGATATGCAGAGGGACGCATCGTCTGCACGCATAGTCTGACACTGATCGAGGATCCTCGGGAAAGGGAGCGAGAGAGCGAGAGGGAAGAAAAGAAGACACGCTCGAATTTAGGCAGATGATGCACCCGGGTCGCTTCACCAATTTGAAAACCAAATAAAATTCCCGCGACGGGGTTCTCGTGTATCCGATGCCGCACGGCCGTTGCAACGGGCCGCGAAGAGGAACCAAGCCGCGACATTCGAATACATTTGTATCGTGTTACATAAAACCGATGCGGCCTCCTGGGAGACATTTTTTTTTTTGGTTACTTCTTTCTTTTTTTTTCTTCTTCGTTTATCTTTCGTTCTGGTTGCGGCACCGCCAAAGTGCATATAGCGTGTCGCCGAGCTTTCGGCTGATACCGGGTCGCCAGACGATGATCATGGTAATAGAAATTCGGTAGCGGTTAAACAAAATCATCGTCCGGCTCACCGTGACCTCGGATCACTCCGAGACGCCGTACAAGCCTATGGGTAAAAAAAAAGTGGAATGTGCGAGCGAGTTAAAAAATATTTTTTAAATTTGGCGATTCCCGAAGATCCTGTTGACTCGAGGCAAAAATTGATTGGATGAAATTCATGGAAAGTTTGTCAAATAAAGATGAAATTGTTTTTTGGTATACTTCAATTGTTGGGCAAATAAGTTTAGAGGTGTTTTTTTCTTTCTTAAAAATTTTATTCAATTTCAAAAATTGATTTAATCCCGCGTCCGCCGAACACGAATCCGCTGGTCGATGTTTTAGGCAAAAAAGTTGGGGGATGTTTTTGTTTAGTCCTCAAAATGTTTATCTAATTTCAAAAATTGATTTAGTCCCTCATCAGCCGAATATAAATCCGCTAGTCACTGTTCTCACAGATTTGTATGTATAAAGATTTATATTTTCGTATTGAATAATAGAAAAATTTTCGTTCCGGTGTGAAAGCTGGTGCATCGATTTTTAGCACCTGCGATTGCTCCGTTCGGTTGAAATTCCAATTTTATCGCGAGGATCGATCCTACTGGTATTCAGGGGAAATTCAATTAGCGGCACGGCTCGTGCGATAGGCCCGATTATCGTACAACGCTGCTGATTAATCATCAGCGTCTCCGTAGGCTACGCGGAAGAACGTTTCGTAACTCTTTCATTCGGATTCGATCTATAGTTATAGCTGCGACTTCGATGCCACTCCCGACAGAGAATCTAGGCGAGCAGGGATCGGACAGGTGGAAAGTGTAAAAAAAAAAAATGGTCATTTTCATTACAATGACAATCGGCCCTGAATTCGGAAGAGACAATCGATTAAATATCCGACATAAAAAAGAAGATTATATGTTAAATATCTGAAAATATCTTGTACAATAGGTCTGCAAATTATATTACTCCGAAGATATCTATGAGACTAAATTTCATCAAGTTATAACTGACGTGTTTTTCGCATTGCACAAATTTCGCTCGGGGAAGTTCAGTTAAAAAAAAATTCTACAAGTGTACAATTTTTCTTTCTTCCTAAAGCCGTGTATTGAGTACGACTTGTCGAAGATGAAATTTGATGTCATGCAGATATCTTCAGGGTCATTTAAATGTATCGAAATATATTTCGGATCGAATTATACGATCCGACCATTCTCACGAATCTCAACGCTCTGCCCGCAAAAAACCAGCCCTTTTAATCGGTGGCTTCAACATCGTTGAGCAACATATAGCTGTTCCGTGAGAGTGTGAAAAAATAAGATTGTATGTCAAAAATATGAAAATATCTTGCATAATACGTCTGCAAATATATGCTATCTTAAATATATCGAAAAAAATCAAATATCTTGCACAATACGTCTGTAAATATGTTATCTTAAATATATCGAAAAAAAAGATATATAGTATATACTAATCAAATATTATTATACAGCTTAAATCGCACCAGTCGGATAATCGTCACGATCCGACAATTCTCACGAATCTCTACGCTCTTTCTGCGAAAACCAGCCCCTTTTCTCGGTAGCTACGGCATCGTTGAGCAACACATAGCTGTTCCGTAAGAGTGACGAAAAAAAAGAAGCGTAGATAGACGTTGAGGCGTCGCCACGGAGAGGAACCTCGATTACTGCAATTTCAAGATCGCTCTCGATCGTTTTCTCGCGTTCGCTCTGATACGATTCCCGAGGACACATTGGGAACGGGCGATGTCGACAGAGAGACCCAACAGATAGAGAGAGAGACAATAAAAAAGTGAGGTTGTCGGTGATCGAGGTGCGACTGGTTCCCATATTATAATCGAATGCCCAGCATCCATCGAGTCGAAGGTCTCGCGCCAAAATCAAGGTTGGCTTCGGGCACCGCCGTATATCATCGAGCTCACTAAGATTTATTTTCAACAACGGGTCTCTCGGAAAACATGTCTTTTGAGAAAATGTTTTTCATTCGCAAGTCTCAAATTTTATTTATTAAATTATAATATTGTTCACGAGACAATCGCTTTATGACAATATCCTTACATACAAGAGCGCATGCTTGCATAATGTGCCCTTACAATCACAGAAGCAATGCAAAATTTTCTTCGAAAAAAAATTTTAAGTAAGAAAAATTGATTTTGTCGAGCACCTGTTCGAGTCGAAGGTCTCGAGGCAAAATCAAGGTTGGCTTCGGTCACCGCTATATATCATCGAGTTCACTAAGATTTGTGTTAAAAAAGGTTCTCTTCGAAACCGCGTGTTTCTAGAAAATATTTTTCATTCACAAGTCGCACTTTTTCCCCGACACAATGTTTTTTTAAGTAAGAAAATTTGATATTGACACGCATCTATTCGAGTCGAAGGTCTCGCGCCAAATCAAGGTTGGCTTCTGTTACCGCTGCATATCATCGAGCTCACGAAGATTTATTTAAAAAAACGGGTCTTTCGTGTAACGGCCCAACATTGCATATAAGAGAACGATTTGAATAAGGGAAAAATATAGGTGACATTAGCGCAGTGGTTAGCACTCTTACACAGCAACCGATTAATCCAGGTTCGAATCCCTGTGATCACCATATGTTTTCTCTTTTCGATACTTTGCCCGTCCATCTGCAATACTAATATCTACAGGTCCCCAAATTCTCTGCTCGATCGTCACATTCGGAATAAACATGTTTTTCGAGAAAATATTTTTCATAGTGGCTGAAGGACTTAGTTCGATGGCCAATTGGCAATATATATATATATATATATATATATATATATATATATATATATATATATATATATATATACATATATATATATATATATATATACATATATACACACACACACACATACATATATAAAAATATAAATATGTCATCACGACAATCTCCGTTATGTCATGCTATGTTCAATAGTTATTTGTATGGCAAGGGCGTAGAAAGGGAGTTCTTGACGAGTATGAAAATGCCGCACGAGCCGAAGGCGAATGCGGCATTCACACGAGTCAGAACTCCCTTCTTTACTCCCATGCCATACACATAATTTTTCCTAAATTCACGAAAATCACACTTTTCGTTCCCGTGAAGTGTGCGTAGAAAGGCACTTTTCCGCACCAGTGCTGGAAAAAAGACCATATTGGGTTTGTGACTGTTACTGCGCATACGCAGTATTTTTCCGCACGCTATGCGAAAAAGTGCCTTTCTGCGCACACTTCACAGGAACGGAAAGCAGGATTTTAGGTACATGCGTTAGAAATAAAATTATTCCATCTGGCATATTGTCAATATATTCACTATTACTACTACTATTTTTCATTCACGAGTCTGATATTTTTCTCCGAAGAAAAATGTTGTAATTAAAAAAATAGAAACATAGTATTTTTTTAACTTCGCGTTTATCTAAAAAATTGTTCAAGTAATATTTTACCGAGGATAAGAAAAGGCGTGTTTCCTCGGAGAAGCTAGATCGACAAGTTCGAGCAGTGGTGGTGACGGGCGTTGCGTAAGAAATTTATGAAAAGCGTAACGCATGTATTCACGCACGTGAAAAGTGTATCTCTCACGTCTGGCGGCGGTGAGGTTGATCTGCATGTAGCGGGTCTCACGGTTCCGATTCTCGGCGTCTTAAGCTTCTAACGGTGCCCGATCCCTTGACAAAGTTCGCGGTTATCGCGTCCAGTGCAAACCCAGAAGAACAAGAGGCGGTAACAGTTCGACGATTTTACATAAGCGCGCACATAAAGTACATACATAACGCAACGGGCGCCCGAGCGATCCGTCCGTAAACGGGAACGCGTCTCTCGTTCGTCTGCACGGTATGTACGAGGGTACTTGCAAAATTCGCTACCGATACATTTATGGAATCTTCGAAAGCCCTGCGTTTAACTCCGTTTTCCCAAAAGAAAAATTATAGTGTTGGAGCGCGAACCGCGGTGACCGCTTTTACCGGCCACGCACGGGAAAAGCCCGAGTCTCGGTGCCCGTTACGTCGAAGGTAAAAGTCTTCGGACCCCTCGAGAACGAGGCTCGTTGAAAGATGCAACGTGTCGCGAAGCGATGCAAAAAATTTTAATCTTCAAGGTTTTTTTGTTAGTTTTTTTTTGCATGAAATGAAAACGAGCGGTTGTCGGCGGAAAGATCGAATATCTGAAGAAGAGAAAAGATGCGCTTCCGGTTTGAGGAAAGGTCCGCGGAGAAGCTTCGCTTTCGATAAAAATCGTCGAAAGAACATTACCGTTGTGCCATTTTATCAATCGCGTCAATCGAATTTTCGCCTCGAGAAGCGACGGAAGCACAGCCGCTCTCGATACCGCTAGTTTCCCAGAAATTCTACGCAGGCGGCGAGAGCGGTTCTTAGAAGAGAAAAAAAATCGCGAACAAATAACTGCGATACGATTTTCGCCCCGATTTTGGAAAATCGTACGTCAAATTTTAGACGATTTTTTTTTCTTTGTTGTACAATCGCTTTGTTGTACAATTTGAAAAATTCATGATCACGTATTGGTTCGAATTGCTTCATCTTCATTATGCGGGCCATTTCGGTACGTGGAAAATTTAATGATAAGGAGTAAAAAAAAATGTTTTATTGACACAAACGTCCACAATTTTTTATTTTTTTACTTCGCGATCACATCATCCGCCCAGGTGCGGTTTTAGAGCCGGGCTGACGTTGACCAACTATGACCGCCTGAGTTAGAAAGTCGACCCGACTCTGGTCGCTAATGTAGACCCGACTACCAGTTAACGTTGGCATGATAACATCGACCCAACTTTATCCAACGACGTTGCCCCAATGTTGAGTGCCGATGTCCAGTCAACGTTGAATGGAAAATATTAATACGCAATAATTTTTTTTTTTTCATCTTCAGTATTGTTTCGCGTAAATATAATTTTTTCCATTGATTCAATTAATAAATGGCAAAGACATTATTCTAGTTAATGTGAACTAGCTGAGTTCGTACATCAGAATACTCGAATTCAATGAATGTCCAAAACATTGGTAAATACAGTGCCCGAATATAGGGGCGTGCCGAAAAATCGCGTCCGGAGACTGGTACATTTAGACTCTTGTTATTTTCATCCGTAATAAAAAATATACTTATCTTTTTGTAATTAATCGACGTCTTTTGGAAAATAGAAACTATCAGTTTGACATTAGTTTCAGTTATTGTCACAAAAAAATTGTTCAATACCAATCAATAACTGGTCAAATGTGGGGATGCTCTTAACCATCCGAGCATCCCTACCTTTACCTTAGTTTCTGAATACTATCGGCATGAAGCTCGGAAAAATTAAAACCATTTGGAAGATTAACAACAATCGTATAAATCAATTAAGTATAAATTACTCTGTAGGGGAGAGCGGGGCAAAACGGGTCAGTGCGGCAAAACGGGACAACAGGCTAAAACGCAATTTTCCAATAAAAATTTGGACGCCCCATTTTGCCCCACCGAAACATCTGGATTTTCTGCCCCGTTTTGCTCCACAGTACCATCCAAAAATGATTGGAAAATTGCATTTTGCCCAGCTGCCCCACTTTGCCCCGCTCTTCCCTAATATCTCCTTTTTGGTTTACAAGTTTACGCATCGGAGCCGTTGTAATGGTTACACTTAAAGAAACTTTTAAAAACTTGTTATGTATTATAGAGGCAATGTGGCATGTCCAGTCGTTTTATTTTTTACTCGCCGACATGGTCCGCCGGTTCATAAACGCGTACTATGTTTTATTCAATAATCTCGGATCGAATCCGTGAAACTTATATCGCTCAAAACACGAGGCTCCGGCAATATCCCCTTGGTCCCCTCGTAGCACGAGGCAATTCTGACCGTTCGTTCGCGAGCGCGCATGCGCGTATGCGTGTGTCTTTTTGCGTCTGCGTCATCGATCATTCACAATTAGCTAACGGATTTCCACGGTGCGACGAGACAAACGGAGTCGGCACCGCGTGCGTGTGCCGGATAAAAGCTTCGAGAAGATTCGAATTCGCTTTCTCGGGAGCGACAAGCCACGGAACGGGAACGGGAAAGCGGCGACGAGAGTACGATGCATCGGACGGAAGCGATTTGGTTTATATGACGAAATGTTTTTTCGAACCCTTCAACGATCGGCGTAATGGCTTTCCACCGAATTCAATTTTTTTATGTATTTTCGATTGGCTTTCGTTTTTATAGAAACATTTTTTTCGAAAATTTGTAAATTCGAGGCAATTCTCTTTTTTCTGCGATGGAGAAAACTCAAAGACGTCTGAGAAGACAGATCGTTTTTTTTTTTCTTCGAACAACGAAATCCTATCCACCGTCCATCGGACGGAAACGATTGGTTGTATTTGAACAAACGTTTATTTCGAACCCTTCAACGATCGGCGTAATGTATTTCTACCGAATTCGATTATTTTCCAGTTTTATAGAAAAATATTTTTTGAGAAAATTTGACAATTCCATACAATTTCTTTTTTTCCTTCGATGGACCAAACTCAAAGACGGCTGAGAAGACAGATCGTTTTTGTCGGTTCGAACAACGAAATCCTATCGGCGAAGAGCTCTCGAGGATCGCCATAAAACTCGATTTCTTCGTTCCAATTAAGGGGTACGAGTTTTCGCTGCTTACCCCCCATGAGGATCGACGAGGCAAGAGATCGACACGGTGAACTGACTGCTGATGAGTCCGCGAACCCTCCGAGCGTTCGTCCGGACGCTCGTCTACCGGCGGGAATGGGCGAGAGGAGAGACGAAAATGCCTTAAGAAGAAGAAATGACGAGACGCGAAGAAAAGTCCCTTATCCGAATCTCGCGTCCAGGTGGCCGCGACCGTCCCCCCCACCCTCTCCCCCAGGGACTTTTGTATTAAAACCCTTTTACTCCCGAATTAATCTTCGAACCACCGGTCGACCAAGAGAATTCCCGAAATAAAAAGAAAAATTGAATAAGAAAAGAAGAAAAGTAAATAATTCAAGTACGCTAAAAATCGGTTTACTCGGTAAAGGAAGACACGGTCAACAGTGGCCGAGATAAAGGAGGGGTTGAATCGTCAGAGTGGTGGAGCGTGCGGACGACGTGGGTAAATGTGCTGACTACATTAAGTCCCCGGGGTATATAAGATAGCCCGCTTCCACCGTCCTATCCACAGAGCGAGTCAGATCGGCCAGCGGTACGGATTAACGATATATCGAGGCCCACCTCTTGCAACCACTTCGAAAACTTTAAAGATTCTCTACAAAACAAAAAGAAGAAAAGAAAGAAGAAGAAATAAAAGAAGTCAACTCAGCAACGAGGGACGAGCGATTTAAAAAAAAATTAGTGTGAGAAAAGCTGAGGTGTTTTATATTTTCTTGGTATTCCGAAAAGTGCTTTTTGTCATCCGGAGTGAACGATAAAAAAAAGGAAGAAATAAAAAAAAATGGAGCTCATCGAATTCAGCGCGACGACCTACTTCCTCATAGTCGCGACCCTCGTGGCTCTGATAATGATTCTCGTGGACAGCGCCCGTACGCGCAACAAGAAATCGTCCAAGGATAGGCACATATACGACAGCGAGGTGCCGACACTTCCGGAAGCTCCGGGACCGAAGCCTTGGCCCATCGTCGGATCGCTTCATCTGCTCGGGAAGTACGAGGTGCCTTACATGGCTTTTGCCGAACTAGCCAAGACCTACGGCAGCCAGGTGGTCAAGCTTCGCATGGGCTCGGTGCCGTGCATCGTCGTTAACGGATTGGAGAACATCAAGGAAGTCCTCATCACCAAGGGACACCAATTCGACTCGAGACCGAATTTCACCAGATATCACCGTCTCTTCTGCGGCGACAAGGAAAACTGTAAGCATGATTTTCGTGAAACTGCAATTAAGAAAAAAAAAAATCGGAGCTCGGAGCTCGAGGCGTGTTAATGACCTTGCGATCGAAGCACCAGCGACGAAACATCGTACAAGCGTGTCTTACACTTTTGACAATTTAATTTTTTTTGTCAATTTCTTCACGGTAACCCGAGCTCTAGGCGACTCGTTAACGCACCTACGTTGCATTTTTGCCCGCTTTCACGTGTTTCGTCGATCGGTTCGGGACATTCCAGCCGTCGAAGTAACGTATTACCTGCGCAGAAAAAAAAATCATTTAACAAACAAATTTTTATTGTTCAATAAATTTCTTAAAAATGTTGCTTCGATTTTTAAAAATGCAATTTATAATTGTGCAAAATAACTTTACTCTGTTGCTTATTTCTTGGAGGTACTTTACCATTTTTTACCACTTTGCAGCTCTCGCCTTCTGCAACTGGTCCGAGCTCCAGAAATCGAGAAGGGAGACTCTTCGAGTGCACACCTTTCCCCGGGCCTTCACCGCGAAATACAATCAGCTCAACGGCGTCATAGTCGGTGAAATTGAGCAGTTGCTCGGGCACATAGACGCGCGCGTTGGAATGAACATCAAGGCGAAGCCCTTGATATTCCACGCATGCGCCAATATCTTCACAAACTACTTTTGCTCGAAGCGCTGGGACATCGGCAATGAAGAGTTCACCGATATGGTGAAGAATTTCGACAAAGTATTCTACGAGGTGAATCAGGGCTACGCGGCCGATTTCATGCCCTTTCTAATGCCCTTTCATCAGAAGAACATGACCAGAATGGCGAATTGGAGTCACGAAATTCGGGAGTTTGTAAATCGCAACATAATCGCCGATCGTTACGATTCGTGGACTGGAGTCATACCGGAAGTCGATTACGTCGATTGTCTGATAAACCACGTGAGGACCGGAGCTCAGCCCGTCATGTCCTGGGACACCGGGCTGTTCGCTCTCGAGGACATAATCGGCGGACACGCCGCGGTCGGTAATTTACTCGTTAAGATATTGGGCTTCCTCGCGACGAGACCGGAAGTGCAGAAGAACGCCCAACTGGAGATCGACCACGTGCAGACCGAGGGAAGACCCGTCGGCCTCGAGCACAGGGGATCCATGCCCTACGTCGAAGCTATCATTCTCGAAGCCATAAGAATAATCGCCAGCCCAATCGTCCCTCACGTCGCCAACCAGGACAGTTCCATCGCCGGTGAGTTGATCTTTTATTCTTCGCTACTATATTATAAGAAATTTTAAAGAAAATTCGTCTGATTAGAAACTTTATGGACGATTTGGCTGATAAGACATTTTTGAGAAAATTTGCCTGATAAGAAACTTGAGAAAGTTTGCCTAATAAGAAACTTGAGAAAATTTGTCTGATAAGAACCTCGAGACTGGTTAGATAAGATATTTTAAAGAACATTTGTCTGATAAGAAACTCGAGACAATTGATTGCATAAGAGGTTTTAAAGAACATTTGTCTGATAAGGAATGTTAAAGAAAATTTGTGTGATAAGAAATTTTTCAGAACACTTGTCTCATAACAAATTTTCCAGATAATTTGTCTGGCAACAAATTTTTCAGAACACTTGTCTGATAATACATTTTTTAGATAATTTGTATGATACGAAATTTTAGAGAAAATTTGTCCGACAAGAACCTTAATGAATACCGTGGATGGAAACTTGAATGGTTGCTAATTTTGTTTCTATTATTATTTTTTCAGGCTACAGAGTGGACAAGGACACGTTTATATTCCTGAACAACTACGAGCTGAACATGTCGGAGGATCTGTGGGTATCGCCGAAGGAATTCGTACCGGAGAGGTTCATTCGAAACGGAAGAATCTCAAAGCCCGATCACTTCTTGCCGTTCGGCGGTGGGAGAAGATCATGCATGGGCTACAAGATGGTCCAGTATCTGAGCTTCTCGACGCTCGCGAGTATACTGAAGAGTTTCAGCGTCACGCCGGTGGAAAACGAGACGTACGACGTGCCGATCGGCAATCTCGCCCTGCTCGGAGATTCTTTCGGTTTCAAGTTCGAGAGGCGATAGTCGAGCGACTCCGGGAAAAATCGTATTCGGTTGGAACGCCGCGCTCCTCGACGTGGGCACTTTTTTCTCCCCCTTGCCGCGACCCTCGGTGCTTCAGCCGCGGTCACGCACAGAGGGATGAAAGACGAGGAGCAGCGAAAACAACAGCAGCGACGAGAAGAAGAAATCAGCTTTACCGACATTACTAGACTCTTAAGGATCTTAGCCAATTGTTTAGTGGTAAGAAGAAATCCGAGGTCCCAAAAATGCTACACTTTCCGGGGAAGATAATTAATCCTTTGAAACCGTTTATATATATAACTTTCTCCCTTTAATTCGGGAATTCGTTAAAATGTTGGCTTCAAAGGATTAAATTCGCCGTACGAAAAATCTCCGAGCTTTTTCGTGCTCGTTTATTTTTCGTAATTTCCTCACTTCTTTTTCTCTCCCCTTCCCACTACTGTAACTTTGTAATTTATTACTATCCAAATGATTATTATAGCTTAAGTAGGAACATGCAATTACCTCCCGACCCTGCCAACCCCTCGTTCGAACACCTATCTATGATAATTCAGAGGCGCGTGATACACATACATTATCATCACTCATGCAACAATTATCATCTGTGCGCAAAACCGATGACTGTGGTTTTTTTTTCTTTGTACATTTTTATTTTATTATTATTTTTTCGCATCGTCATCTCTTTGTTATTTAATTGTTCGTGACTCTGTTGGCTCATTTTGTTTATTTATTTTTTTAAGACAATTCTTTTTTTGTAATTATGATAATGCGTATTAAAGACAACACGAAACGAGAAATAGATTCTTGTGATTTATATTTCGTCGATATGCCAAAACACCAAGATGACACGAGGCGAGGAGATGAGCGTCGATTTCGTTCTATTTTATAGACTTTGGTTTCGATTTCGATCGAAATCACAACTGTGATTATTCTAAGTCCCCTTAAGGTGCTTCAACCCAGGCGGTGATAACTGTTCCCTTATTCTGGTTCTATTCTGTGCATCTAGGTGAGTTGTGCACACTAATACGGAGTATAACAGCGCTGTGCATAATAATTTCATTCTTTCCGAATTCTACTTTGTTCATTTAATTCTTCATTTCAATTTCATTTTTTTTTCATTTCATTTCCAGTCGAAAATTCATTTTTCGACTAAAAGTGACGTCATACCGGAAATACGCTCCCCCAATTGGAAAATCCCATTTTTCAACCGGAAGTGAGGTCATAACAGAAATACGCTTTCCCAATTGGTAAGTCCCATTTTTCGAACGGAAGTGATACATAAGTTGGTCATTAAAGCTATATTATCGTGTGCGTTGATAAAATAAAAATGGCTTATCTATACTTGTGCATCTTACGGTACATCGGCAATTAACTATTGTCCCTCGTGAGAGTGATCACGGAGCAAAAAATGGAATCATCAAACAGCTGAGAAGTATTGTGTTTGCTAATGGTGACAAGCGCAAAGCTGCCTGCGAAGATAGTACTATATCGTCATATCGCTCGTAAGCGTGCGAAAGCTGGACGAGTACTTTTCAGGTCACGTGATCATGCACCGCCTGACCTGATCCGACTTCACTCCCAGTGCAGCTCGTCCCGTCGCGTCGAGTTGTTGCATCGTTTCGTTAGCTTAAGATTTTAACCTATTTATCGGCGATAATGACATTGGACAACGTACGTAAAACCGACGGCAACCCCTTCAATGGAAGTCTCGAATTCTGGATGACTCAGCTCCCGCCATTCTTGAAGAGACTTCCCATAATACACCTCGCTATACCCGGTGAGTTTTGGCTGTCGATTTGATGACACTCGCTGCTCGTCTGTAAACACACACGACGCCCTGTCGCCATTACCGACGCACCCTCCATCTACTATCGATAATATCGGTAACATTTTTGTGTAACTGTGTTATATTTATTTTTAAAAAATTTTCGAAGTCTTATTTATTATCGTGGCTTCGTCGATTCGATCTCCACGCAGTCCAATGACAATCCACCACCCGATAGTCATTGTCAGGGCCCATTATCGCGGTAGATAAAACAGGGGCCAATAACTGTATACTGACCAATAATTGTATGTTGGACAATAACTGAATATTCTGTTCTTAAGTTATTAAATCCGTACGATTACCTGAAAGACACTCAGTAGAAAATTCCGAAGTGGCCAATGACTGTGCCACTCGATTTACAAATCGTGTATCTTTGCGAACAGGATCTCACAACACGATGACGTACACTATAGAGCGTTACAACGACGTGGGTCCCGACGAGCCGATCTACCTGCGGCTGCTCGGTCGCTTCTGCTCGTTCGCATCGAAACCATTAATTTTCAACTGGTCGGTGACTCAGTACGATGACGTAAAGCAACAATTGAACGGTGGCATAAGGTAGAACTATAATTACTCATATACCTATAGTATCGCTGCAGTTTTCCTCTAACAACAATTATACTTCTTCCCGTGTTTATTCATCGGATACATTATTTCAGGTACATGGATCTAAGACTGGCGACCAAACCGAACAGCGAAGCGGTCTACTTTCTTCACGGTCTGTACGGCGCCGAAGTCACCGAGCCCCTCAAACACATTGCCGAATGGCTCGTGTCTCATCCCAAAGAAATCGTCATTCTCGACTGTCAACATTTTTACTCGTTCACTGGCGCCCATCACCGTTACTTCGTTGACAAAATAAAAAATATTTTTCGTCACCGTTTGTGTCCGGTCGTTGGCAGTCTGTCGCAGATAAGCCTGAGCTCGATGAACGACCGTGATTATCAGGTAATCGTCGTGTACAGAAACGAGATTGCGAGAGTCGAGAGGAACGTTTGGCCAAGCGGTCTTTGGCCCACACCGTGGCCGAACACCGTCAATCCACAATATCTTCTGAATTTTCTCGATCTCAGACTACGCAGTCGCATCGCCGACATCGGCTTCGTTTCGCAGTGCCTTCTCACACCCAACACCGGCTACGTCCTGAAACACCTGTGCGGAAGTCTTCACAAGGATCTCGCCGATCTCTGCCGTGGCGCTTCCTTGCCGTGGATTCGCAAACAAAAACCCGGACCCGGCGGTCTCAATGTCGTCATAACGGATTTCGTTTCGTTCGAGAATTTTCTGTTCTCGCGCACTGTCTTAGAACGCAATAACGAATTGCTGACGATGTCCGAACTCACTGTAAAATTGCCAATATATTAAGATATATGTACAATATTTATGCGAACTACGCTTTGTTTGTAAGTTTCGTTTTTTTTTTGTTATTTCTTTTTTTTCCGTATCATGTACAAATATTTTTGATGACGAGGCACAGACTTGGAGGAAACAGAAACATGGAAACTTCCGTCCAACCAGTGAGTGAATTTTAGCACTAATGTGAGAACGTGGTGACCAGTAAAAAAAATTCGATAAATTCCGAGACGTTTGAATATTGTTCGAGAACATTTGGGAAACGTGAAAATGGACGATAATGTTAATTAATAATATATTACAATATATTTCTCATTGAAAACGTAAACACGATGAATATAATTTACTCAGTCTGAGCATCACAGTTTTGTTGTCTAATGTAACTTCAAAAGGTACCTTTTTCTTAAAAATGTAAAAAAAAGGTTCGTCAAGTACTTTAAAACGATTCAAAGATAATCGTCGAAAAAAACATCATGTTACCCAACCAGCAATGTACTAAAATTAGAAAATGGTATCAGTGTCTAGTGCGTGTACGAACGTCAGCACTAGAACGCTATCTTCGTACTTAAATTTTAGTACACTTTTGCTTGGAATAAAAATGCTCGTTTAAAATGATTTTTTAAAAATTAATTCGAATAGATTTTTAAGTACTCGCGTGCATTTTTTTGAACTTCTTGAAGAAAAAAGTATTTTTTAGAAATGGATTTCCTCTTGAAAAATCTTTCTCAGTGAGTACAAATGTATAATTTGCAGCGAAATTTAAAAACAAGATATTTTCCAGGACCAAAGAAAAAAAATTTGAGGACATTCCAAGGATTTTTCAAGGACGTGCAAAATTCAGGGACATCCGGGATTTCCGGGGC
Source organism: Stenichneumon culpator (assembly GCA_964017025.1). Taxonomy (NCBI): domain Eukaryota; kingdom Metazoa; phylum Arthropoda; class Insecta; order Hymenoptera; family Ichneumonidae; genus Stenichneumon; species Stenichneumon culpator. Next base: position 13,631,660 of record OZ024775.1, on the reverse strand, counting down.
CGCCGGAGACCATGCTGAGACGAACAAAAAAAATGCAATAATAAACGCTGCAATATGCAAGGATAGTATTGGATACAATATTTATGCCGGCCTTTTTTAACCTCCATGATATTATCCATTATGTACGAAGAATGAAAGCAAACACATCTGTTCGATTGTGGTTTGTGATAAGTTCAGAAATTAAATATATATATATATATGTATAATTATTATATGTTTCTCTATATAATTACGATTGATTCATGATTCTGTGACTGAATGATACTCACACGTACGACACATACACACACAAATCGGCATTGATCGATATCGGCAGATCCGATAATTTATAGAATCACAGAGCTTTAACTTTGAGCTGCTTCATTCTCGGTGCTCGTTTCTTCGCGAGTCTTCGCTGCTCCTTCTCCTCCCACTTGCGTTGCTTGTCGGGATCTTCCTCCTGAAGTATTCTGTCCTTCTCGGCTTTTCGACGATCCTCCCGACGCTGCGCCGCGGCTTCCGCTCGGGCGGCGTGTGTGGTTTTCAAGAACGCCTCCTCAACCCTCAAACGATTCTTGTCCGCTTTGCTCTTTCCCTGGATCAATTGACAAACACATTAATTCACAAAGGTATTAATTCACCTTCAATTGATAACTGCATTAATTGCACCTTTCATTGACAAACGCATTGGGTCGGAAAGGTGAATTACCTTTCCGACCCAAGCTCCAAAGCATCAAAGCTATGCTGAATGATATAACTTACCAGCGAAAAAAAATAAGAATAAGAAAACGAAATTTAAAATTCATTACCTCTTTCGATAGTTTAAACCGCCGAAGTTTGTCCAAAAGATAGAAAGTGAGCTGAAGAAGCGGTCGCATCTTTTCGTGACTGTCGCTCGGTATTCTGCCCTTGATGCTTATGTTGAGACCGACGAGCAGCACCCGTTTGACTTCCGGCATTGTCAGAGCTCCAGAATCCCTGAAACAGATTTTTCATAAAATCAACCAATCGACGAGACGACGAGGATGAACAGCTGTCAAAGATTAGTAACTCTACTGACTCTTGCTGCTTGGCTCCGCTGTACTGATCGCTGATGTGTATGTAGTCGATGTATTGCGAGTATTTCGTGAAAGCCTGGATGAGTCTTGTGTCGAGTATCGCCGAGGCGGCCTCAGCGATCTCCGACATGACGAAGAAACCCGGCGGCAAGCCGAATTTCTCGCTGGGCCGTTTCTCGGGACAGTAAGTCGCGACGTCCGCGATGTCCCTGGCGAGATGCAGAGCGGTCTTCTTCGTCGCAACGGCGAGCACGAAGTTGTCGCTCTCGTCCTTCGACAATTCGATCCGCAGATGCGCCTGATCATTCTGGGGTCGTCCGAGCTGGGCCAGCACGGCGACGAGGTCCTGCCTCTTTATGAGCTTCAGTTCGACGAGCATCGAGTCGCAGCCGACCCGACCGGTGCAGTAAAGGCTGTACTGCGACTCGCTCTCCTTCACCAGTCCACTCTCGGTTGCGTCCTCCCGCGACTTTCCCGTGTCGCCGACGAGAGAAAAATTCTCAACGAGCAACTGCGCGTTGTCCGAGAGCCACGACTCGGCTATCCGCGAATTCTTCGAGCGACCCGCTATGTAGTTTACGAAATAGACGAACAGTCCCGCAACCATCAGAATCTCGAGATAAAAACTGTCCCATCTGGCGCGGAGATGCAGCGGGACTTTCGTTATGGTCAGGGTGGAAGGTTCGTCCTGCTTGGAACCGGCGTTTCTTCCCGTGTTCTCCAGACCCTCGAACTCCTCGTCGTCTTGGAAGTGATCGAATTCGCCGTCCGCGTCCTCCACCAGAACGCCATCCTCCTCCTCCTCTTCCTCCTCCTCCTCCAACGACGAACCTCCCGCAGACACGAAACCCTTCTCTGTCTCCGATTCTTTGAATTGCTCCGAAATACGGTCGCCGTCTAGCGCCGACTTTGGCTTGTCCTCCTCGTAGTCCTCGAACTCTGCGAACTCATTGTCCTCCGCGAGCTCCTCGTGAAAGTGAGCTCCCACCCAGAGGTTCGTGCCCACCAGAGCTATGTGCACCGCTACTAGCCACAGCTTCATTTCTTCTTAACTGCAACAGACAACAAACAACGGAATGACAATCACATTATATCATTGGATTTTGAATGTGGAAAATGAAAATTATTATTAACGGAAAAACATTATTGTTTGCACGACTGACGACAGTATAGTTCTGTTAAAAAAAAATATATTTTATAAATATATTATATTTTATAAATATAAATATAATATATAAATATTTTATAAATATAAATATAATATATAAATATTTTATAAATATATTTTAAAAAAATATATTTTAAAAATCCGTGTTAACAATAAAAATCTTGAAAATATCTACGGGTATCGATGTTGTTTTATTTGTTCTGTGATTGGCTGCTGTACGAGTGTGAAGCTGATGCATCACACTCGTGCACAAGATCTTTCGTGCATAACAGTTTGATCATATAATATTTGTGCTCTCCGACAGTTAAACAATTTTATTTTTTTAAATCTTGATCATTATTTGGAACGAAAATAAATATACGGACACCATTGCGTTTATTTAAGTTGTATTTTCTATAAACAATATATCGGACGTATGGAAGACAGTTTCATTCAGGATTTTTATATTAGTACTGCTGGCTCGTTTGGTAAGTTAAATGAAATATAATCATTTCCTCAATTTTTCGTGTATGAGATTTAATTTTTAAAAATGGAATTGTTTTTTCCCCTTTGAATCAACGTTCATACTTTTTTGCTAACATCTAAAAAGTACAAGCCCACACCTATGAGCTACTCAATACTTAAAAATGGACATTATTTTCAAGAAAATAAGCAGCTAATAATAATAATAACAATAATAATTATTATTATTACTATTATTATTATAATTAGTATCGAGGGATTACAGTGAGTTCCACGATGTTATAATTTACGCCCCAATGACGAAAATATAATCCCGAATTCTCAACATTGATCCCGATGAATTTCCTCGTGGCTAAAAAAAGCCCAAAAATTTCGTTCGAGAATTAAAATTAACATCGAAATGGTAGAGAGGGTCCCCCAGTCGGTGTCGAAAAATCCGTGTCCGACCTTCGGCGACTAAAAGATAAATGAAAAAACTCGCTTACTGCAAGATCTCAGCGACTCACCGAGTTTCCGGATTCAATTAAATCGTGCCAATGTCAGATATCGCGATTCCGTCTACATGTAATTGAATTAATAAGGCCAAAGTGTGTAAATATAAAACGACGACGATACCGTGTTGGACACGGGAAGTGGTGACTTGCACCGACTGAACGTGGCATCGAGTCCATTGATAAGATGCGACCTCGTGCCGCCGCGAGCGCCATCTGTGCGACAAGCACGACGGAAGAGGTAAGAAAATAATACATCGGATGAGAACACCTGACAAGCTCCTAACTTCGGGACATCGAAGCTGGTCCCGAGAGAGAGCCAAAGAGCTAGCAGACGGGGTGAAAGCGTCGAGGAGAGTTACGTGTGTGTCATCGATCCTCGTTTACTTGAAACGACATGTAAAAGTCTCGCGTCCGCGCTGACAATATCCCTACGTCGACGACAACGAGCAACGAAAGAGAACCGACGCCCTCGGCAACAGCGTATAAATTCTTTAACGATCCCCATCAAACCTTGGAAAAAAATTGTTGAACAAAAGTTTGACAATCGATGAGAGAGCTGCAGCGAGGAGCGAGCGGCGGGCGGGCGGGGGGTGCGGCGATGAGTCAAACAATGGATCAATACACGTGCGAGAGGAAGGCGAATTAAGATTGTTTATTCGTCGTCACCCGGTGACCGGTGAGGAGATCGAACGTTCGCTGGGAGACTCCGCTTGTGACCAGCGTGAGTATCAGAGACCAAATTTCATAGAAACATAGTAAAAAAACAAAAAAAAAAAAGAAAGACATTTTCACGACTGCCATTCTCCTGCGCGTTGCTATTACAGTAGCACCGTTCATCGTTCGATCCACTGACAATTTATTTATTATCCGCAGTTGGAGGGAAAGAAAAAAATAAAATAAAATAATCATGGACAAGTCCGATTACCAGTCGAGCCAGGGCGGCCGCGTCTCCAAGCGACGAAGCGCCGGTCGTCCGATAACCGTAATGAACAACTCCACCGATTCCGGAACGCAGTGCGTCCAGGTTGTCGTGCGTTGTCGTCCGATGGACGAGAAGGAGACCGTGCGTGGATATTCGCGTGTCGTCGAGGTCGTGCCGTCCCGCGGTGTGGTCGAGATTCGTAATCCGCGGGAGGATCCGAGTCGGGACAGCGTGAAGGTGTTCACGTTCGACGCCGTGTACGACTGGAACTCGAACCAGGGTGAGCTGTACGAGGAGACGGTTAGGCCGCTCGTCTCCTCGGTGCTGGACGGCTTCAACGGCACGATCTTCGCTTACGGCCAAACGGGCACCGGAAAAACGTACACGATGGAGGGAACGAAGAACGACGCGGAGCGTCGCGGAATAATTCCGCGCAGTTTCGAGCACATATTCAATCACATAGGCCGCTCGAAGAACATGCAGTATTTGGTGCGCGCGAGCTACCTCGAGATTTATCAGGAGGAAATAAGGGACTTGCTTCATCCCGACCAGAGTCTGCGATTCGAGCTCAAGGAGAAACCTGAGAGCGGCGTATTCGTAAAAGACTTGTCGTCGGCGATCTGCAAGAACGCTAACGAGATACAGCAGCTGATGAAGACCGGAAATCAGAACCGTACGATAGGAGCGACGAACATGAACGAGCACAGTTCTCGATCGCACGCTATTTTTCTCATAACTATAGAGATGAGCTCGATGGGCGACGAAGCCGGTGGAATTCGGGTCGGGCGTTTGAACCTCGTAGATCTCGCGGGCAGCGAGCGTCAGAGCAAGACCGGAAGTAGCGGCGAGAGGCTGAAGGAGGCGAGCAAGATAAATCTGAGTCTCTCGGCGCTCGGCAACGTGATATCGGCCTTGGTCGACGGCAAAACCAGTCACGTGCCCTACAGAGACTCGAAGCTCACGCGACTCCTGCAGGACTCTCTCGGCGGGAATTCCAAGACGATAATGGTCGCGAACATCGGTCCTGCCTCTTACAACTACGACGAGACACTGACGACTCTGCGCTACGCAAATCGGGCCAAGAACATCAAGAACAAGCCGCGAATCAACGAGGATCCGAAGGACGCACTTCTGCGTCAGTATCAGGAGGAAATAAGCAGACTCAAGGAGAAGCTTGCGCTGAAAGGAACGGCCGTGCCGCGCAAGCGGGAGAAAAAATCGCGAGGAAAAAAATCATCGGGCGCCGAGGATTACCTCGAGTCGGAGTCCGAGCCAGAGGACAGTCGCGAGGACAACAGAATGACCGAGAGCGACAAGAAGCTCATAGCTGAACAGTTGAAGGCAGAGAAACTTGAAACCGAGACCCTGATAATGCGAATGAGGGACCTCGAGTCGAAGATGCTCTGCGGTGGAAAGAACATCGTCGACCACACGAACGAGCAGCAGCGAGCGCTCGAGCAACGATCGGCCGAGATAGCTGAGAGGAAAAAGCGTGAGGTCGAGATGCAGCAGAAACTGGAGGACGAGGAAATGACGACGATCGGCGTCCGGGACACTTACACGACGCTGCAGCAGGAGGTCGACGTTAAGTCGAGAAAATTGCGCAAATGTTACGGGAAGCTTCAGGTGCTAAAGCAGGAGCTGGAGGACGTTAACGGGGAATTTAATCGGGACAGAAGAGACCTTGAGCAGACGCAGCACGAGCTGATGAAGGAGCTTAAGCTCAAGTATTTGATAATCGACAATTTCATTCCGGTCGAGGACAAGCACAAGATATTGTCGCGTGTGCGCTTCGACGAGGAGGAGGATTGCTGGATCGTCAAGGAGCCTTGTCCGTCGACCGTCGACACGATTAAGAGACCAACTTCGATTCCCGGTGCTCGGCGTCCAGTCTCGGAATACGCGAAGATCGCCCTCGCCATGGGAAGAGGATATCGTTACGCCGGCGAAAATATATTGAACCTGGAGCTGGACATGCCCGCGAGAACAACCCTGGACTATCAAGGACCCGCCATCGCTCCGACGATCCAGGCGGTCCTCGAGGAAGCCCTCAGAGATGAGGGCGACATCGACGTCGACGCTTCGAACGCGCGGCTCAGATCGAGACCTCGCATACCCTCGGCGAAGGGCGTGCCGAGACCCAAGAGCGTCGGTAAAATCCCACAGATACCCGCGCCCGTATATCCAAAGACCCGCGGCCTCGTGCCTAAATAGGAGAATCCGACAACTAATATTGTATATATTTATTATTAATGTTAACCCTCCGATCTCGCTTATATTTATTGTACTGTTATTGTACTTCACGATTGTCGTCGATTGTATTTTCATTTTTTAATTCTCTCTAGTCATCAAAATGCTCCAACGAATCTACTTCGGATGCGAATAAACGATTCTTTTTGCCGTTAAGAAAATGTCCAATCTTTTTTTTTCAACCTCGCAGACAGGGTAAAAAGATGCCCATGGAAAATTTCATCAAATTGCTCCAATGAATTTAGCATTTTCTTTTAACGTCGCAGACAGACTAAGAAAAAGATGCCCGTTAAAAGTTTCATCAAAAATGCCCGAACGATTCTACTTCCGATGCGAATAAACAATTCTTTTACCGTTAAGAAAATGTCGAATCTTTTTTTTTACCGTCGCAGACAGAGTAAGAAAAAGATGCCCGTTAAAAGTTTCATCAAAAATGCTCGAACGAATCTACTTCCGATGCACATAAACGATTCTTTTACCGTTAAGAAAATGTCCATTCTTTCTTTTAACATCGCAGACGGAGTAAGAAAAAGATGCCCATGGAAAGTTTCATCAAAAATGCTCGAACGAATCGACTTGCGATGCGAATAAACGACTTGCCATTAAGAAAGTCTCGACTTTTTTTTAACCTCGCAGACAGGGTAAGAAAAATATGACCATGGAAATTAAAAAATTTTATCGGATTTCTATTATCCTTTCTTCCTCGACCTTCCGACGACTGACGTGGATGCCCTGTTCCGTAATCGACAAACACCAAATTATTCAAAGAACCTTACACATACATATATTTCTATTCCTCTCGTCACACAAGCTCTACATTAAAACAAGCAATCACTCTTTCTCCCGATCGGACAAACAGTAACAAGGTTGCGTCCTGAATCACCGTTGGAAATTTCATCATTCGCGAATTTTTTTCATTCAAATTTTATTACTTAGATAAAAAAACATTTTTTCTCGGGTCAGTAAAATCGTTGCTGGGAATAATTGCCGTACTGTTGCTGAGGATAACCGATCGGTGCGCCGGAGTTACCGCCGTACTGGGGCGGTAGACCGTACACCTGCTGTTGACCCTGAGAAGACTGCTGTTGCTGTTGAACCCCGTAAGAATTTTGCATCGCTGCACCGGTGTATTGCTGTTGCTGGCCCTGACCGGCCATCATCCCACTCATGTCGCTGTAACCCTGATTATAATTATAACCATTATTCATGTAACCACCGGAATTACTGTTAAAGCTCTGTTGATGAGGTTGTTGATAATTCTGAAACTGATTAGACATTTGACCGTAGGGCATTGACCCGACGTTCGACATCGCCATCGAGCTCGGTTGTTGCTGCATAATTCCGCCGGACGGATAATTCGTGCCGTAAAGATTCTGTTGGGGAACCGGAAGTTGCGGTATCGACGGCATATTACCGGCCTCGGCCTTGTCGTTCTTCGAGGGACTCGAAGCTGCGTGAGACTTGACGACGTACTTGTTCGGCAGATCGCCCATTATATTCGCAATGAGCCTTTTAGTTTCGTTGAGTATCGCGTTAGGATCGCCGCTCTCGGAAGCCCCGTCTCTGGACCTTCCCGAGGGCGACATTCGTGACCTTGACCTCGATCTCGATCTCGATCGCGACCACGATCTCGCGCTGTTGTTCGAGCCCGAGCGGGACTTTACCTTTCTCGCTTTCTCGTTTTCGTTGACGTTCTTGTCGGCCGCCTTGTATATGTCCTCGAAGGTGTAATCGTCGTCGTCGTCGGAGATATCGATTTTCGCCTTCGATCGTTTCGCCACCTCCTGGGACTGAGCCTGTTTCTTCAGTTCCTCCTCGTCGTCGGCGAACATGTCGAGCTTGGGCTTCCACTTTAGATCATCGTCGGGAGGATTCTGGTTGCCCTTGCGGGTCGAAAAGGGCGACATGCTGCGTCCACCCTTCGACGAGTGCAAACGACTCGGCGGTCTTTCCCTCGGCGGAGTCTCAGTCTTCGAGTTCGTCGAGTGATTCGCCGGTGTTCCTAGATTAACGTAACCGCGCAGTTTTTCGACCCTCGGCGGATCGGTCGCTTCCAATTTTTTCAAAAAATTTATCAGCCCGTGCTGCTCGTCGGTGCCGAGTTCTTTAAAATTTTGTAGCAGAGTCTTCAGGTCGTTGTCCGAGAGACTCTCCATTCTCTTGGGTTTCGGGGCTTCCGGGATAGTTTCGCGCTCCTCGCGCATCGTCGGAGGTTTCGGCGGAACGGGAGATTTCTGCGCGACCGGAGCGGGCGACGGGGCTCTGGCGACCGCGGCCGGTGCCGTCGGCGTCAGATTCGGAGGTTCCGGAAGCGTCGGTGCCGCAGCCGGTACGACCGGATCTGCCGGTGGAGCCGCCTGCGCCGCTGCCGTCAGACCCTTTACGAAGCTCGCCGCCGTTATCGGTTTGTCGCTGTGCTGCGAGGCCTCGGCCATTCCCACCACAGCGTTTATCAGAGTCTCAAGCTCGTCCTGCGAAACATTCGTTCTCCCCTGAGCGATAAGAGCAGCGGCGATCTGCTGAGCTATGGCGACCTTGTCGACAGCCCCGACACCCGGCACGCTGACCGGCTCGGACTTGACCGGCGTCACCTCGAGAGCCCTGTGGAAAATCGGCCGCGACGAAGTCGCGAAGGACGCGACCAGCGGTCTCGCCAGTTCCATCTCTCGCCTCTTTCTTCTCTCCTCCTCCTCCTGCTTCTCCGCGAGCAACTGTTGCTCCAATTTTTTCTTCGACTCCGCGGCTTTGTGCAAGAGCTGAGCGATGTTCTGTATCGCCGATTTCGTCGGCGCTATCGCGAGCTTCTCGATCATACCGGCGAAGAGCTGTCCCTTCAGTTTCTCCTTGACAGTCTCGAAGAGAACGGAGACCTCCTCGTCGTGGAGCAACTCCTCGGCGGAGTTTGGCTTGGCCTTTTCCGCGGCGAGGGCGCGTGAGAGGAGCGAAACAATCTTCGGGCCCAGAGAGCCCAGTTGGCCCTCGAGAGCGGTCAGCAGTCGCAGCAAGCCGACGATTTCCAGGTCTTCGCGAAGGACTTCCTCCTTCTCGGGCGGACTCGGGGATTTTTCCTTCGCGTAGGGAGAGCCGTAGTGACGAGGGCGCGCCGGTGGCAAGACTCGCGTCGGAGGATAGTAAGAGGAAGTTCTGTAGATTCCCGCTCTACCTCGCGTGTACGTGTAACCGTAGTCGCGCTCCCTCATGGGCTCGTGGCGATCGTGATAATCACTCTTGACGGTCTTCGTGCCGACGTACTCGACGTCGTCGTCGCTGTCGGCGTGGTGACGAATTCGCTTCGCCGAGGGCGAACGCTCACGCTTCTCGCGGGACGAGCCGCTAGACGGCCATTTCTCGGTTCTCTCGGCTCGCTCGGCTCGCTCGGCTCTCTCGGCTCTCTCGGCTCTCTCGGCTCTCTCCGAACGTTCAGCCCTCTCGATTCTCTCGCTCCTCTCCAGCCTCTCGACTTTCTCCGGAGGACGATCCTCCGGCAGTTCCAGACGCTTCCTTATCTCCTCCTTTCTCTGCTGAAGCTGCTCGTTGTGAATCTCTCGCATTCGCTGGTTCCAGAATTCGATCCACTCGGGCTTGAAGTCGTGCTTGCTCGGGTCCTTACCTTCGGCCTGGAGCTCCTTGTAACGACGGTTCCAGAACTTCTTCCACTCGTCCGGATACGAAGGATGCTTCTCGGGATTCTTTTCGTGAAACTTCAGTGCCCGCTCCAGCATCTCCTCGGCACGTCTTATCTGCTCGCGATACTTGTCCCATTTGTCCCGCTCGCGCAACGGCTCGGGACTGCGAGAGCGCGAACGGCTCGGATAACGCGAACGATTGCTCGCGCGATACTTGCTGCTCGCCAGACGCTCGGAGACGGTGCTCGGCATCACGTTCACCCGACGACCGCGACTGCGGGAACGCGAACGCGAACGTGACGGCGATGGACTGCTCGATATGCTCGACAACGACGACAACGATTTCGTGTCGTCCGAGGGACGAATCGACTTTACTTTCTCCTCGCTCTTCTCCGATTTCCGCATGGCGTTCAATTTTTCTTTCGTCAGTATGCGGATCTTCATACCCCTGAAAAGTTTCGAAACTATGGTAAGAATTTTCGTCTCGTTTTTAGTATCGTTTTTTTTTTTTGATCGACAACGACAAACTTACGATTTCTCCTTGTCTGGCTTCGGCTCGATCTTCTTGGGGAAACGCTCCTTATCCGTCTTCTTATCTTCTTTCTTCTTGTCCTCGGTTTTCGTGATCACTTCCACATCGTCTTCGTACTGGTATTGGTATTTGTTGTAACGCACTGCCGATGCACCTATCACTGAATTGCATTCGTTGCGATTAAATATAAAGCGATCGTTGAACGACGAAAATATAAATAGATAAAAATTGACAATAAACGAGAGACTCGTGGTTCGATTTATAAATTTTAATTACTCACCTTCTTTCTTCGATGTGCCTGATATTTCAGCCATCTTCTCGTCAAAGTTAGTCACCCATCGCACATCGTAAACTTCCATAAACGTTAACTCTGGCGTTTCCCTGTACGGTACGGAAACACAGCCATGTTTCAATAACATCGAAAAATCGGTGTAAAATAGCTTCAATTTTATGATCCGATAGTCAAAACAGTTTTATCAACAATCTATGTCGTATGGAGCTTGTAAAAATATTTATCTTCAATGACTCCACTTTGATTTTTTTGAAGAAAGTTTTATAAATATATACGTGTATAAATATATATATTTTTTTAACTTCCAAAGAAAAAGGGTGACCTACCTAAAGTGATAGTCTTGATAGACCCTTTTGATGTACTGCATCTTGTTTTTCTCGAATTGATTCTTGTCAACAAGCTGGGGCTGAAGCCTGCCGAATCTCTCTTCGATCTTCTTGGCGACGAGCACGGAAATCTCGTTAGCACCGCGTTTGTAGTTCGGCGTACGTGGCAGTTCGGTTATGGCGCGTGACACCGTGGGAAAGTGACGATTCAGATAGGTAATGCGATGATTGTAGCTCATAATGTGGGCCATCACTGTACGGGGATCACCGCGTTTGTCGCACAGGACGCAAGTGTAACTTGGCTCGCACGACTCGTTGTCGATCAGCTCGAGAAGATACTCGAGGCCGACGAGTGGCGAAGTGCGATGACGATCGAGGCGCATCTGTATGCTCGTCGATCTCGTCAGTTGATCCTCCATTCCCGGCGGTATCGGCTCACCCGGGGCCAAAGAATCCGTCAGAGGAACAACGTTCTCCGTCGGACTGCGATTCTTCGTTCTCATCGCGTCGACTTCTGTACGGTCGGACCACAGCGACACCGGATACGGACACTCGTCCAGTTTCATTTTGTGACGGTTGCACGAGTTGTGACTCATCAGCTTGTGAGCCCCGAACAACGATATGTTGCATATGTGACACCATATATCTTCATCATCGGTCAGCGAGTAAACCGGTCTCAGAGTTCCATCCTCAGCAGTGACGCTGCTTCGCATCAATCTCTTACGGTCGTGCTCTTCCTGTCGAACACACAGACAGACGGACACGCAAAAATCAGTCTCACTCTCTCTCCCTCAATCTCTATCCCTCAAAATTTTCAAGGTAACTTTCTTTCATTCGGCGATTGTTCTCTCGTCGTTGAAATCTCGTTTAAGCCGCTTTGAAAAATGAACAACAAAAAAACCAAGCAATCCAAAGCGGCCAAACGAAGATCCGTATCTTCAGTGTAGATTTTTTTTTTTGCCATCCTGCATTTACCTTCTCGCGTTCCTCTTCGGACAGATGAGAAGGGTTTCGACCCTCGATATCGAGGTCGTCAAAGTTCTGCATTTCTGAGGCCAAGTGAATCCGGTTAACGAAGCTCTGAAATCATGCATTTTATTAGTTAAAAATGATTATATAATTTTTTTTTTTTTTACAATTGAAAAATAACTAACTGCCGTACAACCTTATACTTACCATATCTTATTGCTTTAATGCTTTTGTTCTAGCCTAGTCTCATAAGTTTTGCCTTTCTACATTAGAGCTCAAAGTGAGGATCATCGATCGCAATTCGATGTGCAAATAATTAACTACAACGTAATGTATATATACATATATATATATATATGTAAGTCGGAAGATTTAAAAAAATGTTACAACAATCGCACTGTTAACTGGTATAATTAGTGTAGTAAGAGAATGCTGGAGTTGTCACTGTGCCAGCTACTTACCGAGTGACAACGAAACACAACGTCCGCTCAAGCGTCCCAAAAAAACTTTACACAATGCGAACGAACCTCCGCGTATCTTCGCATACTATAAAGCGAATGTCCCGAAGTTCGCTGCGAAAGTTTCGCGAACAAAAAAAATTGCAGACTCTCAAAGATTGCTATTCGTACAAACAAGTCGTTGAGGATGTTATTTCTTTTTTTGTTAACATCGAAGAACCTCAAAGAAATTTTTCTACTCGGGAGTAAGATGGAAAAAAAATGAATGAAATTTGATAATCGGAAAAACCACGAGAAATTGAGAAAATTCAAAGTGAAGCCTTGTACTCTGATTTCCGTCGATAATTCGATTGCGACGGTTTTAAATCGGGCAAATGCAATAACGGAGGATGATAAATGGGCGGGGGTGGCAGGGAGGGGGGGAGGCGAGAACGACGCTTTCGCCGAAAATTTTTTACGCACGATTATACGTCCGAATATCTATGAATTTCACGTCACGGTCATCACACGCGCTTGCGGAAGAGATATTTTCATCTGTTTCACCGGGTACTTCGTCGACATTGGGAGTAATTGTATTTCAGTCCGTTGATGTACGACGTGACGACACCTTTTGTACATGAAGAAACATAGAATATTGCTATTTTTTTTTTGTTGCGTTGCAACAATTCGTCGCGTAACTTAACACACTAGTGAGACTTACCCGTGTGACCGACGATTGTGTTCACGCTGTTTTTACTTCCCGTTCCCGTTCATTTGTTCTCTCTTTCACGTTAATTAAAGAAACGTGCTGTTTTCGTATCTCTTACATCGACCGTCAAATTATGATACTTAGCAGTCGGCAGCCATTTTTGAAACCGTGTGTTTTTTTTATTAGCAAGACGATGCTCGATTGTTCATTCGATATTCGATACTATCGATGATGTACTCGAATTTTAACACGGACAAATATTCATTTCAGCCGCAACTCACTTCGTCAAAAAGTAACTAGGTAGCTGACGTTTAACCAGATGACGGACGTTTTCCCCTAGATGACGTCGCTTCCATTCGAAACGAGTCATTTTTGCAGAGAATGCAGAAGTGGTACTCGGTGACTGCTGATTGTGGCGCTGCATAGCCAGCAAGCGTAAAGTGTGAAAAGTTTGTGTAAAGTACGAGAAGCGTGCGTAAAGTGAAATCGGTCCAACGAGCGCGGGCGCCGAGTATTTACAGTATACTTGGCTGCAAAGCGCCACTTATGCCACTCTCGGCAGGAACGAAAAGTAGCACTTTTTATGCATGAGTTGCACAATAGTACATTACGATACTAGTGCGGTAAAACTTTTTCCGCCGAGTGTGAGTTTGGAGCACGAGCCGAATTCAAGTGTTGCAATCTCACGAGTTAAGAAAGTTTTTCGCACGAGTATTGTACAAAATTTTCTTTCATAATGTGTGAAAATGGGGATTTTACCCAAACTGGCATTTTCGCACGGAGTGACGTAAATGAGATTTCCAAATCGGAAGCGATGTACTTCCGGATGACACTTCAGCTCGAAAAATGAGATTTCTCAACCAGAAGTGACGTTTTTCCCTATGACGTCACTTCGAAAATAGGGATTGAATGAATCTCTAATCTCGTCCCATTGAACATGCCTCGTTTAATTTGTTCTCAATATTCTTTATTTATTAAGAAGGCGCTCTTCGTGTTATATTACTTTGTAATTCTACGCAATTTGTTTTCTTTCGGTTCTTTATTATCAAGCGGAGCGATAAACTATCGCGATCTTTAGTTCCTCCTTCGACGTCACTTCATTACTGTTTTTTTTCATTTCTCCCTTATTCGAAGGAAACTTTCCGCATTTACCCTCCCAACTCTCCATCCCTTCCATCGCGCGCGCTTTTACTCACCGGCTCCAATAATCAATCATATTCATATTATTATCAGTAAATTAAATATTTCAATAATCGTTAATTTAAACTGGGCGTTCTGCCGGTGTCCCACTGAATCTCGATACTCGGCCACTTGGTCTGCAGTACGGTGAGCATCGGATTACTGTCCAGAATACACTTGACATTGCACTCGAGTAGTACGGACTGTCCAACGTGATACTTTACACTGTTCTCGGGATTGCTGCGGGGCAGACCATTGTAATGATACAACGGGAATGTGTCAGGGCAGGTTCGAGGTTCCTCGGGGAAGAACTCGTCCATGAACCCAGCCAGAAGTATTATACCGAGGCACTCGCTGTCCAGCTTTTTCCTCATTATGTTGACACTACAAAAAAATACAAAGAATAATCAAATAATCGAACGTATTCATCATGATGGATTTTCTTATGTTACAACGACAATACTGACTATTCTGTGTCGGCGCAGAGACCAAGCTCTTCGAGAACGTCCTGCAGCAGATCGGCGGAAATGAAATTGTTTCCCTCCGGATCGAATTTCTTGAATACACGTCTCGCCTGTTCGGCTGGTGTTTCCGGGCTGACGAGTCTTCGATCGGTCGAGAAAAGAACTGTGAGGTGAGTCTCCGAGCCCAGTACCCAAACCGGATGGGACGGTGATTTGAGAAACGCACCGACCTCGCAGTAACGGAGGTGCTCGAGAAGCGCGAGAAAACCAACAGCGTTCTGTTTGTCGATTCCTCGGAGTTCTGCGTAGCAGAAAGATTGACGATTTATTGTCGAGTCTTGTGTTATTATATCGATGTTTTTTTTTGTAAACATGGTATCCAGTAAAAGATCCGTACGAAATGCAAGGACATTTCCAGGTTGTGTTGGGACATTTAAGAAAAAAATGAAAATATGCATATCGCATGCGACGCACGAAATAACATTTAGTCCGATAACAGTTTCCGTTTACATTGGAATCGGTTGAGAAAAAAACCACTCACTACGAATGTATATACATATCTCTGCGTAACTCAGATAAACATTTTTTTAGGCTGGTAGCTGGTAATATACATTTTAAAGCAAGCTCAAATTTGCAGGGAAATAAAAAAATCAAGGACGTTAGGTAAAATTCAAGGACTTTACAGGACTTTTTCAAGGCCAGGCAAAATTCCAGTTCCAGGACTGCCAGGACTTCAAGACCGCAGGACACCATGGTACAAGATCTTCAGGGGCTGGATAAATGAATGCCCCAACGAAAAGGGTTGAAAACTTACTGAGTCCACCGACGTCTTGATCGTGATCCCAAACATGACCCACTGCTCTACCCGTGAGCATCAGGTTGATGAGACTCTGACTGCCGTATCCGTAAGTCGAGTCTATGATTGGCTCCGTTGGGTCCGACATCTCCGCCCGCATTCCCGATATTCCTTTGGTACATACAACTGTGTACAAGAGCAGCAGAACTCCAAATGGCTCTTTGAGCGTTCCAATCCTCTCAGTCAGGTATCTCTCTACCTCGTCCAAGCTTTCCGTAGTAAGTATCCTGAAAATCGATTTTACTTTAGTTTTTCTTGTCGAAGAGAAGATTTTGTTTTCATCAAATTTGTTTTTTGCTTCTTCGCAGAGGAAGCTGTTTGCATTTTTTTCCATGCGAGATTTTGATGTCGGAATACTGAAAATAGTTGAAGATTTTACGCGTTTTTGAAGTTCTTGAAAATATTCTGTGGTAGCTCGAACTTGCGTAAATTTTGAGCTATCGTCCTAAAACTGCACCCAAACTTTATATTTTGATCAAAGACCTTTGGTAATGAATTTCGTCGAAATCTAAACAAGCGGTCAGAATTGATGGGATTGAGTTTTTTTTTTTGTAAAACTACTAGAAACGGTATAATTCGAGTAAACATGGAAATTTTGTTATGTTCCGAAAAAGGTACAAAGTAATTTGCACATAGCTTCCTCATTTATTACAAATTTGGGCACAACTTCCTCTATGAGAAAGCCAGAAATCGATCAACGAACTTTCTCATAGAGAAATTTTGAAAAATCTATGCGCATTTTTTTTTTTTCAAGATTATCGTGTTGACGTAAAAAAAAATCCGAAGGTGGGAAAATTGCATTACCAAGCTGTCGTACCTTAATTGTAAATGAAATAGGTCAGAATTGAGTCTCTGTAGGGCGCTCTCGGCCGACTCCGCGTCAACTTTGTCCTTATCAACTTTAGACAAGCAAGTGTCCATAGCCTTGACGCCAGTTTCGTCCGAAACTTGACCGTTCTCCGAAGGATTGTCCTGCTCCTCCATCTTGGCTGTACCGCCGGTCGTCGTCGTAGCCGTAGCCGGCAGTTCCAGATGAACTATTCGATAAGCGGGTTTATCCTGATTCGCCGCTTGACCGATAATCTCGGTAGCCGCTCTCACGAGCAGTCTATCTTGCTTATGCGTATCCACCGGACTCCAAGTGTCCGGCTCGCCCTCCATCAACAGCTGCTTCAGGATGTAAGCCTGAACCGGCGCGATAACGGCGCATGGCCCTCCCTCCGTCTGAACCAGAGCCGTCGGCTCGTCTCTGCTGAAGTAGAAGCCTGAAAATAAAAAACATTTTTCAGCTCTCTTAATTAAATTATTTTCTCTATTTTTTTAATCTAAATAAATTTAAATTTGCATTTTCCCCAGTCTTTAGGCATACAGCCTGTATAGGGTCAGCCCTGGCCAGTAGCTGGTCCCCCCTTGCAGTCGCATCCCCCTCTGGGAACATAACATTTGTGCCATGGACGTAGGTAAACTGTGGAAAATCTATGCCCACACAATAGGTCTCAGGTTCAATTTTCATCAATGGAGCTTAGTCACGTTTCACGGAGAATGTAAACATGGAATACAGCTATGTACCTCTGACTATCACAATTAGAGTTACTGTACGCAAGTGGCTGATGTATAATCTGGAGCCATGTCTCACCCATATTTTTATTCTCTGTGAAACTATGAAACTGGCAATCAAACCTTCGACCTTAGGATGCTTAGGTCGAGAGGCAAGTACGCTAACCATTAGACCACTGCACCAGTTTGTTTTCATATCTTCTATACCTGGTGCTTCGCCCTGCCTATATTTTTATTCTCCACAAAACTACGAAACTAGGAATCGAACCATCAACCTCCCAATGCTTAGGTCCAGGAGGCGAGCACGCTCATCACTAGACCATCGCACCAGTGCATTTTATACTTTATACTGCCGAGCTTCGTCCCGCCCATATTTTTATTCTCGACGAAACTACGACAGCACCAATCAAACAGTCGACCTCCCATTGCTTAGGTCCGGAGGCGAGCATGCTAACCACTAGATCAGTCGATCAGTTCATTTATCATTTTAATTGTATCATTTTAATATATCAAAAATTAAAGAAATGTTCAATTAATAAGACCAAAGCTTAATGAAATAATAGAAATGAAATGAAAATGACAAGAATCGGATTCATACAGTGTATTATAGGCTATGGACGAAATTTAATAGGGGGAGGGGGGAGGGGAGAGGTTGTGAAAGGGCAAGTTTCTCACCCTGTGCCCATCGTTTGAAGACGTCCTCCTTGACGGAATTTCCCCAAAGAAGATTTCTTATTTGGTTGATGCGCTCGGCGTCCTGGCCGCCCGGATTCTCCGCCATTCTCCGAATAAATCGCGGGGACAGAGAGTTCTCTTCGAAGTCGTTGCGTCCTCGCCGATTACCTCCACTCCGGTTTCCTATACCTCGGAGCAAGGCGGTTTTTTTTTTCTTCCTTGTTTCACGACGGATAAACGTAGTGGCGATTATCCGCGCGAATTTATACGTATTCACGCGCGCATTATCGGCCACCGGCGACGCGTTTCAATGTATCCGTGTCTATTGTTTATCAACGATATTTAGTGAAACAACAAGTATATGCTGGCGTTGAACTCGCCTCTCCTCTTTATTCCTGACTGTCGGGAGACTTTATAACCTTTATTTCGCGAGCGACAGCTGCCAAGTGCGTCGCCATGTTGACGTCTCTTTTGGCAAAGTTTATCTCTTTCCTACCGACGCTCGGTCATGGCAGATTCGCCGGAAGTCCCTCTCATCGAACTTGACGAAAATTTTAATTCTCGGTATTTTCGTGACAGAAAGAGTCATGATTACCTCTCCTCTCTATTCCTCACTGTCGGCAACCTTTATGACCATATGAAATATCTCCCGGTCCATCCATCTCAGGCTTCGTCGGTATCAGAAACTCTAATTGACTTTTCTCTCGGGTTCTCGCATGTACGGTCAAAAGATAAGCCTCATCAAGAGCGGATATCATATTGGCTTTCGATATGACTTTTGTTTTTAGCATACAAGCGAGAATCCGTGAAAAAAGTTTATTTCACTTTTATTGCCGACCGTGGTATTTCACCTGCTCTTATAACCTTTAAGAGCATGTGAAATACCGCGGTCGGTAACAAAAACTGTAATGAGCGTTTCTTACAGATTCTGGGAAGCACGGTCAAAAGAGAAGTCTCATCGGAAGCGGAGATGATGTCCGTTTCCGATGAGACTTCTCTTTTGACCGTACATACGAGAACTTGTGAGAAAAGTTTATTACAGTTTTTGATACCGATTGAGCACGGGATGGACGGGAAGGGGGGTGTTTTATACGGTCTTACATCGCGAATGACCGCTGTGAAGTACGTCGCCATGTTGACATCGCTCTGGGCAAAGTTTTTCTCTTTCTCGCCGACGCTTGGCCGGCATGGCAGATTCGCCGTAATTCCCTCTCGCCGTGTCTCGGCGAATTTTTGAATTCCCGGTACTTATTTTCGTGACAGAAAAAGTCGATTGTTGGTGCAACGTACACGCCTGTCCATACGTTTTTCTTGTTTGGTCCAAATAAATCGTAGATAAGTTTCTTCGAATATTCGTTTTCCTTCCGTGCGAAATGGCATTCCCGCCGAACGACGTTACGCAAGGATTCCGAACCGATTGTGTGAGGTTAATCGGCCAGTTCGAACAACTCGACAACGTTCGATTCGAAGGATTTTGCGAAATATGGACGAACATGAAGTTTTCTCTCGTTTTCGCGTTAGTTCGACAGTTCTTTTTAACTTTCGCTCATCAATTGCTTCGCTTCATTATCTTGTCCTTTCGCAGGGGAAGAAAGTCTGTAATCGAGATACTAGAGTTCTGCGAGGACAGTCTGCGCGTGGCAAAGGAATTTTTTCTGCCGCCTTTCTCGTTCAAGGAACGAATCGGAGGGCTTTATCTGCTGTACGGACTCTACTTCAAGATGCCCATGAACGGACCCAAGATCAGAATCGTGATGTCTGACTGGCAGTATATTATCGAGTTCCGAGCAGAGATAGGACAAGCGGAGCATCACGACGCCAGTTTCATACTCTCAAAACTTATGTCCGAACACGCCTTCTCTCATTGCCTCTTTCAGCAAGAGGTGAAAAAGAATTATCCATTTTCGAATCGATATCAATTTACGGGTGCATTCATCTATCGAATTAAAAAAAAAAAAAAAATTGATTAATAGTTCCAACCTCGATTACCCACCTGCGTCTAAACACAGGTTGGTAAACGAGGTTGGAAAGACACTCTACAGTACTCAAGGATTTACAGGGGGTTTAAGGTGCTGGAAAAGAACAATACTTTAAAGAAAAGAATCCGAGATAGTAATGTTTTTAGAATATAATATTCCTCATAAACGTTCTTTCATTAAGTCTGCTCGATTGGCTGAAGAACTGCCCAATACATATTCTATGGATATAACCCGATGCGTCATTGGTAATTAACATAAAAAAGCTATTAGCATTGAGTAGCCACTGATAAAAGAACAGCCACCAATTCAAGGGTGCATTCATTTATTTAAAAAAACCTGTGTTTAACAGGGAAAAACAATACTCTAGCACCTGAGACAGTAAAGTTTTTTTAAATATATTCCTCATAACAGTTCTTTCAATTAGTATGCTCGAATGGCTGTAGAAATGCTCCGGATGTGTTCCAAGGATATAATCCAATGCATCCTTGGTAATTAGAAAAAAGCTACTGGCATAGATCAGCCACTGATAAATGAAAGGCCATCCGAGCAGAAATGTATTTATATGTATGTATATACATTAAACATTTTTTTATTATTTTTTATAGTTGGGTCTGGAGAAGGGCTATCGTCTGAGGCCCAGCCAGATTGCAAATCCTTACTCGGTTCTATCGTACATACGGGAAGTCGCGGGAGAGGGCGATCTGTTCGATCGTATAAAAGTACTGAGCGAACAGTACGAGTCATGCAAATCTTCGGAATCGCGAGGCTCCGATGTCGCGGGAGCGAGTACAAGTTTGTCCTCCGGGCTCCGATGGTACGACTCGCGTTTCGGTGAGAAGCTCCTGGAGAGTGCGAAGCAGCTTGAGAACTCGCGAAAAAGCAGTACCAAATCCAATGCCCCGCGTATGATAATAAGAAGCAGGGAGGGAACTGAAGCTGGCGCTTTGACGAATAAAAGAGATGAACCGGCGTACGTACATCCGATTATGGGAATTGATCGAAGGATTCGCGTTTATTCCTGCCTTTTTTTTTACAGAACGAAAAGTCGACCGGCTGTGGACGCGATAAGAGCTCAGATGGGGCGCGGTTTCGACACGGATTCGTCGGACTCTGATATCGACATGTGCATCGATCCGCTCGGGTGTGACAAAACGCTGCCGGACCGCTTTGACTACTCGTCGCTCTCCGAGTAAAAAATCTCGGTAAGAATATCTTCTTTTTTTCATTTTTTTTTCCTCAATATCTCTGAGCTGAAAGTTCGCGACGGACAACCGGCCATAGTAAAAGAATTTCAATGAGTCACAAGTGATGTAGGATCGAAGCGATCGAGTTTGGTATAGTCGAGTTTAAGAAATAATCGTCAGGTAAATCGCGGAGTCTCAGTAAACTTTGAGCTGATTGTTGTCGTCGAAGCCAGCGCTGTGACCGGCGTTTCTCACGATGAAACTCGTTCCATCGTAATGCATTCTTCTTTCTCCGCGTCGAACGAAGAGATGCGATGTCTGACCGAGGGAGGCGGTGCAATGGAGAAACGGTGTCGTCAACGAAGCTGTGCCGTTGCTCGGCGATGTTCGCAGTTGATATTTATTGCTGTTCCTCGCGATTCTGTTGGTTGTCGCAATAGGGATCCGGGTTTAATTAAACAAAAATTGTATCTATCGATTTGTCGATTGTCGATCGATTCGTCGATTGTCGACCGATTTGTCGATTGTGTTATACCTGACTAGACCGTCCGGCGTCTGGGAAACTCGAACGTTGTTTATTATCCAATTCTCGACGCCCTCGTCGGTAAGCCAGTACTGAGCGGCGCCGAGCGCCGTGGCCGCTTCCTGCAGGCACGCTGGACCGTGTCTCGACTCCGAGTAGAAGACGTTGAGCGAAAAGTCCTCGAGGAATTAATAGAAATCAATGATTTAATACCACATAACAATGCAGACGAGATCCACGGAATAAAAATTACGGGACATGCCGATGTACTATCATGAATCATTTACTTGGCTCATATCGGAAAAAGAATCGGTCGTTGTCCTCGTTCCTGCGGCGTCGACAAGATAAACCAGAGCGCACTGTTCGGAAGTGAAGCTCACACCCTTGTACCACATCTTTGCGTACCTAATTTTCAGATCAACGAGAACAAAAAAAAATGTTCGGAGAGTGGATAACGAGTGGTAAAATTTATTTCAGATTTCCGGGCGTACTTGTTGTTTCCGTGAGTATCATGGGCGAGGATCTCCACCCTCGAGCCGTACTGATAGATCCTTCCATTGGGATGCAAGAGCGCCGCTGCCGCACCGGAGCCGCTCAGCGATAGAACTATGTTGTTCTTGAGAAAAAATACAACGAAAAGAAAATATGAACAAGGAATGACGGGATTTAGAAAGCTCGGTAAGACCGCTTTCAAGAGATGAAATTATTTTTATTCTCGACTTCACTAAAATGACCACATTTCTTGCGAGCAATGATCATTATTAACATGTGCGGATGCGCCGTACTGTTTTAATACTCCCTCCGGAACCCTTTTTTTGCAACGCAAGAAATGTGGATATTTTAACGAAGTCGAAACAATATTGTATAGTACATGGGAGGAAGCGGGTTTTCACCTCGTGTGATTTCAAGCTTTACACTCGGCGAAAATCCTGCACGTCTCTCCCTTGTATCATGAGACACGATTTTTATTTTTTTATTAACCGCTCTGATACGTTCAACGATTTAAAACGTACTTTGAAGTTAATGACTCTGACTGCACGATCTATCGTCATGTCGACGCGAATTCTATTGCGGAGACGAAGAGATATCGTTCCATGGGGAGTCGCGACCGCTCCAGCGCTGGTTCCTCCTCCGCCGATTCCGATCTCGTTGTCGTGCTGATGATCTCTCCAATTGTCACCGGCGTACAAGCAACCCCCCTCTTCACCTGGGTAATAGGGCGTGATGGGCTTTGGGTTTCTCGGCTGTCGCCAAATTCCCGGTGTCGAGGTAAAGGCCGCCCCGCCTCCTCCTCCTCCCACTCCGATCCATTGATCGGCCGGTTCAAAGAACTTCGAAAATTCATTGTATCTCTGAGCAGGAAAAAAAACAAAATTATCCAAGCTTAAACATTTTATCATGTGTATTCAAGGATACACCGTAAAACCCACTTTACAATAGCTTCACGTTTTTTTCCTGTACTTTGTGGTTCATTCTTTCATCGCGTTTGCGCCGCGGATTAAAACGATTATCTGCGCTTTCCGCCTGTACACGCGGCCTCGCCCCATAAACTCGTGGCCATTTATTTTCCGGGCCCGCATGGAATTCTTAAACAACCACGCTGATAGCTGATAAGCGAAACCCGTTTTCACGCGATTCTCGTTTGTGTACACAATTTGTACAATTCCAAAAAAAAAAAAAAAAAATTGTGAAATTTAAAATAACCGATTGCATTTTTGCATTGCGAATTTATTCGATTTATTCCTATATCTGACGGCACCGTGCATGTGAATCGTTTTGTTTGAGCTTGGGGAAGATTTTTTTTGCTCGTGCGATAACACTCCATTATCCCGGCAATGGCTCGAGACCGGTCACGTTGAGAACGTTAAAAAATCCTTCGAGACGTATTCAACTCTGTATAGAAAACGCGTCGACCAGCTATCATATTATTTTTATTTCCCACTCTTTCTGTCCCTCTCGGACTTCCCAAGAACGCGGTTCAATTATCTCCTCGCAAAATTGATAAGCAGTCTATAAATGTATATTTTCCTACGACTTCGCTTCATGTTTATGTTCATTATTGCACCTCATTAGCAGTATATCGTCGCCTTCGTTGCGCAATCGACGGATAATTCACGGACGCCGGAGCGTATCAACGCGGAAGCAAAGCTCGAATGATTTATCATTCAATATTCCATCCTCGATCGGCAAATAGCTAGGCTCTAGCGCGTCGACTTAACTGAATGATTCACGTTGAAAATTTTCTGATTATCCGATCCCTCACTGTTTATTTGTTTAATGAATTCAGGCTATCCTCGAGAAATACGGACTCACCGAAAAATTGCTCGTATCGTCGTGATAGGCGGTGTGCGCGGTGTACAGAGAGCGCGGTCTCATCGGGCCAGAGGGTATTGGATTTTGTTGGGCCGGCTGAACAGCCGAACCCGGCGGGGCGGATTGGCTCTGCGAAGACGTTTTCTGAACATCTTTTCGATACGTCTCACCGCAAGTTTCAGTCATGCTTCTCGTCTTTCCTCGTGGAAATTGAAAATCGAAAAATTGAAAAATTGAAAAATTGAAACATTGAAAAATTGAAAAATTGAAAAATTGAAAAATTGGAAAATTGAAAAATTGAAAAATTGAAAAATTGAAAAATTGAAAAATTGAAAAATTGAAAAATTGAAAAATTGAAAAATTGAAAAATTGAAAAATTGAAAAATCGAATATATTTTAAGAATTTTAAGTCAATCAATTAATTCAAGTAAATTTAGTGTAACGAATAACTGACTTTCTTATCGCCAACAGCGCTTTTCGTCTTCTTGCGTCGGGACTTGCGGCTCTTCGTGAGCGCCGTTTTTCCGGACTCGCGTAGATGATCCACGGCTGATTGATTGATCCTATCGTTTATTTTTTCCCCCGGTCTCCCGCTAACTTGGGCTCGCGCCGTCGATAGAATACCGGTTTGATGTCTTTCACGAAAAGAAAAACTAATCGACGATATAAATCGCGGCCGGCAACTCGTGGCGTGTATCGGACGAGGGAGACATAAAAACTAAACAAAAGCAGGCTCATCGTCATGACGAGGGGATGCTCTTTTTTTCCCCTCGAAACGTTTCTGGAGAAAAAATACCGGAGCATCGCAACGAATGATTTTATTCAAATCTAATGCTTTGAATAATGGTGATAGCTAAAAAAATCATTTTCATTTTTTTATTTTCACTCAAAACAGAAAATTTCCAAAAATCTCCAAAGTTTCAACAGCGTTTTTCTCAATTCCCAAAAAGATGGTGTATTCCGATAATTTTTATCGAAATATTCGGAAAATTTATATCACACGAGTTCGGACGCCATGCGCAAGCGTCACGAACGCTCTGAGGATTATTTTTCCAAATATGGATCAAGTAAATAATTTTCAATAGTACATTGTCATGTCCCGTAATTTAAGTCCCTGTAAAGTTCTTTGCAGTCGCGCGGTACATAAATTCCGGGAATCTTGTCTGCAGTTATATGGAATTTAATAAGTAATTTCTATTAAGAGCATGTGAAACACTATGGAGTGCGAGAGAGATAGCATCAGTGGTGTTTCACCTGCTCTCAATTCCCCGATGACTTTTCGCTCAATGTGTCTTCTTCAAAATTTCAGATTCCAAAAATCTTCAAAGTTTCGAAGGGTTCTCCGCGCCGACGAATCCAACGGTGTTCTCAACTCCTAAACAGATGGTGCGTCACGATATTTTATATCGAAATGTTCGATAATTTGTATAGCACACATGGTTGCCGTTTCATTTGTGCCACGATTGGTCGATAATGACAAAGTTCGGACGCTACGTGCGAGTGTAGCGAGTGCTCTAAGATGTGCTTCCCGTAAAAAGTTTGGTGAGTCGCGATATTCATATCGCAATATTCGATAATTTACACAGCACGTGTTCGTACCCCACGTGCGAGCGTAGCAAGCGCTCTGAAATGTGCGCTGTCCCTACTTTCGGCTTAAATTCAACCGGATTATCGTTTATTAAAAAAAAAAAAAAACGTTTTCATCGCGAAACGAATTCCCTCGTAGATGATTTCCGGTTCCCAGCGTATAAAAAGCCAATCCTCGCAGTCTCACGGAAAATTTCAAAGACATGATTCCTCGTCGATAAATCATCAACAGAGTCCATCACCGCGAGATGGACGTTGAATAATACAATGTTTAACTTTTTATATCTTCATACGCAAAACACAAGAATAGCGTGTGTCGTTCACCTTGAACTGACCGATTAAAAAAAAAAGGTTACTTACTCCCCCACCTTATCATTTCGCTATCTAAATCTCAATTTTTAATTGAATACATAACTTTACACCTTAAGTGTCGTATAAAATAATACCTTGTCAACTGTTACATCCCGCTTACAAATTAATTCGTGCTATAATGATACCTTCTTATCGCGACGATAGCACGCGGTCTCCGCTGAAGCTGATATAATTGAGTCGGTGTACTCGCTAGTTCGCATTAGCGGACGGAGAACTGACCCGATAAGTCGCTCCATTAATGTTTTACAGCACGCGGATGATACATATATTGGATGCTCGAGAGAATAAGGCCTATCGTTGTCATTTGTCGGCTCTCCTTTTGCACCTTCCGACGTTTATTATTCACCGGCTTTCGTCGGACTCACGTCCGTGAGATATGTGCAGAGAGAGAGAGAGGAAGGAAAGTGTTTCGGTCACGCTCGCGTGGGTCCGCATTAAATAACGAGCCGAAGACGAGATAGACCGTCCGGCAAGCCCGGTAATTTACGGATGGCCATTTGTGACGACACAATAAGAATCGAGCCAATGAATAAATTGGCTTCGTATGCTTTTTTTTGTCCTCCAGTTAAACGGAGCATATTATACACGGGACTGGCGAAGCGAATGGAAATCGTGACGCGTTTTAAACCTGGCGATAAATATCACTTGCGCACTGTTAATTATCCGCCAGCTGCATATGAAATACCGGCAAAAGGTCGAGCTTTCCCAGTCGCAAATGCACAAAAATTAGTATGTCGATCCGACGATCCTGATTTATTGGTATTATAATTTGTTTTGTTTGCTTTTTTTCAGCTTCCATCCTCGACGACCTTGAAGTGAACTTGAACTTTTGTGGCAGCCGAAGCGAACGACCTTCGATCGTGAGACACAGCTGTTGCGCTGGTCTTGCAAGCGATAGCGAATGCATCTTTCTCCCTTCTCTTATCCGCGCCTCTTTGCCGCAACATACTTAGGTTGCATAATTGGCGTCATTGCTGGTCAGCGATTAGACCGTAAATGTATTTCTTCGTTTTTTAAATTTTAATTGCTGCCTGCCGAGCAGGAACTACTGCCGGAGTCGATTGACGATGCAACATGTCTTGCGTGCAACACAATCCGATGTATTTTACTATGCGGTTTGCCGAGCGGAGAATCGACGGAGTTTTATGGTGGGGACGAGTCTCTTATAACTACGTGGAGTTTGTTCAAGCCCGCTTCAGTATTCTTTCGGACGTCTCGGATATCTTGCTCGCGAGTATATTTATTAAACTTTGTGCAACACCGTGTTTTTACCGCCGCATGACTACGCGAGTCGTCCACGACAATACCGCTGTATAAACGAACGAGGGAAACGAGAAATAAAAATATGAGGACGTTCAGAGTACTCTGTGCGGGTCTCGCGCTCCTGGGTGTCGCAGCCACCGTATCGGGTAATTCAATAAATCACAAAAAAAAAAGATATGATCGCTCACATCGCACTATTTTTCATCGAAAAAATTGCCACCACATTACTGCGGCGATAAACCACCACCACCATCTACGTCATCTCTTTGACCTGTGGTTAGTTTTCAAGTATCGACAAAGTTCAAACGTCAGCGTACAACGATTGTACAGTTTTGCCGAAAATTACCTGCGAGAAACATAAATAAGCGCTATCCATTTACAAGAAAAAAAAAAAGAAAGATAAGAAATTAAAAGAAAATTCGGTAACTGGACTCCTCGCGTAATCTTTGAAATTCAAGGAATGCAGATCTCTTCGCGCAAAGTTCGAGCCAGTAATGCGGAGGAAAGCAACAATGCGTCACCGGAAATAAACCAGGAAACGCTCCGGCAAGTCACAGTGGTACGTAAACATGGCAACGCGCATTTTCGCTGTGCGCGGAGCAACGGCTCGAGATCTTTTGTTCCTGGCGCGGCAAACTTCACGCAAAAACATTAAACGTCCCGCCACGACATTTCATAATGTTCGTTTTCGTTAATTACATATGTGTGTCGATGTGCATTATTGTTGGTATTACATTCGCAATGTACTACGTTGTCCAGTGGTTCCATTATGGCGGCGAGCCTGCGCAGTACGAGATTGACGCTTGAACAGTCAAAACAGACACTGTCACGCTCCGACCATCTATCGCTCAATGCTTAGTTTGATTGAAAAAGAAAACACATTATTTTGTCAATGATATTAAATTAACGAAACAGGTGATGCGACACGGTGCCAGAGCGCCTGCCGATACTTATCCGAACGACCCTTACATTAACTCTACGATGGAACCTTTCGGTTGGGCTCAACTGACAACCGTAATAAAAATAATTTTACTACGATAATTTTTGTTCTTTTTTTTTTATAAATTCAATCCAGTTCAATTAAATTGTAATTTGAATAAATTTTCGATACGTTCGTCTGCAGAAAGGACGAAAGGACGTCTATCGAACGGGTGAATTGTTGCGAAAGCGTTACGGCAAATTTCTCGGGGACAGTTACAGTCCCGACCGGTACTGGCTACAGACATCTTCGATAGATCGTACGAAAATGACCGGTATGATACTATCGGCCGCACTGTGGAAACCGAATGAAAAGCAAACTTTCGTACCGAATCTCAAGTGGCAACCGGTCACGCTGCACTACTGGGAGAGACCGCAGGACCGGGTAATATTTCGTTTTTTTTTTTATAAACAAATTAACAAATATATCGAACGAGGGAAAACTCATACCAGAGTTACGAAGCAGAGCTGGGCAAAGTATAAAAAAAAAAAAAAATACTTTAAGTACAAAGTATAAAGTATAACAAGTACTTGAAGTATTTCTAAAATACCTTTTGCCAAGTACTTATCGCAATTATGTGCGTAGCGTTAAGCGTTATGTAGGCTCAAAAAATGTACACATGGCTTCCTCATTTATCACAATTTTATGCATAACTTTCTCTGTGAGAGACTTCGGTGATCGATTTGGCTTCCTCGCAGAGGAAGCTATCCGCAAAATTGTAGTAAATAAGGACCATGTGCAAATTACATTGCACCGTTTTTTGGAACATCAATAAATAATTGCATTTCATAAAATTTAAACGATCGAAATTTCAAAATCGCCGACTGAATTTTTCGTAATTTATCGTTTTGAGGATTTTAATATTCTACAGAGTTCCAAAACAATTTTTTATAAATATGCATATTAAAAAAAGGAGAACAACGAAAAGGGAGAATCCTTCTCGTTTTTTAAAATGGAATATCTAAAAAAAAAAAAATGTTTTAGAATAAACTCTCGCTACTAATAAACGAATTGAAGAGTTCAGCGGGATAATCATATATTGATAGAAACACGATGTAATGCTATTCATTGAGTGTCCTTAATGCGAGCGTGTACTCAAAAATACTCGAAGTATTAAAAAACACTTTGATACTTCAAGTACGTACTTGAAGTATCAAGCAAGCACCCGGTACTGCAAACACTGCCCAGCTCCGTTACGAAGTAACGAATTATCTGACATTGATAGCTCTTGATAATCTGGAACGCTTGTCCCCGACTGACAATGGAAAGAATTCAAGTCGGGAACGCCACTGAAGTGAAGAAATTCAACGATGACAACAAAAAGTTGTACGACGAGTTGACCGAACTGACGGGAATGCCGATAACCGGCGCCGGTGACGCAGCGTCGCTCTACGGTACACTGAAGGCGGAGGTTTGTATAAGAAACGCCCCTGAATTGGTAGATTCAATTTTTTTTTTAACCGGATAGAACTGGAATCGATCGGGGAACAAATGTCCATGTCGATTCTCTTTTATTTATTATTATTTATTTTTTTAAGAGGACGATGGGTCTGACTCTGCCCGATTGGACCAAAGACTATTACCCGGAAAAGATCGAGCCCTCGGGAGCCTTCAGTTTATCTGAGAACGTGTTCACCGATAGCCTGCGGAAGCTCGCCGGTGGTCCGCTGATTAAGAAGACTATCAAGAGCATGTCGGCCAAGGCCGACGGCACGCTGAAGCCCGAGGACAGAAAAATGTTCGTTTACGTTGGTCACGACAGTACAATCGTTAATATGTTGAGCGCGATGAAAGTGTGGGACGGCAAGGACCCCGATTTCGGCAGCATGATAATGGTCGAGCTTCACGAGGACAATGGCGCCTACAACGTTCAAGTAAGCCAGGCAGACGATAGGTCATTTACAAGGCTTTTTTTCCACGTGTACTCAATATTTCATTCGCCTGTTTTTTCTTCTTTTTGTTTCCGGCAGATTTTCCAGAAAAACTCGGTCGATAGCCCTCCGCAGGCTCTGACAGTTCCCGGCTGCGACACCGTCTGTCCTCTCAGTAAGTTCGCCGAGCTCATGAAGCCCAACATTTCCGAAGATTACGACAAGGATTGCACAGTCGACGATCCCGACTACGTCATACCGCCTTCACCCCCGGCCTAACGCGGGCCCGCGTGGCCAAGGAATCGAGTATTCTTGCTTCTTCTTCCAGCGACCCAATAACTGTGATTTATTAATAACACGATCAGATATAAGGAGCAAACAAAAAAGTTGACGATATCAACTACGTCACATCGCTGTCGACCCCTGCCGAAACCCACGGCCGCGGTCGAATGATCGAGTGTCCTTTGCTTCTTCTTCCATTGATTCTACAACTGTGATTTATTAATAACATGCAATAGACGACGAAGTCGAATAAAATATACAAAAGCAGTTACACTGATATATGATCGAATTTATTTCTTGTATTATCAACAATTGTATCATTAATTCACCTCAGGCGAATATCTTCTCCTCCCGACGTTTCTTTGTGACGACGGTGCCGGGCTTATGCTGTGCCTCCGGATGATTAAGAAGCTCCGGTGGACAGG
The DNA here is from genome assembly GCA_964017025.1 of Stenichneumon culpator. NCBI lineage: Eukaryota > Metazoa > Arthropoda > Insecta > Hymenoptera > Ichneumonidae > Stenichneumon > Stenichneumon culpator. Next base: position 13,600,927 of record OZ024775.1, on the reverse strand, counting down.
TTGATATGGGACTTCCGAGAATCGTCTGCTTGAGATCGTAGAACAAATGGCTGTCGTCTTTGGTGCAGAAGGATATGGCGAGACCGGCTTTGCCCGCACGACCAGTTCGTCCGATACGATGAGTGTAATCTGTAAAAGAAAATTCGGTTAATCGATCGATCGATATGCAAATACGACTGTCGGACGGGAGGGCGAGAGGAACAATCTGCTTGTTACCTTCGATTGTTTTGGCCATGTCGTAATTAATGACCATCGAAACGTCCTTGATATCGATACCACGTCCGGCAACGTCCGTCGCGACGAGGATATCTTTGCTTCCGTTTTTGAGCGACGCGAGAGCGTACTCACGCTGTTCCTGGCCCTTTCCACCGTGAAGGGTGCATGCGTTGTACTGCCGAATCGAAGGAATACGATTAAGACAATAAAAATAAATTATAATCATATACATGTTTTGGAAATTTTTTTGTTTGTCCCCATTTTTAAGAATCCAAGTGACGTCGTATCGGAAATATGTCGCTTCCAGTCCGGAGGTCTCATTTATCGATCGGAAGTGACGTCATACTAGAGATAACTCGAAAAATAAGATTTTCAAACCGGAAGTGACGTATTTCCAATATAACGTAACTTCCGATCGAAAAATGAGATTTTCAAACAGGAAGAGACGTAGTTCCGGCAGATCTCCGGAGATGCAAGGGTCCGGTTTTTAAATTTTATATTTCGTAGTCGCAACATTTTTTTTACGTAATTCAATAAAATTAAATGAGTTTGCGTAATAAGATTAATACTCACGCCGAGCTTTTCGAGTCCTCGCGCGAGAACGTCCGCTCCTTTCTTTTGATTGACGAATATAATGACCGGTGGCTCGACTCCTCGACTCAATATTTCTATGAGCTTTCTGCGTTTGTCATTTTCTCCCATTATGTGAACTATCTGTTCGGTTCTTTCGGTCGGTTTGCCTATAGAACCAATGTAAACAACGGCCGGACGTCTGAGATAAGTTCGCGCCAGTCTCTCGACCGCGGCGGGCATCGTAGCGGTGAACATGACCGTCTGCAAGAGACATTTTTATCATATTCGATAAACTCGGTCAATGTTACGGTTAACGATTCTTTACCTGTCTGTACTTCTTCTTCGTATTGTAGTTGGCGAGTAATTTCTCCTCATTCTCCGCGTCCTCGTTATCCGGCTTCAAATTTGTAACCGGCATGTACTCGAGAATCTTCTGCACATCTGTTGAGATAAATTATTATTAAACGACGGACATTACACAATAGCAGTACCAAAAATCATTTTTAAAAAATAATGAACTGAATTAAAAATGCTTTTTTTAATTACCTGGCTCGAAGCCCATGTCAATCATACGATCGGCCTCATCAAGGACAATGTATGTGCACTGATTCAGTACCAAATAACGATTCTCCAGCACGTCGATCAGTCGTCCAGGCGTCGCGATAACAATCTAAAAAAAAGAAATTGCTATAATTCCTAACATTAACAGAACGAGCACTAAAAATGTATATCAAATCATAGATCGATACCTCGCAACCCATTCGCAGTCTGAATCCTTGCTCCTCTCTCGAGAGACCTCCGACCACGACTACCGTGCGAATGCCCAACGGTCCACCGAATTTGTTTGTCTCTTCCTCGATCTGTTGCGCCAATTCACTGTGTAATAGGGAAGAAAAAAAAAATGAGCTTTAATAAATGCAAAAATATTCAACGAAAGGGATTTATCGATGCGTATCGACAACTAACCGAGTAGGCGCGAGAATGATGCTGTACGGTCCTTGATCGGCTTCTTCGAGACGCTCAATCTTCGGCAAGCTCGTTATCCACAACAGCAGCGGTATGAGGAAAGCGAGAGTTTTACCGGAACCAGTTTCGGCGACACCGATTATGTCCCTATTCTGCAGACCTATCGGAATCGCTTGCCTCTGAATCGGCGTCAGATCTTTGTAGCCGACTTTCTCGATTATATCGAGAATCTCCTTTTGAAAGCCCGATTCCTTCCACGAACGTATCGGATCGGGTATGCGACCGCCTTTTATCGTGATATTATAATCCTCGCGGAATATACGCCAGTCTCTCTCGGTCATCTCGGCGAGCGCCTTCTCGGACCAGTGTCGATCGTCCCACTTTTGTTTCTCCTCCTTTCGTTTCACCTTCTTCAAGCGCATCCTGAAATAATGATTAATCTATTTCACTTGTCGTTACGAGCGTGGTCCGAGATTGTCGCTGTACAAGCAGTTCTATAACTCACTTTTCCTGCTCCTTCTCGGCCTCGGTTCGCCTCTTCTCCAACAACTCGCCGTAGAATTTGCTCTGATCTCTCTTCTGAGCTTTTATATCGATTCCCGCCAGATTGCCGCGCCCAAAGAATTGTACCTGATGACGCTCCTTGTATATGTTGTTGTAGTCCACCGACGTGTCCTCCGAAGTGTCCCAGTCGAAGACAAACTTTCTGTCGTTTAGGCGTCTTACTCTACGCTTCTTCTTTATCAAGCCTAGGTATCTCTCCTTTATCGCTTCCACCTCCTTCTCCTTGTCCTTGTCCTTGACGTCCTCCTCCCGCAAACGCTGGCTGTCTCTTCGCCTGCAAAAAATTTGTGAAAACATTATTTATCAAGCATTTCTTAACGGCACTGTTAAAAAAATCCATCTGAAATTTAATGCACTGGACTGGAAGTTTCAGACAAAAACTGGTATATTAAATTTCATGTACAATTATCATGTAAAATTAATCTTCAGCATATTAAAAACATTGGGAATACTTTATTTTTAATAATTTACTTTAAGGTCTATAAAAATGTACATTCATTTTTCATCACAATTGTACATTAAATTTGATCCACTAGTTTTTCCATAAAAACTTACAGTCCGGTACATTAAATAGACAATTCCAATATCACAAGAATAAAAATAAATAAAATATACAAAATTAATATTTACAAAAATGATTATTGTTACCTATCTCGTTCGTCCCACTCTCTGTCCTTTCCCGTTCCGGAGCTCTCGTTCTGCGCGCCTTTGCGACTTTCCTCCTGCGCCTTCCTCATGGCGTCGACTTCCTGTTGTCTCTTCTGCAACGCGACGGCGGCTCTTTCCTCCTTGGTGAGGAACTTTGGTTTGGCTCTCGCATCTTCCTCAGCCTTCTTTTTGGCGAGAAGCTCCTCCAGGCTCAGTGGCTCCTTCTTCGACTGATCGCTCTGCTTGCCGTCCTGCTTGTCGTCGTCCTCCTCCTCTTCCGTTTTCTTCCAGCTCTCGCTGTTACGGCTTTCGCGCTTTGTGTCCTCGTCGTTACCGAACATTGGGCTGGGCTTTCGTTTCTTGTCGTCCTTGGCCCGGTCACCCTTGCCACCGTCGGTTCTCCCATCTCTCGTTCCGCGATCTCTGGACGGACCGGCGTCTCTTGCTCTGTCGTTCTCGCGATCGCGATCCCTGGACCTTTCCCGCTCGCGCGAACGCTCCCTCGGGCCGTCTCTGCGCTCCTTCTTGCCGCGGTCCTTCGAACGACTCCTGGAGCGTCCCCGTCCACGATCGCGTCTCTCCCGATCCCTCTCGCGATCCCGCTCGCGCTCCCGCGATCTGCTTCTTCTCAGAGGCTTTTTATCGTGCACCATTTTTTCACTTTTTTGTTCAATAAAAATTCATTGTTTTCTTGTCGCTTCGTCCACCAAACCGTCACTTTGCGAACGTCAGTGAAACGTATTCGGGCGATTTGAGGTTAGGGAAGTATGTACGAAGAGGACGATAAAAACGAGAAATTGAGTATGTAGTAGGGAGAGCTTGCGGTGAGGCTGCGCGGGAATCATCTGCGCAGTTCTTTCATGGCGTAAGATCGGTGGCGGGAAATTCGAAACTTTCTCGATCCGCAAGCAGGGGGCGATTCGGGATTTATCGGAAAGAAAAAAAGGAATATATTTAACACATCTGCTTCTTCTCACAGCCTTTTATCTTACACCATTTTCTCAATTTTATTAATAAAAATTGTTCTTTTTTCCCTCGCCCACTAGATCGTTACTTTGCGAACGTCAGACGTGGTCAAACGTATTTGCGCGATCTGGAGGTTAGAGCGGCACGAAGACGATAAAAACGAGAAAAGGAAAATAGGGAGGCTTGCGGTAGGTGCCGCGCGGAAATTATCTACATAATTCTTTCATGGCGGAAGATCGTTCAAACGCGAGCTCCAACAGCAGCGGGAAATTCGAAAATGTCTCGATCGGTAAGCAGGGAAACGATTCAGGATAGATATCGCAATGAAAAAAGAGATGTATTTAATATATTATTTTTTTGATCTATATACGTATATGACACAATTTTACAATGGCAATAAAGAGTATTTACATAAAAAGTGTCTCCGAGTACAGAGAGAGGCATACGCGGTGATAAGGATTTGCGAAAGCATAAAAAAATAATTTTCTAATTGTCCCGAGGCGTTCTCTCGATAAACGACGTTATCGTTACGTTAGATCTTCTAATATTACATTCCGTAATTAATCAAAGTTAAAACGAATGGATATATTTACACGGTATTGTCCGCATCGTAGATGCCTCTAGGCGAGAGGCATTGTGCTTCGCGGAACATCTTATGATCTGCGCTAAGAACTCGATCGGCTCGAACACGAAACCGGTCGGTGGTTATTGCATCGCAGTTGAAAAAATCGGTACCGAGTCTCAAGAGTTTCTCGTAAATGTTGCGGCTTCGATGAGCGTCGAGGATCACTTCGTGGGCGGCTCGAAACTCGTCGGTACGATAACCGAGAATTTCCAATGTCTGGAAGAGAAGAGAACAGAGTCAGTAGATCGAACTAAACTTAAATTATATACGTATCTTATATATATATTTTGTAAAGAGGTGTATCACAAGTGACGCATTTCTGGTCGGAAAATTAGATTTTCGAACCGGAAGTGAAATATTTCTAAACATACAACTAAATTTCCGGTTTCTAAATTCCATCGTCCGTGCCGATGGCACGAAGCGCTCTGCCACGACGACTGCTAGTAAACTGGACAGGTAAAAAAAATCGATAATCTATGAAAGATATACTTTCGTTTAAGATATCTTCATTGCACCGATGGAAACCACGAAAAATGTCTCTTTATCGGAAGCGAGGACGACGTTTATCACATAAGACATGAAATGAGATGTCCCTGCGGTGAGTCGTCCAGCAGCAATGATATAGCGATGAAAAATCATTCGCGATTATTCAGCGAGGCGGGCAATATGGTTTTGATGAGATATCTGGCACTGATCGATTACCATGGCTCTCTGACTGCCGAATCGGTGACAATCGACGGAAGAATAGAGGCTTCCGATTACGTAAATTTGTTCTCCGCACCTCTCAGATTTAACGCCAAAACGTCTGACTAATTTTTTTTCTGCATGATCCTACTACTTTTCTGGATTAAAATAATAGAGATGTACATCCGCTGTGTGGCAAAAGCTCGATGGACGCAGAATGGAGATTTACCGCCTAGAGCGAAGACGTCGAGACGGGGCAACAGTAAGAGAGTCCAAAACTCTACTGACGAGACAAGGAAGAATCTTGAGACACGAGTGGCTCGATTTACCGTACCTATTGCGAATAAATCCTCTCGTAGATCCGCAGAGTTTAGACAAAAATTACCAACGCCCACCGTTGCGTCAATCTTGGCCCGATGACATGGAATTGATGTCCAAATATTTAGACAGAAAAGTGAGAATAATTCAATCTGTATTTTTTATATAAAAAAAAAACTAATTTTCGACTTCAACGTTTTCAAGACTTGCATAGTCGCCCAAGAAACGAATTACTTCGCGGCTCATCCGGACATTAAGAAACTAATAGCCGATTACACTCAAACTTTGCTCATCGGTATAACGAATGCTCTTGAAAGTCCGCTTTGCCAATGCAAGTTTGTCAAAGACCATTTTTTTCCACTCAGTAAAACCCGTCGATGTGATTGGCTTCACTGTTCAACACTTCAGGAGTTTCGCATCGAATCCCGAATCGTTAGAAGAAAACGGCGACTCTTCCGACCTCTGATTCGGCATAAAAATAACACCGACTCACCTGTATCATTTTCTACCTGGCGTTGTATCCTTTTGAGGATTGCAAATTACACAATTTTCCTGCAAAACGTAAATTCAATTATTATTAATGAATAAAATTCTCGTGGATAATTTCGAGGCAACGAGAAGCACGTACCACCTGTTCCAAATTCGGAAGGCAATCCTCGTGGAATAAGTGTTTGCAGTAAAATACGACTAGATTTCTTGGGTCTGAAAACAAATACGTAAACAATAATAATCGATCGGATGGACGGAATTTCTCTCGACTCTGCTGCGAGCACACAAACACAAACCTCTAATGATGACTTTTCTGTGACAAGCTCCGCACATTTGATCATCGTCAACGAATATTCCTTTTTCGTGAGACCTCACGAGCCTTTCGTGAAGATTGAAGTAATCGCTGGCGAGAATTTTCTTGCAGCCTTCTTGAACGGAAACCTGAAGATTGTAGTCGCACATCATCTTCACAAGCGCCTTCTTGAGACCGGGAATTTCCATCGACGGCTCGATCCTCTGAACCATCAGTCTTGGATCGACGTAAGTGCCAATTTTTTGTAGTAGGAACGTTATGTTTTCTGTATAGATTAAAAAAAATATTTTATTTATATTTTGGGAAATTATGGATATGTTCGATTGAATTGTGAAATCCATTCTATAGAACTATTAATTTCGGAATTGTTTCATCGCATATAGAATGGATTTCTACATGCCATGAAGAAAGCGATCCATGTGTGAGAGCAGGCTAACATTACCGCCAGTATTTTATATTCCCCAACTACCATCCAGCCGCCCACCTGTCGACTCACCCGATTTATTGAGGGAATAGTTTATGAGATCGTTCCACAGTTCCTCGTCGTCGTGCTCTTGACAAAACGCAATAGCGCTCTCCATATCGTTAAGCTCGCGGGTCATCAGAGCCAGAGCCTCCGACATGTTGCCTATTCGACCGAGAAGATAAACCATTTCCGGATAGAAGAGCCTCTGACTGCATATATCGAGAGCTTGCTGAATCGGATAATTGTCCGAGCGACGAAGAAGCGGCAGAAGCTTGTCGCGCGAGTAATCGGCGTAGAGGCGCACCAGAAGTCCGTGATATTTGCCCTTCGAATCCTTCGTGTCTCTCTTGTCGAGGGCGTCGAGATACTGTTCAACATAGCAAGCACGAACATTAAAGAAGCGACAGTAAAAAAAAAACAAAAAAAAAATCGTACGATCGAATTTTATCGAAGACTCACGAGATACAAGTAACGATGATTATTCTGTAACTTCTGCACGACCATGTCCGACGGTACTCGATCTTTGTCGAGGAAAAATTGTATAGCGCGATCGGCGTCGAGGTCCATCAGTCCCTCGATCATGTCGTAGACGGAATTGTACAACTGATGCTTCTGTATAAGCTGAAACACGTCCTTGTGACGCAGCTTGAGGTACATGGCGAGTGCTTTGTCGTATTTGCCGTCGTGACTGTAAAGAATCGCCAGGGCCTCCAGGAGGACGCTCTGATGCTGTGTGTGCACCATAAGATGCTCGAGAACTCCGTTGATCACCGCCGCAACCGTATAAAGTTTCGGCGACCATTCCTTTACCAACTGGAGAAAACCGTCGGGATCGATTTTCAGATACTCGTACAGTACCATCTCGTATATCAGGGGATCCAGGGTGACCTCTCCCCGAGGAAGGTAACACGATATCGAGCGCAGTTGATGGACGCGAGCGAACTTATATACCTGGTCGAAAAAAATTTTAATTTACCAATCGAACAACGAGTTAAATCAATTTAACTGAAAACATCGCGACTGACCTCTTCCTCCCAGAGTTTCTTATCTCGTCCTAACACTTTGAGGCACAATTTGCCCGCCTCGTCGTATTTCCTGTTCGCCAACAAATCGTCCAGATAGACCCGTCCGACGTAGATCAGTGTGTGCCTCTTACAATCTTTACCACCGTTCGACGTTACAGCCTCGAGAGCTTGCTCGAATTTACCGTGGCTCAGTAGCCACTCGATTCTGTCGTCCGCGTCGTAGAGACTCGCTATTACGATGTCTTTCGGGCTCACGATGAAAAATCTGAACATAAAAAGAAATTATCGTCGATGACTCCCGACCGCCCGATTAAGCATGCATCGCACAAGTATAAACGAGAAATTCAAAATTGTAAGAAAATTCTGAAAAAATCCATGTGGTGTCTAGAAAATCAATGATATCATTTGATAAGAGATAGAAAGATTTACTGATTATTTATTGAACAATTATTTTTTTTAGCAGTTTGTTGATAACCTATTAACATTATTATTGTGCAAAATTAATGTCGATGGTGCCTTTAATAAGTTGATTTCTTCAAATTTTTGTACCGTTAGGAAGTGTTCAAATTCTCACTGAATCTGACTTTCGGCTGGGAACGTTAGTGTGGAGCATCCTTAACGTGATTAAAAACAAAATGTATCCCCATTATCGTTACCTGTTCTCCTCCGTCAGGCAATCCAAATGATAGTCATTACAGCTGTACTCCTTGTATCCTCGAAGTGTTAAAAAATTTGCGCACACAGGCACGAAATCCTGATACTTCGGTTCAACGACGTGGAGGGTCGGCCGTTGACTCTTACCGTCGTCGTCGAGTTCCTTGAGGCAGCCCAGTAACACCAATTGATTTTCCAGCGGCGCGATACCCGATATATAAAAATCCACTTGGAACGTCGATACTGTTGAACGCGTTAAATAATCGTACGAAATATAGTAACGCAATGAAATGCTATATCGTGATAGATCGGTGTACAAATGCGACTCACCCGGATCGACGATGTACTCCGGTACATCGCGATTTATCATTTCCTGCGTCAAGCGTTTTCGTATCTGGCAAATTCTAACTACGTCTACCCAGCCTATCAGAAGAGTCCAGTCTCCGGACCATCGCAAGTTGCATCTGTAGTGCTCGGGCGGCGCGCTGACGAAAATAGTTTGCTGATTAAATATGGAATTATCGATAAGCGGGAGGAGGAGGAGAAAACTCACTCGACGGACCGGGACCATTTGAGGAGGCCGAGTGAACATCGCGCGTTTAAATCGTAAACGCGCACGCCAGTGTCGGAGGCCCAGGCGACGAACTGACCGGCCCAAGCGACGGAACGCACGCCGCCCTCCGCCTCGCACAGTACAGTTACTTTCAGTCGAGAGAGAAACGTCTTCTCGTAGAGAACAAGCTTATCGTCACCTGAGGAAAAGAAAAAGAAATCTGTTCAAATTTAAATTCGTTTATGGCTTCCTCGTTATTTTCGAAGATTCGCGCAGTTTCTTCTATAAACAAATTCACGGAAATTAAATGAGTCACAGAACAGATGATTTATTAAAATTGTAGTGACGACAAAGATTTTTCAAAAAATGTTGCTTCTCATAAAAAACTGAATATTTGAAGTAATTTTTATGAAAATTGTATCAAACAACCCACGTTTTCGTTACTCGACTTGTGTGCAAATTTTCAAGCATGATTTCTGAAGATTTTGCGCGCGAGGTACGAAATAACATTTAGTTCAATAATCGCTTTCGTTTACGTTGGAATGGGTTCAGAAACCACTCACTATGCACGAATGTATATATGTATCTCAGCGAAACTGAAATACACATTTTTTCGGATTACCACTGTAAACACACACTAAAAAAAAAAAGCTGAAAATTGAAATTTTCATATCGCTTCCTCATAAAAGTTGAAAGTTGAAATTTTTATATCACTTTCTCATAATGGCCCTTTATTCGCAAAGCTCCTTCTATGAGAAAGCATTTACTATATTTTTGGCTTCCTCATAGAGGAAGCTTTGCGAATAAACGGCGCACGCGCACGCGAAATTTTAAAGTGACCATTTTCAGGGTAGGAAATCCTATGTTAAATTTTGCGAAACGGCACTTTTTTTCAAAAAATTTCGAGATATCGAATTAAAACCTCCGCCATTGGTTTCAAGTCGCATATTTCCCAACCAATTTCATTAACGAAAAAATTCTAAAAATTTTTTTTTGAAGAAAGTCATTTTTGTCAAAAAATGGTAAGGGTACCCCCTTATGATTTTTCATGTTTCAAGGACATAAGGTGAAATTCAAGGACATTCCAGGACTCCAAGAACTTTAAGGACCGCTGGACAACATGTAAAAGTACTTCCATGCAGAATCAAAACTAATGATTTCAAACAGCGTATAGAATCAGAATAATTTGGCAATGCCCAAGCTTTTATTCGAGCATCAGCATTGCCTTGAGAATAACTGGATTTTTGAGAGAACCTGTAATGAATTTCCTGTTGCTTCCGCTCTTGTAATAGCTGGGATCTATGGCAATGCTCTTGACGAGACGGCCAAGGTTGATATTATGATTGTTTTCCCCATTGTACAGGCCATAGATGAAAACTTTTCCGTCGTCGCTGCAGGACGCTATGAAATCGCCTTTCTGGTCGATCGATATCTCGTTCACGGCTACGGTGTGAGCTTGCAGCGATCTGGATTCTATATTGTTTCCCTGATGGTCTAGCAGGTGAATCATGCCCCAGTGAGAGCCGAGACACAAAAACTGCAAATAATAAAATTTGATTCTGAGAGTTTAGCGCGTCCTCGAAAAAATAATCGTAAAAGGATGAAAATACGTACCTTCGGATGAACGGCTATGCAGCTCGCGGCGTCGTTTTGCAATATATTCTTAAGATCGTTTTGCATCCTGACAAATTTGAGCCTCGGTTCGATCTCGTCGATCTCAGAGTCCGAGTCTTCCTGATTGCTCCGTTCGTCCTGCAACGCCATCGTCGATAAATCTCTTCCAGAGATTTTAAATCTCGGCAATATCGTGCGTAAACAATCGCTTCTCTCCTCACCTTACTCGAGCCGCTTTCCATCATTTGTTATTTTTATTTTCACCCACACTTTTATTATTGTTATTTACCAACCAACCTCGAAAGGTGTTAACCTGAACTGTCAAAATTTCTTAACCTCAATGCTGGGTGAGTTTCGATGTCGGCTGCAAGAGCACTTTCGGCGGTCGCTCGAAGCTTCCGTCAGACCGGTCGACAAAAACGTTTCGGAATTGTCGGTAAATTTTGGTGAACGCGCCGGTAAAGCCACCGACTGCATTAACGGCTACCTCGTCAGCTGGTGCGATTACCCGCACTGTAAACAATGGTGTGTCACGTCTGCTGAAATTATTAATTGTCACTGGGTGTATTCGATTATTCTTCAATTATCACCGGCCTCCCGACAAAGCCGTGACCGGAATGAATATCGTTCGTATAAACTTGAAAAATGTAGTCTTCATTATACTGGCGATACTCTCGAGCACGATCAAAGAGGCCCACATGGGTTATGGTATTGATATCTTTCCCCTCTCTCCTTTGTATCGTAAAGCGAAAAAGTTTTTGTTTTGTTTTTAATATCAATGTACTAATGCCCGCCGCGATTTCAGAGGGTGTAGCGAGTTACGCTTTGAGAGAAGTGAATGCCAACTCCACTCCCGCTTATGGAATGAAAAAGGTACGATTTACGATAACCTCTACTATTGTTCATCGGAAAATCGGACAAATAATAATAATGTTTCAACAGGAGGACGTCCACGGCTTGTGTCCGACGGGAACAGATTGCTCCAAATTGAGCGGCGATTGTCTCAAATGCGAACTCAATTCCAATTGCATTTACGGCCATGTTTACACAGCCAATTGTACCGCAGTGGAGCAGATAGACTGCGTGGTAAGCCTCTCTGTTATAAAAGCAGGGTATCTATATTATTATTAATATATACTATATATTAATCTATATTTCATCTATGTATAATCTATTATCTAAGCTACACATATATATATATTTTTTATTTATCTGTATTGTCCTCCGCTTCTCAAAGTTACTTATGAGTGCCTTATAGGGGGTTGCCTCTGTTGGTGCGTAATTACCAGACCTCACTTATTTTTTGTTCATTTCTGTTTTTGTTGTAACACACCGAGCCAATCCCCCTCATCTTTGCAGCCACAGCTAAGTCCCCCCTGTATGGGATTATATATAATCAGAGTCATTGACTCATGGGACACACTACCACCAAATTTAGACATAGTGCAAATTTAGTTATCTGTATGCAGATTTTTATAAGTCTGAACTTAGTTTCTGTAAATTGAAATAATAATAATAATAATAATAATATTAACTATAATTAATGATTTTCGTAATCGCAGGGGAAGCGCGCGTTCCAAAAGAAATTTATATGCAGATACTGCTATCAAACGGAGCACTGGGAGCATCAGTGCCATCAAAAGAATTCGTGCAGCTCGGTCGCCTCGCCTCAGCAGCACTACCGGTACGCCTCGCCAAATCAAGGCTGATGGAGAAGTCGATCGATTTTTCTTTTTTATCGTTTTTAAATATTTTTTTTATAATTTTTTTTTTTATTTCTTTTCAGAACTAACTGCACGGTAAACGACGATATAATTTGCCTGGGCAGAAGAAGGTTCATGAAGAATTTACCGTGCAATTGGACAGGAGGGTACAGATGGTCGACGGCGCTGATACTCAGCATAACTCTGGGCGGATTCGGAGCGGACAGATTTTATTTGGGTCACTGGCAGGAGGGTATAGGAAAATTGTTCAGTTTCGGCGGGCTCGGTGTGTGGACGCTGATCGACGTTATGCTGATATCGATGCGATATCTCGGACCTGCGGACGGTTCGTTGTACATTTAACGGCGGTCAAACGCGTCCCCCGTTGAATTTATAACGTAGATTGACAATTATAGCACGGACGAACATTTATTTATTTATATATTTCTCGTTGTATGAAAAACTCTGTGTTATTTATGTTATCGTAGAAATTATCGAATTAAATTTATTAAGATTTTTTAATCGACCGACCGTCTTATCGACAGAGTATCTAGGATGGATTTCGAGAGAGTGGACATGAGGGACTCCGCATCGTTCAACTGGGCCTCGGTTATCTGCAACGATAAAAAAAAACCCAAAAAATTTGAACGATTACGCCTTACGAAAAGAAGACGTTCCAAGATGAAGATTTACCGATATCGATCGAACGCCAATTTTCGGGAGAAGCCTCAGTTTCAAGTTCATCAAACCCCTCGGAACTAAAGTTCCTCTGAAGCAATTCGTCTCGTCGAGTAGATCGACGTGAACATTAATGTCGCCGTGCCTCAGACTCACGCCCGCGATGTAGAGTCCCTTAACGGGACAGTCGATCGCAACTTCGTCGATCTCCAGCGTACTCTTCATTCGACTGACTATCTCGTGGAGCCTCCTCACGGAGTAAGAAATTTTCAGTCCCACGACGTACTCTCGCGCGAGCTCGTTCGGCAACGCTATTTCCGGAGCTTCGATTTTTACGCAACTGAGCAAAAGGTGCAATCGCGCCTTCGGCTTCCACAGCTTCCGCTCTTCGATTATAGGCCGAAAAACACCATTCGTGAAAAATCTCGACAAAGCCCTCACGGGCTTCAAATTGAGAATCCACAGCGATAACAGAATATTCGCAAAGTAAAAAGGCTCTTTTTCCAATTTTCTTAGAGTTCTATCAATGAACGACGATATCTCGTTTATATCGGAATCTTTGAGTTTGTAGTTCATCATGCTGGAAGCCCACAGAATTCTGTCCACGTCTTTGATCCGGGTTTTTATTTTGTTCTCCCTGTTCATCGAAATAACTATCATGGCGTCGTCGAAGAGCCTCTGCAGTACGTCGGGCCGTTCGAGACCCGCCTCCGTGTACAAGCTCGCAACGTGAGCGGCGCACATCAAGTCGCTTCCGTCGCCCTTGGAGACGATCGCTCTGCTGAGATTGTCCAGGGAACAATCGCTCGTCGGCCCGGCGCGTCTCACGGCTTTGCAGAGCGTGGATAAAATGGCCGTGTCCTTAACCAGGCTCGAGGCGTTTCGCTCGATAGAGTCCTGAAGGGCGCGTACATCTTCGGTCGCCAATCCTATGCTGCATTGGTAAGCCGACTGGGCGACGATGCTCTGCTCCATCAAAGAGAGCTCTCCGAGGGGCGGCAAGAAACTCATTACAAACTTAACATTTCGAACGCCGAGCTTTTTGTTCCAACTCTCGAAAAACAAAAGCTGCATCGTCTCGCGTCGGTCGAGTCTCCCGAGTTCGAGCATTTTTCTCAAGGTCAAAAGAGCGTTTTTGTAATATCTCATCGACGTTACTTCGTTGGGCAGGGCTTTGGTCAAGAGATGTAACAGACGAAATATCTCGGATTGCGACGATTCTCCTAAAAGCCTGCAGCATTGTTTGTCGAGGAGCCGAACGTGATTCTCGGGAGTTGGGCCTCGAGCGGGCGACAAGCGTTTCTGCAGCGACTCTACGAGATCGTCGTACGTCGAGTCAGCAGTTTCTCCGGCCGTTGCGCCGAGCGAGTTACTCGATGCGCACGTGGCGGACTTCAGGGAGGTCGGCAGATAGAGCTCTCGCCTGTCGGGTGATTTTTCGTTGTCTTTCGGATCGTCCGAGCGCTCCAAGTAATTCAGAAGTCTCGTCTGCAGTCCGGACTCGGGAAGCGGACCGGCTTTCCATCGCGCGAATGAACTACTCGTTATCGAACGATTGTCAATGATTTTACAGAGCTTCTCCAAAACACCGGATCTCCGCAATAAATTCATGTTTATCGTATAACAATTCGTTTATCGTAGGGACGATAGTTACAAAATCGTTTCATCATCGACCTCGGATAGTTCGAAACGTAACCTTTCGATTTCATACGCGTCGCTGGTCGATTAAAAAACAACTCCGAGACTCAGGGCCAATTTTTCGGGAGCTCTCGGAAATCCTCCAACAGTAGCGGATAGAATAAATTTGTCGGAGCTGCGACCGGTCGGCGATGCAGATGACTACTTGGTGGAAAGAAGATTGATATTTGCCGAGGGATGCCACTAAATGTCAGCGCTGCTTCGAGAGTGTAGTAACTTATACTTGATCCCAAAGCACCTTTTTTACCGGCGTAAACCACAATGGCCGCGCCTTCGATGTAAGCATAACCTGTCTCCCACCAGGTCGATACCAACGTGGGAAAACAGAATATGCCGACGGTCGTCGACTTGGATGTTTCCGATGTTTCGCTGTCTCGATTTTCGGCGGTAACGACGTTTCCCGGTTCGAACAGTTGACCAGGCTCGATCTCGCTGTGGAGGGAATAAATCTGCTGCTCAATTACCTGCAGATCAACTCGAAGCTCGAATTATTTTGGCAATCTCCATGAAACTCTGAATGAACATATGAATGCTTTAATCTTTCTATTCCATTGAAAGCAGGTGGTATTTTCGTCACTGCACGAAGAGTCCGCGTCCTTTCGCCAGAAACTGTGAGGCTATCGCATCAGATAGTTCGAAACGTAACCTTCTGATTTCGCGTGTGTCACTGCTCCGATTAAACGCAACTTCCAGACTTCCGGCCGATTTTTCGGGAGCTCTCGAAGATTGTCTTCCAGTCGCGGATAAAACACATTTGTCGTGTTGCGCTCCAATTTTATTTCTCGTGCTTTTCACGAACGTAATCTTGTTTGTCCCAAAGCGTCTTTTTTTACCGACGTAAACAACAATGGCCGCGCTATCGTGTAAACATAACCTGTCTCTCGCTACGTGTTGATACCAACAAGAATACAAACACAATAATTGGGAAACAGTTCCAATGATTTGTCGCAGAGAGTCGACGGGTATCATATAATAATAAAGAAAATGCCGACTGTCATCGCATTAGATGTTTCGCTGTCCATGAGACGTCCCGTCACGGGTTTCGGCGGTAACGACGGTTCCCAGGGCGAACAATTGACGAGGCACAATCTCGCTGTGCAGGGAATAAATCTACTGCTCAATTACCTGCAGATCAACTCGAAGCTCGAATTCGTGTCCTTGGTAACGTATCTCGCCGATCTCCTTGAAACTCCGAACGAACACGGGCGTTTTAACCCTAGAACTCATGTATAGAGTAGAAAACCACCCTAGTCGATATTTTTAAAAAATGTGAATTTTGTAAGTTTTCTTTACATGTTGGGCTTTAAGTGTGATTTTCACCCCCTAAGTTTTAATAAAGGTAGAAAAAATTGCACAGGCCGTGTAGAATTAATATTTTTTTATTCCATTGAACGCAGGTGGTATTTTCGTCGCTGTACGAAGTAGTCTGTCCCTTCACTAGAGACTACGACGCTATAAGGTCGAAGCTGAGGAGCATAGAAGAATGCGACAAGACGTGTATAGAGACGGCCCTTCACGGAGTCAACAATGTGATAATGGCCGAGTGGGGAAACACCACGGCTTGCCAGGTGATTTTAATCACGGACGGCAATCCTGGTATCGGTCCGATGTCCCTCGGGGACTCACTGAATTCTCTAAACATCGGCAGAGAGGCCAATCCGTTTCCACTGCCTTTTCCGTATCCGGGAAAATTGACTATAGTCTGCGTCGCAAATCAGCGAGGTAAAAACATCTTGCCTATGAAAGACAATTTGGATGGGACGAAAATTTGAATTTTTTTTGTTGTGCTATTGCAGATCCTGGATTAGTCTTTGGCCTGCCTCTGTACCACCGCCTCGCGGAGCTCGCTGGTGGTGACAGCGCTGTTATCGTACCCGACGGTCATTTGTCGAAAAACTCGATAGCCAATTGCTTCCAGAAATTAGCGGAAACAAATTACGTGCCCTTTCAGGGATACCTGAAGACGGGAAATTTAGGCTCACGCGTTCTACTTTCTCCCCCGCCTATGGTGAGTCGTCGATTACAACGAAACATTAATTACTCTAATATTTCTTACTTTTCTAATGTTTAAAAAAAAATTTATGTTGATTAATCAATGATCTTATATAATTCCGTGATACTATGTTCATTCTTTCAGCCTTACACGAAAAAAACGGACTTCGAGCTTTTGGCGAATTTGACGATATCGAAGACTATAGAAATTTGTGGATTCATATCGGTCGTGGACGTCGGTAGTCCAAGCGCGATATCGCGCCACTTGATACTGCCTCTGGCGACCGAGAGAACGCCCAGCATGCAAGGCGTGTCTCTGGAGGAAGAGTCCGACAACGAGGACAACGGCGATGAAGGGAAATCTGCTTCGTTTTGCGTATTGTTGCACGGAGCTCTGAAAGTCGAGAACATGGCAGCTCTGTGCTTGCTGAATACCGATTGGTACGGTTTCATATATTCGTGGGCGGACACGAAAAAGAAATCGAATTTGATGCTGACCGTGCTCGAGCCGGGATTGGACGTCGTACCGTGGCTCGGAAATTTCAATCACATGGGCACGATAGATTCCGTCGGCGGTAAAAACGGTGACTACAGCTTTCCGGTAAAACCATCGGAGAAGAGGAGTTACTCGCAGAATGCCCCGTCGTGGATAAGACAAGTCGGTCTGCAGTCCGACATACAAAAAATTCTGAGACACGCGAGGAAACTACCGGAAAAAACGCAAAATTTCTACAAGGTAATAAACGGTGTGACGCTTCGTCGTAATCAATGGCTTCGAGGATGTTTTTTAAATAAAATTTCGTAACATTTTTTCCATAGGAACTGAACAGGCTACGTCGGGCAGCTCTGTCGATGGGCTTCGTAGAGCTTCTGGAAGGCTTGGCCTCGATCTTCGAGAGAGAATGCACCCTCCTGCCGCCAAATTTACATCTCGACTGCACGATACAAATGGGACACGTAGCCGAGATGCTGCGAAAGCCGTATTCCAGAGAGCTAAAGAACAATATTACTCCAGTGAGAACGAAATTTCATCCGGGCGATCAATAAATTGAGATATTATTTTTTAAATCTTCCTATCTGCAATTTATCGAGATGAATCTTGTCGCGTGCGCAACAGAACATTCTTGTGACGCCATCTGTGTGGAACAAACCAAAGTATTCTCGCTTGCGGCATCCGCGATCTCGAAAGTATTGTTTTTCTTTACAATAATTTTCACTTAAAACAAATTCTGTAAATATGAATATTAATAAATATAATTTGATAACGAAATAAGGAACTCGACATTGTATTTGTATGAAATAAAAAAAACCTCAATCAATAGCTATGATCGAAAAGAGTCATTGACGAAATCTCTGCTGAGACGAGTCAATCGCGTCTACAATGGCCGTAAGAAGAACCTTAGGGATCGCAAAGAGGCAAACATTGCTTAAAGAGTTTCAGACGAGATGGACCGAGTTTGCCGATAGAATAAGAAACTTCGAGACTCCGGAGAGATTCAAGGGCACATTCGTCGAACGCTGGGGTATGTTTTGCGTCCGGATTAGTTTGTTCGAGGTTATGTCGCGTGAGTTTTATTCCTTCGCTTTTCTCAGGTAAATATTGGCGGAATTTATATTTGGATTATGAGGAAGTCGCGGTCGATGTCGTCAAAGGATGCAAGGAACGTCCGATTCGAGCCACAATTTATGTATCGAGTAAGTAAAAAAAAAAATGTTTGGATTTACTCCGATCAATAAATTGGAACCTGCATTATTGACGGAACTGACATTCACACGCTTTTTCAGTTCTCGGAGGCAGCTACTATCTTGCCAAGCACAATCCCGACGAGATATCCTACCGAGAGAACTACCTCAGAAACACCACGAGGCTCGTCCCTGTCGGCGAATCCAGCCGCAATCCCATTGCGGTGGAGCGCATTAAATTTTTGGAGCAATGCTACAACGAGAACACAGTTCGCAGACTGAATCTGGGAATATTATCTCTGATATGGATAGACAACTATGACAGTCTCTGCGCTCACTACAAAGCTACCTGCAGATACCTGAAACCTCGGTACTTAACTTTCCACGAAAGAATAATAGACGTGGGCTTTCTGGACACCTGGTGGGTTTGGGAGAACAAGATGATAGACTATGATGTTAACGAGGAGGAGTTTAAGACCCCGAAATCGCCGACGTGATTATCCTGTTTATGCACTATTAATTGTACAGAGTTGTTATTAAATCGCTTTTAAGAGATAAAGTCAACTGAGATATCGTTATTAAACCCAAAGGCGGCAATAGGATGTGATATCGGACCGAGAGAACTACCTGAGAAACACCACGAGGCTCGTTCCCGTAGGCGAATCCAGCCTTGGAGCAATTTATGGCGCAACGCTACAACGAGAATATCGTGCGTAGATTGAATCTCCGAACATTTTCTCTGCGCTCACTACAAAGCTACCTGTAGATACCTCAAACCTATGTACTTGACTTTTCACCATAATAGGCGTTGGCTTTTTGGATATCTGGTGGGTTTGGGAAAATACGATGATAGACTACGATGTTAACGGGAAGTTCAAAACCGCGAAATCGCCGACGTGATATCCTGTCGTGAATTGTTAATCGTACAGAGTTGTTATTAAATCACATTTAATATATAAAGTTCATATTGTTATAAAGCCGGGATATTGTTATTAAACCAAGCGGCGCCAAAAGAACGAGACCTGGATTTTTAAAAGAAATATTTGGTTTTTATATTGTGCAAATATCTAACAATATCACATGTGACGCGTTACGCAGCGTCGTATGTTAACCGTATAACGTTCTATAAAAATATCAACATTCTGGAAATTTGTACGAATTCAACGCGGCAAATATGCGATTTATGAAGAAAAAACGGACATCAAAGTCCGTCGTAATGAATTAAACTACGTTATTCAGGCATATGGGAAGTCAAGGTGCGTCCCAAAACGAGATATCTTCACGATACTGAAACACAAGAAAACAATAATTATAACGCGCGAACAATCGACTACAATCGACGCTTTGTAATTTACAAGATATTCCTTTTCTGCATCGATAATTATCCATAATTAATTATTATCGATTATCGATAATTAATTACCCCGTGCGTAAATAACTGCGGTACGACAAGGAGTGTAGATCATCATTCTGTGCGGACGATCCGAATAGGGCTCCGGTTTCGTGAAGTGGCTGACGCTCGTGTCCAATCGTTCCTCCCCTCCGAATTGTTTATCGTCGCTGTTGAGAGTGACTTTGTACTCTCCCGGCTCGTAAACTCCGATCGTGTAATCGGCAAACGATTTCGTCGGATGGAAATTGAAAACGAAGACGAGACCGGCTCTTTCGAAGACTATCACTTTGTCGCCCTCGTGCTTGCAGCTGACGTACGCCTGCGTATTTAATTTCCGTTTTTACGCGTTCTACGTAATATGTAAAGAAAAAAAGTATCATTGCAGAGTATGAAGAATGATTCTTACAGGATCGGCGTGGAGCCACCCGTGCTTCTCCTCGAGCATGTTCATCTCTCGATCCCAGTTGTTCATGAACTTGTACTTCAGCATTCCGTCGTCCACCAAATTCCATTGACGCCTCGCGTAGTGATAACTGTCGTTATTACCCACACGCGGAAAGTCCAGCCATTCCGGATGACCAAACTCGTTACCTTTGATAAGCGCATACGTAAAACGGTTTTAATCGATTTTTAAAATATTTTTGCTTCCTCACAGAAAAAGCTATATTTTCGTAAAAAAAAAATAGTCTCAAAACGACGAATTATGCAAATTTCAGTCGGTGATTTTCTATAATAAATTTTGCAGTGCCTTTTGATCGTTGCAATGTTATGTGATGTAAATATATTTTAATGTTACAAAAAAGCTGAGTTTACATATGACTTCCCTATTTCTTGTAATTTTTCCCACAGCTCCCTCAACGGGGAAGCCGAAAGTCGAACACCGAACTTTCTCGTAGAGAAAGCTTATGCGCAAAATTATAAGAAAAACGGGCACCATGTGCAAATTAATTATCAGCTTTTCTTGTATAGACATTATCTATGCGAACGGATAAGCGATTTGAGTTAAAGCTCACCCATAAAGTTGAGATAAGCCTCGCCACCGAGTGCATGCGTGATTAGTCTAATGAGGTTGTGAAGAGCAATGCCCCTGCTGATAACAGGATTCGGCGGACTGTCGACGCTCATGTGGGTGTACATGTCTTTGTCCATGAGCCAAAAGGCAATTGTCTTGTCGCCGACGAGGGCCTGGTCGTGTGACTCCGCGTAGGCAACGGTCTTTTCCATCCACCGACGATTGCTCAATACCCAGGTCAAATCGCCCATCACCCAGTCCTCGTCCTTCACCTCTTTGAGAAGTTTTATCCACTTGTCGGGCAGAGCCATCGCGAGACGATAATCGAAACCCAGACCGCCCTCGTCAACGGGTCTGCAGACTCCTGGCATACCGCTTACGTCCTCGGCTATCGTAACCAACTCCGGATAAAGATTGTGCAGCATGTAGTTCGTTATCATGAGATATACCAAACCCTGCACGTCGACGTTTAGACCGAAATACTCGTCGTAGTGACCGGTGAAGCCTTGACCGAAGCCACGCGAGTGATAGAGCATCGATGTAACTCCGTCGAATCTGTAGCAATTTTTTTAAATCGATAGTTAGCGTGTCCCAGCTGAGTAAGACGATAAAATTTAATTTTTTTTTTTACCTAAAACCGTCGAATCCGTATTCCTCGATGTACCATCGCAAATTGGAGAGCAAAAATCTGAGTACGTCGTAGTCGCCGTAGTTGAAGAGCCGACTGTCCCACAGCGGATGTTCGCCTCTACTCCCAGAGTGAAAGAAACAACCGTCGGTGCCGTCGAACATGTTCAGACCGTCGAGGGTATTTTTCGAGGCGTGAGAGTGAACCATGTCCAGAAGCACGTACAGACCGTGAAGATGGGCGACGTCTATCAACTCCTTTAATTGCTCCGGTGTGCCGTACCTCGACGATGCGGCGTAGAATGAAGTCACCTAAGGCAAATACTCATTTAGATAAAAACATTACTTACTACAAGTGAAAAATAAAAAATAAAGTGCCTGAAGAATTATTATTTTTATACCTGGTAGCCGAAACTAGCGTAATAAGCGTGCTCCATTATCGCCATAAGTTGTATAGCGTTGTATCCTTGCTTAACGATTCTCGGAATCGTGTCTCTAGCGAATTCCAGATAAGTTCCGACGCGCAACTCCTGGGTGGCGATGCCGACGTGACACTCGTAAATTCGGAGGCTCTCCGGTCTCACTGGCTTTGGATGCTTCATCTTGTAGACCTGAAATTCAAAACGTGTCAATGAAAAAGTGATCTTTCCATGAACGATTTTCTTTTTTTCATGAAAAAAAGAAAATTACGAGATTTTTTTTTTTAAATCGCTGCTTTGCAAACCTCCTCCTTTGGTGGATGCCAGATACGTTGCTTGTAGGTGACTCCTTGGCTGCGATCCTGAGTCACATAGGTAGCCCAGGGACTGAGACGCTCCAGAAGCTCGCCGTTTTGACTCTTCACAATGAGCTTTACTTCCGCGAGATGCTTTATGGGACAAGTGCCGTCGGCACTGGGGGGCAATTTCAATTCCCACTTTCCAAATTCCAGCTTTTTGTAGCAAGTTTTCGTTTTGTCCCAGCCATCTAAATTATATATTTAGTTTCACAGTATTAAAGAATATATATTTGGAGTAAGATGTATGGAAAGAATGTTATTTCTTTTCTGCCAACTAAATTATACCAGCCATCTAATATATATATATATATATCTTCTAGGATTACAAAATATATATTTGGAGCAAGATGGGTGAGAAATTTTTTATTGTTTATTTCTTACTGAAGTCTCCCATGAGAAAAAGTTCCTGAGCACCGGGTGCCCATTCTAGGGCCGTGACACTGTTGTCCTCGTTTATGTGAATGCCAAATTTATTGTAAGCTTTGGAAAAGTCGTTGAGGTCGCCGTCTCCCGTTTCTATCTTCTCCAGATAGTCTTTGAATAGTGCGTATCTGCAGAGATGACAAAAAAATCACAAACACGATAACACGAGTACGATTTAATACATTCGTTATGTAATTGAAGAGTCTTCTATTCTGGCAGCATCCATTTGTCTTAATATTTTTCGAGCTTCTCTAATCGGATTATCGTATTTACGATTAGAATTATTTGTTTCACTGCTACTCGAAGTATACCAGGACGATTTACGGAATTAACAGTCATTACATTACCGGACATATTTTTACTCGTATATCGATATATATTCGACGATGCAAAGTGGATTGGATCAAGATCAAAATATTATGTATTTAAAATTAAAACAATGAGGAACAGCTGACGACAAAGAACCTTTTTCGAATTTCCGTCTCGTAGGGTTTCAAGTACGGGTCTCTTTCCAGCAGTGTCTCGATCGCTGGAACTTCGACCTTCGAAGGGTCCATGCTGGACCACTTGCCACCCATACTTTGCTATAACTTTGTTTTCGAACAATTGAAGAAAAGTGCGACTCGATCGAGGAACGCGGGCGACAGCGTGTTACCGGCACGAGAGCGGTTGCGCGAATGACATATCAAGGTGACTCCCCCACCACACATTTATTTTTCGTTCAGCGTAGTTCTCCCCGTCCCATTCATCTGCTCTTGACCGACGGTCACTCGCTTTAACTCTCTTCGTATTCTTCGTCTCGGCTTCTCGTCTCCCGACCTCCGATAAACGGGGTCGAAGATAAAGCGACGGAAGAGACGGCGTTCGCCACCTAGTTCAATTTCATCGAACTACTTTGGCGACGCCACTACCTTCACACTCATGCAACGCCCGCTCCCGCAACCCCGCGAACCGTGATTCAAGCAACGCTAACTTCGGTCGGAGTAACCACAATAAAAATGCTGTCGCCGATTAATTATTGTTTTTGCGGTATTACATAAGACACAGAACAGTTCGAAGTCTACTTTTATTCTTCGTTTCCCAACCTCTAAGGTGCGTTCGATTTGGCGTTGTTTCGTTGATATGAAATGACTGCGTATGCGCACGGTTGTTTTTTTGGTAAGAATTCGTACGAGAAATCGACCGTGCGCGCGCAGTCGCGTTATAATAATGAAAAACGTCAAATCTCAAAGCACCTTTGGATGGAAGAGGCAGTTTTCGCCACTTTATTCAATTTCTTCTTCTTCTTCCTTCTTCTTCTTCCGCATGGTTTTATACCGCTAGGCCAAGTACCAGTTATTCAATTGCATCGAACTGCTTTGCGACGCCACTACTTTCACACTCTAGCAACGCCCTCTTCCGAAACCACGCGAACCGTGACTCAAGCAGCCCAAGCATTTGCCCAAGGAGTAACCACAAATAAATATGGAGCTGCCAATTAATTATTGTTTTTGCGGTATTACATACGACACCGAACAGTTTATGATACAGTGCGATATTTGCAAGAAGTGGTATCACGGAGGGTGAGTCGCAGTTTGATCCGTGAAACGTAAAAAAAAAAAAAAAATTTTATCATTTTGCCAATTCGAGCAACGGATACGAATTCTCGATACTCGTCGCGTACGCCCATCGATAAATGTGTTTTTAACGTGAAAATTGCTGTTGTACGTAGTGTGTAAATTTACCCGACACTCTGGTAAACCTTCCACGACTGATCGTTGTATTTTTTACATTGCACGAGCGTCGTTCGAGCCTCGAATGTTGTTGTTGTCAACAACATAACCTATCGTGTCGTTCGATGTGCTCCAAAATGAATTTCATCGAAACCCAGGGATTGATTCACTTTTTCATAATACACGTGACTCAATTATCAGTGACATTTGAGAAAAAATAACACTACAAGATTTCACAAATACGATTTTTGTTTTTTTTTATTTCAGATGCGTTGCAGTTAAGGAATATATGTCGACCGATCTCAACAAATACCACTGTCCAGAGTGCGAAACGACGTGCGGCCCGTCAATAAGTAAGGATTATCAAAATGTTTACTACGGATTACCCAGTAAGAATGTTTTTATGCATCGTCTATTTTTATTTATTTTACAGTGAAAGTCCGAACAAACTGGCACCGTCACGAGTATTCGGAGCCGAACGCGGACACAAAACCAGTGCAGACGGGCACTTCGGTGTTCGTGAGAGAGTTGAAGTCCAGAAACTTTCCGAAAGCCGACGAAATTATAAAGAACGTCAGGGGGCAACAGCTGACCTTGGAATATCTGCAGACAAACGGATTCGAGAGTCCTATAATTATAGACGGCAAGGATGGACTGGACATGACTGTACCGCCGGCTAATTTCAGCGTGTACGACGTAGAAAGTTACATTGGTAATTTATTTTGGGAATTATTTCTATGACTTTGCCATACAAGTAACTATTTTTTACACACTCTAAAAGATCGCTAATACTCGGCTGTTCTGTCAACAGGCGGCGATCGCGAGATGGACGTAATAGACGTAACGAGTCAGAGCGACATAAGAATGAAGTTGCGCGACTTTGTCGAATATTACAACGATCCATGCAGAACGCGTGTCTTCAATGTCATAAGTCTCGAATTTACAAATACAGGGTATAAAGAAATTAGCTGCGTATTGAAAAATCTTGAAAAAGAAATTGTCAACATTTTTGACACGATATGTAGAGATATTTATATATATACATATATTGACGAAATAAACATATTGCAGTCTATCGCCGATGGTCGAAGCCCCTTACATCGCCCGGAAGCTTGACTGGGTGAATTCTGTGTGGCCACGGGATTGGTCGGAAGAGAGCGAACTCAAACGTCCCGAGGTTCAAAAGTACTGTCTAATGGGTGTGAAGGATAGTTTTACAGACTTCCACATTGACTTCGGCGGCACATCGGTCTGGTATCATGTGCTGCGTGGGGAAAAAATTTTCTATCTTGTTAAGCCAACGGCGGCGAACTTGCAACTGTATCAGCAGTGGATGTGCAGCTCAGCGCAGAGCGAGACCTTCTTCGGCGATCAGGCCGACGCTTGTTACAAGTGTGTAATAAAACAGGGACAGACCATGATGATACCAACGGGCTGGATTCACGCGGTACTGACCCCGGTCGATTCGCTCGTGTTCGGCGGTAATTTCGTTCACAGCCTCAACATTCCAATGCAGATACAGTCAGTATATTTAATTCAATTATATTTGTTACTTGTCACTTTACAATCAGTAAATTATTCACGTTTCGGTTTTTTTTTTGCAGAATATACGAATTAGAGAGAAAGATCAAGACGCCAAAAAAGTTTCGATATCCCGGCTTCGAGACGATAAATTGGTTCGCGGCTAAGAAGTTGCTCAAAGAGCTTCGGGAACTCAATCAGGAGGAGAAAAAGTGTCCGGCGTATTTCTTGCAAGGTGTAAAAGCTCTGCTCTGCGTACTGAAGCAATGGAACACCGACAAAGACGTGAGCCTTTGAACATTCGAAGCGAAATGCCAAATCGTATTCGTATATCGAGTCCGCTCGCTCGTACAGCTCGTATTAGAGACCGCAACATTTTTTTTGCTTATACATTTCAGTACAACATGATAAGCCGTAGTCAAATACCAGAAACGGTTCACAGTCAGAAGTTGCTCAAGGATTTCAGCAAAGAGATAAGGCACGCCGAACGTTACCTGATGTCCCTCAATCCACCGAAGCCCGAGCGCGAGAGTAAAAGAAGAAAAAAGAAGCCGCTGAACAAGGATTTCGTGAATTACGACGTTGCGGATAGAATGGCCGGTCACGCTTTCACAGCGACGATCAAGGGTATGACCATCAAGCCCGAGCCCATAGTCGAAGAACCGAGGCAGCTGAGGCCGCCTCTGAAACTCACATTGACGAAGCCCGCTTCGTATCCTTACGCCAAAACGAGTCCGGCCGTCGACGAGAAGAAAACAGTCGGCATACTTAAACGATCGAACAAAGCCGGAAAGCAGAGTCCTACTGTGATAAGATTCAAGCTCGGTGACAACGAAGTAGTAAGAAGTACAAACGACGATATTAACGTTTACGGCAACTTCGCGATAGATCAAACGGTCGAAACGCCTAAGGAGCTCACGTGGAAGCAAACATCGGTCTACGACTTTCACGACGGTAGCAACGAGAGCGATCCCGGCGGTTTCACCATAGACGAGGGGCCGAAACGAAAAAAATCAGCCAAGCCCGGCGCTCAGAAGAGAGCGAAGAAAGATTTCGAGGGTGAAATAGACGTTCTAGCCGACGCACCGAAGAACGGTATTGAGGAACTCTTGAAAGCCTCCGCGTACACGCTAGGCACTGGGCCTCAGAGATTGGAAGTTCCGTACGTATTCCCTTACCGACACTTAAAAAAAATCGAATGCAATTTAATGTACTAGACTAGAAGTTGTTATGCAAAAACTGATATATTAAATTTTCATGTACAATTGTGATAAAAAATTCATGTTCAGTCTATTAAATACATTGGAAATACTTATTTTTGAAAATAATATTTACTTTAATTTTACTACAAACGTAATTTAATTTCACTCATTTACTTAAATTTTAATGAAAAAGTGTATTAATTTTTCATCACAATTGTAAATTAAATTCGTGAATATCGCTCTCACTATATTCGAGGAATTTTTTGAATTACAGACCCACAGCGATGAATCCTCCGTTTGCCCCGGCTGCTCCACCGCCGATCGGGTAAGTTTGTAAATGTCGAGCGTATACAACCGAATCGAATTACGCCTTGTTCCGGGCGAAATGATTCATCATTCACGAATGATGAAGTAATAATCAAGTAGGATGAAACGTACATATTTGAATGACAAAAGTTTGTAATTTTTTTTTTCGTTTTATTCCGTACTGTATCACTTATCTTTTCGAGTCCACGCCCAGGTTCTTTCCGGTAGTAATACGTTTTATCGGTGTCTTAGTATTTATAAATTGAAAACGGCCAGTTCTGGCAGGGCATCACCGTCGACGCGCGAGGCCATCGCGGGGATGTTGTCGATTAGCGAGCAATGCTACTCGACGACTTCCGGAAGTCCAACGAAATCCACGAAATCGAGTAGATCGGGCCACGACGAGGAGGATGATCAGTCTATAGAGAATATCGATAAGGTCCACCAGGACGAAGATTTCAGTGAGTGTTGCACTCTGCGATAAATGTTTTGCACGTTTTTTAAAAGAAGAAACATTATCGACGATCTTGATTAATTTCCTCTTTTTCAACAGTATATCCAGCTTTGGACGCATCGGACGATGAAGAGTACATCTTCAAACCGAGAGGAAAGAGACGCGTAGACGAAGCTTGGAATCCTAAAGCTCGGGTTGGTCCTCTACTCCCGAAAACGAACAGGCCTGCCCGAGAGGGCGTTAAGAAAACGTCGGTGGAAAAGGGCCTTGAGGCCGCAGCCGCGAAGCGAGCTAAACAACCGGTTAGTCAGGCGAATGTTTTCTACTGTTGAAAGAAAAATCCATTCGTTTAATTAGTCCTTGCTCATTTAGCTCGTGGCTCATTCTACACTGTTAAAAAAAGTTGTAACTTAAACGTATCGGACTGGAAATTTTTATGCAAAAACTAGTACATTAAATTTAATGCACAATTGTTTTGAAAAATTAATGGACTTTTAGAGAGGAAGTAAATTATTAAAAGAGAAATATTTCCAAAGTTTGTAACATACAGTATGTTAATTTTTCGTTACGATTGTACAAAAAATTTAATAGTCCAGTTTATGCATAAAAAAACTTACACTTCCAGCATATTAAATTAAATTTCATACGATCTTTTTACAGTGTAGGCGTGAATGCAATAATAATCATCCTCATTAACGCTCTTGTTTATTTTTCGCTAACTCGTAACAGGATGACGTTTCGGAACATAACATGAAGAAAGAATGCAAGAAACGATTGGTAGGCATTCATTGTATCATGGATAGATTGATATTGTGATATAAATAAAAATTATTTATATCGAAGAACAGTTATTTTCATGCTTGTACGCGCACTTCAATTTTGTTATGTTTCATTCGCAGACTTCGACAAAACGAACGTACAACAAGCAGAAGAAAGAGGCGCCTGTGAAAGTTGTACCACCTCCGGTCGTGCTGCCTCCTCCGGTGCCGGTGGAAGAAGAGGAGAAACCTCTGATCGGCTACGGTTCAATTTTGACCAGCCCGAACAGACTAAAAGACGTCAAAGCAAAGTTAGCCGCCCCAGTTCCCGTTGGTAAGATATCATTTAATTTGCGAGCAGCGAAATTTCGATATAATTTTTTTGATCGGCATGAAACACTCGAATGCTTTCCTTTCAGAACGTAAACCGAAGAAGGGCATGAAAACGGCGAAGCAACGATTAGGAAAGATATTAAAGCTTCACAAGATGATGCACTGAGTAAATAGCTAAATTATAATCTCTTCGAAAGAGAGGAGACTTTTTTCGTACAGTACAATCTGCAACAGAATGTACAATTGCTATTGTAAATATTATTTTTTCGAAACATCGACAAGCATCCGCGTGATTAGATTGATAAATTTGGGTTGAGTGCGAGTCGCCAATTTACGCACTGAAAGTGCAACGAGAGTATGAGAATTACTACGAAATTCAGTATTCAGTGTGAATGATAAAACTGTGTATGTGCGTTTGTGGTGACGATGAGTTCGGAGCACACGATGGTAAAATAATAATAATGATAGTATATTAGTTTACTATCGACTCGACACATCATTGCGTTTCTCTAATAATAGTACAAAGAATCTCACGAACGTCCAACAGTACTACGAGGTTTTCTTTTTTTGTTGGTGATATTTTGCAATTTTTTAAATGTATTCCGTAGACGGAAGGGCTGTGTAGTTCACCGTTTCTATTTTTGTTTCTTTTTTTTATTCATCTTTTGACTACGAATCTTCTTTACTTGTAGATTTTATAATACTTTTATCGGCAAAAAGACAAGAAAAAGGCGTGTCGACCAATCAGTATTATTGTTACATACTTTTGCGATCTACATTGAGCGTAGAATTTATCGATTCGAGAAGATTTATATAGAATCAAATTTCTGAGTATTCGCGCATGCGTCGTTTACTAAATCGCCCGTTACGTCGAGTAACGTATCGGAAGGAGTAAAATGGGTTTTATTAATATTTGGCATCGCTAAATAACTCGAACGATCTGTCAATAGGAAAATTACAATAGTATAATGAACAATGCCTTGTGCATTTATACAAACGGACTTTGTGCGAGAATTAATTCTACGCATATTATTATTCATAGTATATTTTTTTACAGCATAAATGTCTATCTGTTGGTTTAGTAGTCCTGCGAATCAATTGATTCGTCTGTGTATTTATTATTGTTTCACTAATTGTCGTACCGCATCGCTCGGAATTATAAATCGGCCGACGTTGTGGAAGGATTTTTCGCAGCCATTAAAAAAGCATAACTTGTGCACATGGGAAAGATTGTGCTGGGAGAGCCAGAAAAGTTTCGTTCGTCTAAGCTCCGAATGAATTTAATTTACTTTAAGCGGTAGCAGCCCAATAGCGGAGGCAACGTAAGATAATAAACACTGCCCTCGTAGTATAATCGAACTGTGTATGAAAAAAAAGTATGTATAGAGCAACCGGATTTTATCGTTTAAAAGAGAGAGGAGAAATTCCACCGACGACGGTTCGTTTTAGACCGTGCATTTATATCGGCGAATAGCGGAGAAATAAGCGAGATAGATAAGAGATATCGTGATAGTTAAGATCACATTATTGTACATAATGACGCGCTCATAACGAAAGGAAAAGCAAGCATATACATTAGTAACAAAAAAAAACATCACAGCATTGTAAGGATAACATCACAACTATAGAAGCTAACACCAATATTCAATTTTCAAGCGTTAATTTCTTCGTGTCGCTATTAAATAAATCAATTGAACTATGACGATCGACTGTGTATTGATGACTGGCAGGTTGTTGTGTCTCGGGCGCTTCGGGCCCTCACTATGGATTATGGAATTTAGTACTGTAAATTTTGTTTTCCGGTATGACCCTATCTCCGGTCGGAAAATGAAATTTTGAAATCAGATGTGACGTATTTCCGCTATGATGTCATTCCTGGTAAAAAATTAGATTTTCAAACCGGAAGTGATGTATTTCCGGTCGAGAAAATAATTTTTCAGCCGGAAGTAACGTATTTCCGGTATGACGTCAGTTTTCCGGTCGAAAAATGAGATTTTCAATCCGTAAGTGACGTCTTTTCCTTATGGGGACCCCCTGGATTCTTGAAAATTGGCACAAACAAACAAATTAATTCCCAAAATATATGCAAGGAGATTATTTCCAATATAAGGCAAGGAGATTATTGGTACGTATATGAATACATTTTTTTTTAATTAACCAGCGTCCATGAACCCTGATTTGATGAAGCAATATTTGTACGTAAATGTCCATCTCTGCTGTGTCCATTATTCGGGGCGCGTTTTCATTGTTAGTCGCTGGTTGCTATATCGTCGATGTTGATGTTTCCAACACACATTCCAACACCTCCCGATTAATTGAAGCAGCTGTGAGAACGCCGCCATTTAGGGAGGTACACGATCGACGGATTTGCTCGTGTCCCTTCCTATCAGAGCTATCACTCTGATCTCCTTGCGCGAATCAGCGATCAAAGATATATGTCGAAAAACATGGCATCCGCTTAGTGTTCGACGACCGAACGGAAGCTGAAATCAAATCTATAGTATAAACTATAACCTCGGTCGAGTGAAAGGCAGAATCACAGTCAGCAGTGACGGTTCTCCGATTTTCGTTTTGCATTTTGTATGAGTGAGCAGCGATTTCGCACTCGCGTCTCTCACGTAACAGCCACAAACTCCGATACGCGGTGTTAAAAAAAAATAATATAAAGAAACAAACGAGAACAACGCGAAAAACGTGCAGTTGCTTTAGATACAAAAAAGTAAACAAGAGATAAATGCGGTGCGCTTGTAATGGTGGAATGTCGAGATAGAAAAACAAAGCGTGTGCGTGCGATGGTCCGCAAGCGTCTGTCATGCGAGAGCTGATTTCCCGTATGCGCTTTGTGTACGAATTCTTGTTTATACGAGAAAATCGCGCGTGTCGCATGCAACTTTATTAACGAGATAAATTTTCCGTGATAAAAAAGCCGTGCAGTCGTTTCGAAATTGTCAAACAAAAAGAAGCGATCGAGCGGCCGATCGCATACGGGCAAATATTATACTCGTTTGTACTTTTTTCTTTTTTTTTACGTTTATTTACGTTTAACGAAAGATCGGAACACCGCGGGATTATCTCGGTTCAACGGCGAGGAAACATTGAATCTATCGAAACGTAACGAATATGTGGCACTGTTGAAGCGAGAAGCCAGGTAAATCACACTACTATCGTTACTGTTGTAAACACAGCAGTAGACTCGGAGTCTTTTGTTTTCTTTGTGTATTATATTTCTATTTTATACGTAGAGGTGTCACCATAGTTCTTTTTTTTCGTAAATATCGATAAATGTAGAAGAAA
The DNA here is from genome assembly GCA_964017025.1 of Stenichneumon culpator. NCBI lineage: Eukaryota > Metazoa > Arthropoda > Insecta > Hymenoptera > Ichneumonidae > Stenichneumon > Stenichneumon culpator. Next base: position 13,568,686 of record OZ024775.1, on the reverse strand, counting down.
AAAGATGCATTGACAATATGAGTGACAAGAGAAAAATTCGGAGTTTCGCTCCTTGGAAATATTGCCGTAATTGTAATGAACAAATTAATACATTAATAACATTTTTCAAGAATTACCAGTGACGCCGTTAAGGCTTTTTGCAATTAAAAATGTTACCATGTGTTTATCGCAGAGTTGACATTTTTGTTGAACATCGAGCATAGGTTAAAACAAGGCATAATTGATCCCCCCAACGGTTATTCAAATAGTTGGCATGGACTTGACGACGTCGCTAGAAATTTGTTGGTTCTAAAAAAAAATTTATCAATTTTTATTGTTTATTTATCTTTGAATATGAAGAATGAAAGTTGCTCTGTAAAAGTAGAAAGACGGCAAATTCAATGCTGTTGTTTTCGTATAGTAACAAGAAAAATATCAAATTTTATTGTTGATTTGTCTTTGAATGTGAAGAATTAACATAGCTCTGTAAAAGTAGAGAGAAGACGGTATCGATACTGTTGTTTTTGTATTAAAAGAAATTAATACAGAAGCTTGTAAATTGGCGAAGCAAGCTTGACAATACGCCGCTAGCTCGCCACGTTTGTTTGGCATAAGTAACTAGACAATTGGTAATTTGCTTATTAGGTGCTCTGGAACTTAGATAGCGCTGCATCGTCGCTTCAGGTACAACTATCTCTGTGATGTTTTCGTCAGGTCTCGGCTGTAATCTCTCGTTTCCCAGCTGTCTGGGTTATCCTCAGGACAGCGAAGAACTCATTCCAAAGATGGCGAGAGAGCCGATAGTCCTCAATGTATATGATATGGTGAGAAAATTAAAGAAAAGAAATTGTTTCTCTGGTCAACAAAGTCATGGATTACTAATGAACATGTTTTATTTTAGTATTGGATTAACGAATACACAACACCAATAGGCTTGGGAGTCTTCCATTCAGGCGTAGAGATTTATGGAGTAGGTATGTGAAAACAAAAAAAAATAAATACTATTTTATGTATATTTAGTATGCGGACAAGTGCTCATCCACTTTTGTAATCCTTTAATTGCAATTCGTGCAGTTGTTTCATTCCAATTATTGCAGTGTATTTATTGCAATCCTTCAATTGCAGTTCTTGCAGTTGTTTTATCGAAACCCTTTACATGCAAGTCTTGCAGTCTTTCCATTACAATCCTTTAATTGCAATTCTTGCAGTCCTTTCATTGCAATTTTTGCAGTCTTTTCATCGGATAGTTACAGAAAATACTGGATGTAAGTTTGATTTAAAGAAATATTGAACTGATGCATCATAAGACACATGTCTGCCTTGTATCCTGCTCTTTAAATTTCTCCTGTAGCACGGTAGACAAATTACAGATTTCAGATGCACAGATTCAATGTGCGTAGAACGTTAACAGCCATTGGTATTTTCTGTCCAGAATATGCATACGGCGGTCACACTCTCCCGATTTCCGGAATATTCGAAATTGCGCCGAGAGACACGGACGAGCTCGGAGAACAATTCAGATTTAGGTAATCCTTGAAAAGACGATACTAAACAGCAAGCCTCCGCCTCTTTGTCAAGCCTCGTAATAATGCCATAATCGTAAAAACTTTATTGCAGACAATCCGTGCACATCGGATACACCGACTTTACCGAGGAGGATGTGGCGAGAATCGTGAACGAGTTGGGCAAAGATTTTCGAGGGGACCGGTACCACCTTATGAACAAAAATTGCAATCACTTTAGCAGTCAACTTACGCAGGTAATTCGGCCACAAACTTAATTTGTATACGATTTAAGATTTACGATCTACGATTTAATTTTTTTTCGAAGATTCTGTGTGGTCAGGAGATTCCTGGATGGGTGAATCGATTGGCTTACTTCAGTTCGTGCGTTCCGTTTCTCCAACGCTGCCTGCCCAAAGAGTGGCTCACGCCGGATGCCCTTCAGCATTCCCTCAGTCACGTAAGTCATCAAGAGAGCACACCGCCGTCTGACACGTCCTTGTAACATTTAGCCAATAACGACGGCAGCGAGAATAACATCTTGAAGTGCCGTAGAATGCCGTGCATCTTGAAATATCGTAGGAGTCATACTTTTTAGTATCGATATCGATCGGCGGAATGAACAAAGTGTAATAATGACGATTAACAATTAAACAAAATGATCATGTCTCTGAAATCTCGAGATATGCATATATATACATATATATACATATGTATATGTGTAATCGTGAAAGAGGTCAACAGCCGAGCGATTGTTCCGAGGTTCGAGCGCAAACCTTGTAGAGCAGCGTGCGATCTTCATGATTATCATATATAGAAGAAAACGAGATAAATGCCTTCCTTGTAACACTGTCTCTTGAACATTGGGCAGTGTCTACCTATATAAGAGATTAAAGAAAAAAATTTACTTTGTTGAACATACGGACGAAGTTTAATAGTGGATTAACGAGTAACATATACGAGGACGGACGCGTTACGAGACGATTTTAGATACGAAAAAAAAAAAATTGCTTTCGACAAACTTTACTTCGTGTCTGAGACCGTTTCGCAGTCGTCCATTTTACTCCGCTATATAATTGCCTACGAATCAAAGCCGCGGGGAGTCCGAAGGACTCGTTGCCGGTAACCGATTTTTGGAGGGTATGAACTGGGCCATACCCCGCGTTGATGCCTCTACCGGTCTTACAGTTAACACATGCTGCTCTAGATTTATTGAAATATACTTAAAAACAATTAGTTCATCGGTCGGTCCGTAATTGTACTTCGTTTTAAATTTCCGGCGATATTTAATATAGTTACTGAATAATTGAGTAAGCCAAGTAAATAAATAAATTATAATGTGAAACTCATAAAACGTCCATGACAACGCGCGACAGGTAGACCCTGATCGCAACGGAGTTACCCGTCGATTCGTATTTTCCTTTTTTTTTATAATTTTTTTTTTTTAAATCGTTTTGCACACGATCGCGTCTACCCACGTGAACCTGCTTTCGATTGAGGTACAGGTACCAATGCTCGGACGCTTAAGAGCATCGCCAGATTCCAACAGTTATTAATTGGCCAAGAATATTTTTTTTTTTGTGAAAGTAACTGAAACCAATGTCACGTAGATAGTTTCTAGTTTCCAAAATACATCAATTAATTAAAAATAGAGTCCAAATATACGTCTTCGGACGCGGTTTTTCGGCACGTCCCTATGTTGGAACACTGTATGGCCCAATGTTTCGGACAATCATAGATTTCAAGGATTCTGATGCACGAACTCAACTAGTTCACATTAGCTAAAAGAATTTCTTTGAAATGTATTACTTAAATCAATGAAAAGAATATATTTACGTAAAAAAATACTGAAGATAAGCTACGTAAATAGCTGGCTGGATCGCATATTGAGTACCGTTTGTACCAATTTCCGGAGACTATATCGTCTGTTTTTTAACAAAATGCAACAATAGAAAATAATTTATGCTTAAACCTTGTATACATTTTTTTCTGTTCATCAAATAATTTTTGTAGATACGATGTCAAATTGGATTTCCGATACTTAAATTCGGAATAAATCAAATCCATGTAGGAGTGTCCGACTACTGGGACGTGTCCCAGTATTGGTACCGTTACCTTGAGATAAATTTTAATCGGCGTCACGATGATTACTCATCGATACGCATCGAAGCGGTTGATCGACTTATTTTTCTCTCGTATTTAAAGGAGCATGTTAAAAGAAAAAACTATTGTCTTCATCTTGCGCAAAGCCGGTTTTCTAGTCTTGAGGATGTACTGTCGCACAGTGTCGAGTGTACCGATGTAAATTAATCGACGAGTTTTTGTAACGAGTCTACTTCACGAATCTACATCAATTACTCGGATTTTACATCCTCGCAAAAAGGAAAGTCGACCAGTTCTTGCGTCACCTATCTATTGTATCCAAAATGAATCTTTACCCTTGTCAAATTTATGACGTTACTTGTTAAACAAAAAAAAACAAAAAACAAAAAAAACCCTAGTCGAATTGAGATATTAGTCAAGTGATAAGTGGCATGAGCGACGATTAATTCTTTACTTTCGGTATTGACGCGAGGCACCGGTTCCCATTCCCTTGTTTCAATCTGCATTTTTACGCTATTGTATTTTTTTACAACGTAATTCTAGAAGATCGCACTATAACAGTCAATTATTAAACAAACAAATAAAACAGCCACTTAACTAAATAATCCACGAGACATGCGACGGCATGATGCAGCTAATTCGTTTGTGTTATTCCTTTACAATTAAAAACAGAAATAAATACATTAAAGAAATTGTCCATACTATAGAGATTATTAACGTACCTTGTTCGTTTTTTTTTTCTATTACTTTACAATGTACAATTTGCATGATATACGCGCATTGATTATTACTAAATATACTTTGAAGCACGATGTACCGTTTGTGAGAATACGTATTAAAAAAAACAACAAAAAGATAATAATCATAATGATAAATACTTCCAAATTTATGAGAATGCAAATAATACGTAATTTCTTTTGTAAGCTTCGGGTTATTAAAAAAATACGTAAGTAAGTTACGTATAGATCTGTATATTACGTTGGGGATTGCGAAAAATCTACAGTCCAATAGATAATGCAAACTAATGTCATTAACTTACTCAGTCTTACGCGCACAGTGGTAACTATCGAGACGACCCGCTTTCGATAATAATCTCATTGAGGCAATTTCGACCGTACAGGCGATTCGACGAAGTCTATTGTCGCAATTGCCCTGGCAATTATCTCGGCAATCCCGGAGCTGCTCCGATGTCTCTCGATAGAACTCGAAACTCTGCATGACGTACGAAAAATTTTGTGTAACGTTTTATCTATGAAAATCCAATAACTACTCATTTTTTTTTCGTCTGTTGAAGTATTTGTATAGATATTGCTAATAAATACGGCAACCACGTTAGTGTTAACGTGGAATTAAAACAAAAGAAAAAAGAAGTCAAGACATCCTGTATTCAATCGTCGATTTGATACGAGAAAGAATAAAAATAACATTAATTATTCGGTGACGTCTAAGATTAAGTTTGATCTTTTGGCGTCCTTGACACGTGTATATGGAAGAACGAAGACTGCCACTACTCGTTGTAGGAGTATTATGTCGTCGACAATAGAAAGAAAAAAAGTAATTGGACAAGTCAAGCCAGCTAATCCCCTAGGAAGTCGCACCGTAGCGGGAAAGATACATCTTAGCAAAGATTCGTCTTGCAAATGTATTACTCGTTATTCAATAAGTTTGCGAATCCTGTTGACGTAAAAAAAATTAAACAGAACAAGATTAAAGAAGAAAAAGAAAACAGAATATATATAGTGATTAATAGGTACGTGAAAGTAATTTGTTACGATTGTATATGTATCTATTCCTGAAAAGGCGATAGCAATAAAAAAAAAATGATAACTAATGTTCATCATCACGTATCATGTTTTTTGTATTGATCCAAACAGCTCTTCCTCGTTGCGACAAAAGTTTAACAACTAAAAGAAACTAAAACGTATATTTGTATTACGAGAGGGGGAGGAAAGAAGGTACAAAACTTTGTGTGTTTCTAAGATATAATTTGTCTGTGCTGCATATTAAATTATGTAACTAATGAACGTAATAAAAAAAAATATATAAAAAAAATTAAACGGTATCCATGTAGTTCTTTTATCGACGCTTATTTGTTCGGCGCAATTTCTTTGCACTGGTTGTTGTGATAAAAGATAAATGAAACTCATATAAATACTACAAAATCTACAGTTACACAAACTTACAACTAAATACAATATTCGATTAGATAGTTTTGTTATTTATAGTCGGATTCAATAAATAGTTTTTTAAAACAATGCACAAGAGTCATAAATAAGTTTATTCGAAGTTAGCTAAACTAGTATGCTTTTTTGTTTCGTCGTCGAATGCTGGATTAAAAGGACCAGATTATTTCATTATATTACACTGGCTTAAACGGTACCAGCAGACAAATAAAATGCATTCAACGTATTGCGTTACGTTTAACGTAATTTGGATGTGGGAATACTTATTTTGCTTTCGTTCGTTTCGTTTCGTTTAGTTTCATGTGATAAATTATGCTACAAGACACGCCGTCGTATAGAAATTTTGTTTCCGCTTATGACGATTTTTATAATTAAAAATTAGAATAATCTTTACATTCGGTTTACGAAGAATAACTTTCTGATATAATAATAATAATAATAATAATAATAATAATAATAATAATAATAATAATAATATTATGCACTTGCCAGACTTTAGTAAATTGCGGATATTTCGTAAAAGATAAAATAAAACCCGGCAAGTCTTGTTATCGATATTGCAAGCGATTTGGGGAAAATAAAAGATTATCTCCAAGCACGTGGTAGTACAATTATTTACACAATTATAAACAGAGAAGTAAAATTGTTCAAATCCAATCGTTGAATTGTAAAAGATAGGGAGAGAGAGCAATATGATTAAAGAAAGGAATGATGTTCGAAGGGGGTGCTGCTTCGTTTTCTCCAGCTTTATTAGACCGGTTAACTATTTCATTTTCTTTTCTTTCCATAATCTGTCGGAACGATTTTGATTTGCACTGAAACTCTCTATAAGTACATTAACTTGTATGCTGGCGGCGTATCCGCATATACGATCGCTGACTAAAGTCACACCTTCGGCGAACATAATCGCGAGTATAATAATAAATATCGTCGGTAACGATATTCTGCCAGTCTCGGATTCGAGTTTAGCCAGCGATACTACATTCTCATTTATTTTTTCCTCTTTCGTTTCTAAACGCGCTGAATGAATGTAGAGTATTGTTTTTTTTTTACTTTTTCGTTACCTTTGTTTCTCAACTTTTTAGCTCACTATACAATGTTAATGGTTAGCGATATACGTAGCATTACATTTTCATATAATAACATTAACATATTTGATCTATTAACGGCATTTCTATATCTTCGATACAAGGTTGTGTGAGTGTGTGTGTCTGTTGAATCCGATGGTATTCGGTTAATTATGCTTTACAGGGCGCAGAGATTTATCAATTAACGCAAACGTACTCGAATATAAGAGGGCACAATTTTTTTTTATTTGCGAATTATGCACCTTGTGGAACTCGAGGAGATTTCAGCTGTACTCACAGATGTTTTTCATTATATAATATTGAATGAGGTGAAAAATTACACGACAGTCGTTTCTCGCAAAATCGTTAATAGAAAAAACCAAGGTTTATCAGTACCTGTTTTACTGCACTAGCTTTTATTTTAATTTGTTCACTGGTCCATACAGCTGAAGTCTTCTTGTGAGAACTTTCTTCCGAACCCATTAAATTATGCTTCGGCGGCGAAAACCATCGGTACGAAAGTACTTATAAATTGTTCCGAAATTCAGCGCTGAACGAAGATAAGATTATGTTCCGACGTGCCAATTGATAGTCCCGTTGCGGTGTCGCCGAGAAATTCGATAGAGATTTTCGGAGGCCAACGACGAGCCGATTAAGTTACAATCGGTAAACGCTGCGCTGCCAAATTGTCGTTAATCGTTACCGCAATAACAAAAGTCACGCAGCGTTCGACGAGAGTTCGCTCTTAATTTTATCGATCTCTCGTTGGCCTCGGACTATCGAGCGCGTTACATTATTCGTGTCCGTTGCATAGGCCAAAAAGTTTTATTATTTTAATTGTACTCTAGCGTTACGGAAAGACACGTATCTTTCAATGGCTAACTCGTATTGGAAGCCATAATGTTTATACGTTTCTTCTCAGCGATCGTTTTTTCTTTTTTTTCGACCCTGAACTCTACTTTTGTATAACAACGGGGGGTTTAATCGAATCGCTATTTTTTATCGGCGGCGGGGGAGGGTGTCTCCACCACGGATATTACGAACGAGTTACAATGGATTCGATGTAGTGACCCGGAGGGTGAATAAAAAAACATGATTTGATTGCGTCGAAAAAAAAAAAAACTGCGAGACATCAATACGAAGTGTCCGACTAATAAAACGACGATTGTATAGCGGGACTTCGCGAAGGGGTTCTTCAGTACAAACATTAAATAAAAAAAGATATACAAAAGAAATTGCTGGTTTGTGTTTGTTTTTTAAAAATGTGGAATATCCATACCTAACTCGGTATCCTAAAACGACCAACGGTCTCTTAATAATGTTCCGTGAGAAAAAATCACGTTCGGCACTAATTCCCCAAGACCATTGCGGGAAGAGGGATCACGTATATTGACTTTTTTTATGTTTCAGCATCGCGCCTGCAATTTTCATGCGTTCTCGAGAAGTGCAAAAACGCCGGGAATACACTTTTTTTTGTATCCTCGGCCTATAGATATTCATCACACGACGATGGTATCCTCGTTTTTCGCATCACGACGCGTAAATATTAAGTAGTTTTTTCTTCTTCTTTTTCTTTCTCTAATCATAAGGCATTCAATGAATTTACGTTCATTAAATTTATTACGATACTCTTCTAACAATGGTTAAATATATATTCACTTCAATTCATTTTTTTAAGAGGAGTTTCCGCACTTTAAACTTATTTGTACCTAGGCTCTCGAAATTTGTTTTTTTTTTCTTTTTATCGTTTTGTTGTATTTTCTTTCAGTTTATTGCTAGATAATTAGAATGTGACTTACGACGCTGTGAGATTCCGAAAGTGTAAAAAAAGAAACGACACGACGAAACTATCCGATGAATCTCATTATCGCGGTGAATCGAATTGGAAGATTTTGTGGGTGGCAAAAACACACAAAACACGAGTATAAAAAAAGATAAATATAAACAATAACCTGACGTTACGAGAAAGCTGTCGTGAAAAAAAAGTCCAGAGCCGGTTCTTTTTTTTATCGTTTCTTAAACGTATCAATTATGTACAATCACTATCGATTCGATTCATTGACTCACGCGATATTTTGAGCGCGGAAAATTAAAAAAAGCAGGGTAAACCAGCCAATGAATGGACAGGGCCAATGAATGAACACTTACCATAAGAGCAGGTGCATAAAAAAACGTCTGTTCATTGGCTTTTTCGTCTGCTTAACTGTCCAGTCATTGGCCGGTTCACCCTAATCTGTCGTTCAAATACCTTGTATAAAAGAGTCCTAGTTTTATTTTAACTCGAAAACGGGCCGAAGGATTATATTATACGTGCGTCTGTCACACGTAAGAAAGTTATGCCATGATGCGGTTTTTAAAAACACTCTTCGAGATTATATGCTAGATATCCTCGTCGGTTTCGTGTGTGGGGGCAATGGGCAGGACGTAAAAAATAAATAAAAACTGTTGGCCATTTGCGACTAACAGCGGATTCGTCGATTATAAAAAAAGCAACAACACTAAACTCGTAGGACACTCGCTCTTATCGTATCGTCACGAAATTTCGGTAAAACCTTCACTGGTATACGTGTATGATTTTTTTCTTTTTTTTTCCAATGATATACTATGGCAACATCCCGGCCGACGAATATATACTATAAATTTCATTTGTGAATCCGTCCTAGTCGGAGCCACAGATATATTTGGTCAAATAATTAAATAATATATGCGCCCACGCATTCTCATACCTGGACTACGATGTAACGGGGTTGCTGAGACAGTCTACCGACGCTTATTGTTCTTGAGTAAGTAGAACGTGTATTATTCGTTTATGCCTCCTTATGAGTCGTACGACGACGAGCCGTGATCGTGCGCCGGACTCGGTGGTGTCGATGGATTTGAACTGTTATTCGAGGCTATCGAGTGACGAGGACTTCCGCCTGATGCATGCTCTTGCTGGAATTAATATCGATACAGTCTTCAAGTTAAGGACGCCTTTCGGACGATAATTAATTCGCGATCACTTTTCTATCCGCTAGCTTTGTTATTATATGTTACCTTGTCCTGCAAGGATGCAATGCTGCCTAGCGACAGTGGAGTGTGCGATCGCATATGCAGTGACTCCGAATCAACTTGGTCCACAGGAGTGCGCGGTAATGAGGGCGGTGTGGCTGTAGGTCTCGGAGGTGCTGGGCCTCTTCTCGACGATGTGGAGCCTTTAAAGTACGAATCGCATATAGATCATTCGTATATAGAAACGAAGAACAGAAAAATAATTCTAGAGACTTTGAAATACAATTCGTATATAGATAATTCGTGTGTAGGAACGGAGAAGAGAAAAAAAATTATCCAATTGTATGCCTCGCGACTTTGGTAGGAATAGAGTGTACCATTTTGCGGCGAGTATCCAGAGTTTCGCGTCATGTGGGAACTGAGACGACGAGTATCCGAAGGGGGATGCCTGGGAGGCAGCGGCGCCGGCTTGCTAGGTGCCTGGATCGCGGGTCCATAAAACTGAGGAAGCAAATGCAATGATGTAGTGGAAATATTTACGTAAAAGAATTCTTCGTGACGATCGATATTACACACTTACACGTTGTTGTGGATTTGTATGGAGATGCGTGCCGCTGTGATGACCGGAATACTGTTGCTGGTCGGCGGTTTCTAAGGTCGTCGGCAAATCTAACAATCGTTGAACCTGAAATCAATACGAGCGATTAATTTTTTATTTTTTTCGCTTCCTCATAGATGAAGAGCTGTTTCCGTAAAACAAAAATCGATATTTTAATGGTGAAAATGGATCCAATCATTTAGATTTTATAAAATATCACCATTTTATGATTTTTCGGAGTTTTTTTTACGTCTGACACGAGTGCCTGAATCAAACATCACGCTAAGAGTAAAATGACTTAAAGATTTGTAACGTTTATTACAATTTATTCCAATTTCGCGCATCGTTTCCGCCACGAGGAAGCCAAAAATCCATGACCGAACTTTCTCGCAGAGAAAGCTATGCGCAAAATTGTGATAAATGAGGAAACTATGTGCAACTTACTTTATATTGCGTAAATTGAATGTTAAACACAAGACAATGGAGTGACCGTTCAGTACCTGTATTCCATTGCCTGGGCCCATATGACTGATGTGATTGAAGTTCGTTGGTGCGGATATCATTTTCGATCGTCTGTCGGTCGGTCGAGCTCCCCTGTTTCCTTCGCGCAGTGAAAAACGCCTTCTCGGCCTAGTCATTTGTCTACCGCTCGCGTCTAATGGCGTCAAATTTAATAATTCACCTGCGAACGATATAATATCAAAATTCGATAAGTTACGGGATGAACACTACGATGAGACGAGACTAAGGTGAGCGATGAGATTTTACTAACGTTGACGCAAATTGCTCAGAAAAATAACGTGAGGCATATCGTTGATCATGCAAGTGGTAAGAGATCCTGAGGTATTCAGTGGTCGAGCTTTCTTCACATTCAGAGTTTGCAACCAGTCACCGGTATTGCAATCGAAGACGTCGACGTGGGTTTCGCTGTAGACTAGTAGATAGCTTTCGCAATAGCCTGTAATGAAAAAAAAGAAAATCATTACGATTTAGTATTTATTAAAAAACAAACAAATTCGCGCGATAAAAAAACCGACTTTTCGATAAAAAGATAACTCACTGACTGCGGTGGGAACAGCGGGATACATTATCTCGCGGTCCCGACTCTTTCTTCCTTGACTGTCGACGTAAACTGCGAGCGTGTGAAAGACCAACAAGAATTCGCCGCGTGGTAATTCTATGCAACGCAACGCGTCCACGGCACTGTAAGTTAGAAATCCCAGCAAGGTGTTTTCCGGATGGACCAATGCTGAAATGAAAAATTGTCACGAGTTATTGGAAACTCCGTTTTTACGACGATCGGAGTCGAGGAGAACTACATTTTTAGCTCACATATCGGATGATGGTCTCCTAAGATGCTGTAGATTGAGAAACCCGAAGGATAGCCGACGCAGAGGCGACCTTCCGAGAGAACTTGTAGTGTTTGTGCATGGCATGGTAACATCAATTCGTGGATTCGTTTGTGGCGCGTCTTCGTTCGCGTTACTTCGTATATCATTACATGTGACGCATTCTAGAGAAACAAAAATATGTGTATAATTTTTTTGTAACTTACACGATTAATCGATGAATTTTATTAATGCGATAATTTTTACCTGTTTCTTAATAGCGACGCAGAGACAGTACGTGAGAGGATTGCGTCGCACAACCCCGGTAGTGAGGGTGATGCAACCTTTGGTCTCAGCGACTTTGATCCACTCGACCTCGTCGCCGTCCAGCGCACGAACCGGTACCAGTCGCACGTGACGCTGCTTTCCACTTAGCACCACGATCAATTGTTCCTCCGTAATGTACTCGAGAAGGTATATCTTCTTGCCTTCGCCGACTCTCGCAATTTCTGTTGAAAATAGAAGCGTATTAAAAAAAATGTTCGCTATGCAAGGAAAGATCTTCGTCTATGGGAGGCACGCGTCCCACTCACCGCTACGATCTAAATCTAAACAGAAAAGTCCCTCCTCGGTGCCAATGACTAGACGATCGGGATCTATGATCGCTCCTGACATCACGTTCTTAATAATTGCTAATGTGTTGTCCAGCAATTCCTTAGCTCGGAAAATCTGTAATAAAAATTTACATTCGTATTTACAACTGAGAAATTTGTGTACGGAGCGTAACAGCAGTTCTTATGATATCGAGTATCGTACCGTTGTGTTTGGTAGATTGTTCCGCTTCAAGATTCGATGAAGCTCGTTCAGAGCCACGACCCACTTTGTTTTCTCGCTCTCGGTATCGGCGAGCATCAGCGTGTGGTTCCGCAACCCTGGTGGCTCCAGCAGTGACGTTGTAATCTGATGACGAAAAACAGGAATAAAATCAGTCACACAAAAAACTTGCCAACGAATAATAAAATCATGTTCCTTTTAATTGCAAAATTCTTTCGCTCACCCTAAATATACATGGAATGTCCTTCTTAGTCGCATGAATGACATCGGAGTCGCGTACGCAACTGACACTGAATTCCTCGTCCCGCATGTCCAATACCTGTGACACGTACACAGACGGCAGAGCGTTGCGATCCGGTGATATATCGTACAAAAAGAGTTTGAAGTCACAGACGACCACGAATTGCCGAACCCAGCCTTTCTTTACGCCTCCCATTTTGGGAACTTTGACGTAGCCCTCGTAGGCTGTGCCGATTCCTCTCGTTGGGTCGATGCCAAGAGGTCGCTTTGCTGTTTTATCGAACGGAATGATTAGAAAATAATTTTCAAAACAACAAAATTCACTCTTGAACAGAACTGGGCAAAGTACCAAACAATATTCAAGTGCAAGCTACAAAGTATCACAAGTACTTGAAGTATTTTTGATGTACTTTCTCCAAATACTTTTTGCCATTATGATCGTAACGTTAAGCGTTATCTAGGCTTTAGAAAACGTACAAAGTAATGTGTACATGCCTTCCGCATAGTAAAAAGTCATTAACTGAAGTTTTCGTAATTCTTCGTTATGAGGCTAGTTTTAAATCTTGTCTTCACTTTTTTTTCCATAAAAAGATTCTCATTAAAAATGTCATGAATAAAAAAAAAACAAAAAGGTTCCCTTCTCGTTTGTTTTATGGAATTAAAAAAATTAATTTTTTGAAATAAATTCTCCTTAAAATTATACTTATTGAAAAGTTTAGACATACAATCACATGTTAGTAGAAACAGGATTTCATGCTATTCATCAAGTATCCGTAATGCTAGCGTGTACTCAAAAAGTACTTGTACTTGGTGATTGAAATTGTAAAAAAAGGACTTGTGTACGTCAAGTACTGCCCAGCTCTGCTCTCGAATGTAATTTGCGATAGCGAATCGATAGTTACTTTTATCGTGGGGTACCGGGCACATGGCAGGTACTTTGTCACAGCAGGGCATGTGACACGCGAAGCCGCAAACCTCGCAGACGACACCCTGCCTCGTCAGACCGACCATTAACGAGGTACAGTGATTACACTTAGTCGGTGCTGAGAAGGTCCGCACGAGAAACTGATGTGACTTTGGCTTCGGCTGTATACTCGTTTGTCCGTGCGAGGTGGACGATTTGTTCAATAACTCGTGTGATAGCGGCGATGTTGGATCCTGAGAGTAGAATAAAAAAAAAAACAAAAATCAAGTACGACTTATCATCTCTATTCAAATTTGTGCGTGGAAAATTGATTACGATGGAAAAAATACTCACGATACTCAGTTCAGAAAGATTGCTCTTACTACTCGCGATGCTCGGTGCTCGATTGTCTTCTATATCACCCTCCACACTATCGACGCTCCCGTGACGGGTGCTGCTCGCTGTTTCCTTCAGAAAATGCTCCAGGTATGACATTTGCGACGTGGGACGTTCCAAGACTGAAATTTTTTTTTCGTAAAGATATATCAAGAAAACATGTTGCACGAGTTCAACAGCTTTTTCGCGGGCGCGAAGAGAGTCGATCGGTGTCTCGCGTTTATTGAAGCGATATAGCGCTTTAAACGGAGTACATTATGATACTAGAGCGATTAACGAGTATCGTACAAATCTGTATTTCACGAGGTATGAAAGTGGAGGTTTTAGGCACCCGAGGTGTGCATAAAACTGCCATTTCCGCACCGAGTGAAATTAATTTAATTAAATCGAAGAGAAAGTATCGTACCCCGAGAAACATCGATCGACTCTCGATCGCACTGATATTCAACCCTTTCTACCATCTACCCCCTGACAACCTTACGGACAATTCACAGCACGGCAATCGAACAAACTTTGTTAACACTTAAGTCTTACATCGTAAATATATTATTATCGTGTACGATTATTAGCGAGCAAAATCTACGCAAACAGTAAACCACAGCAAACCGAAGCCTCGCAGCGGATCCAGTCTTCAAATGAAGCTTATAAGAAAAGTAACTACTGGGACATGCAACTTTCCACACATTTCTGTGATATTAAAGAAGAGTGAATATTGAAAAAAAAAGAAAAGAAAAAAAATCACACGAATGTGAACGAACATACGTATTCTTGGACGGACGAAAGCGCTCACACACACACATACACGAGGAAGATAACAACGACGCCTCTAATTCAACAGACACGTCTCTGTGTACTTACAGAACTTGCGAAATCGAGAAAGTTTTGGTACGGTTACGGGTCGTTAGGTGGTTGATGTGTGTTTTTTTTTTTTTCATTTTAATGTCTTTCGAAATTTCGTACTCGACAGAGGGTTGGTGAGGTGTGGAGGGAGGGATTTTCTAATTACAATTGTCACAATAATTATGAATTGGTATTAATTCGTACGCATTGTATGTAGACTATAAACATAGCGTTTTGTTGCTGTGTTAATGGCCATATACAATCGACCAGCGTCAAGAAAAAAAAGTAGGGAAAAAAATTTTTAAGTAAAAAAAAAGTAATCAAATGATAAGTCGCACTCCCTCGCAATAGTTATAAATTTACCAGGCGACGAAACGATGGCAACGGCATTGCGATTGATGATCGAGTTGACCGGAGCGAATCTAGTTAATAAGCGACATGTGGTGATGCGGGGAGCACGCATTACTGGTAGGGGTGATGACGGCTGGTGCACGATGATACGTTGGGGTTTTGTTGTAACGATGTTTGAAGTTTTGCTTGACGTTTTGTAGATAGGTAGAACAGCTGTCACAAATACAGTTTGATGATGAGCAACAAGAGGCCCCACACGCAGCTCGTTGCCCCAATAAACAGAGGCACTTTGTAGTCTAGAAATCAGAATTGCATACCGTACCGAGAACATCGGGTTACTATGCTGGTATCCCAGTAGCAACAATCGCAGTACTATTTTTTTTCGACCTTTCAATTTTTTTTTTTTTTAATTCTCTCGTTTTAAACAAAAATTCGCAAAAAATAAAAATAAATAAACGTAAAAAATACATGAGCAGCATACAACTATGACACTCTTATAGAAGGATTGCGAACATTGAATTATCGTTCATATTATCATGGAGAGACATTTATTTCATTGACTTTCCCCACGTACCGTTTTTATACCCAGAAAATAATAATTAATAATAATCGAGGATAACATTGCTCCGAACCTTAATTATTACCTGCGAAAGATTCGTCACCGATGCTCGTTGCAATGTATATAAATTACAAAAAGTAATAAAACAGACGACGGGAACGTATTACAAAAATGTTAACGCCGCTCGTTTGTCCGCTGGACGGCGCGACAACGGCGTTGTCTGTTATCGCAGAATTAGCATTGATTCCTTACCAGTAAGTGTCACTCTACGGATATGACGTACCGCTATGTAATAGATCTGTCGTGCGATTGACGAAAGGTAGATACGATTTAAAAAAAAAACAAGAAAACAAAAAATAAAAAAATATATCATAAATATAAAAACGATACATCCGACATGTATATTTACACTATCAACTACCACTTTGCATGCACAACTACCATGAAGTTTATAACGCCACCGATAGACGAGTTACAAACTACTCGTGTACAAAGAAGATTGCTTCGTAAACGTGTCTTGTGGTGCATGCGAATAAGCATCGCAACGGGACAGTCGATCGTCGGTTCGACTCGGGATTCAATTAAAATGAATGCCATACTTTAGTTTAATTATTAATTAAATTCCTTCCGAGGCTCGGGGAAGATCGGCGCTCGTCTTCGCGTTGCGACGCTCGAACTACTGACAACTTCGTCCAAACTAAACTCGTGGTGAATGTATAAAAGCATGAACAAAACATAAACGTTCCAAATCTACCTCCAAAATAGCCAGCTGGAGAAACGAAGATGTTTCAATATTACATAAACAGCGTGTATCGCCGCTGCTCGTGTAACAACGATAAATACTACATTCTCGTAAACGCGCTTTTTCGACATTCCAGATAACGCGGTACTATCATTTATACGATTGTTTTTGTACTTACAACCATCGCCAGAGTCCAGACGCGTCTGCAACTCTTTGATCTGTATCTCTTTCCTCTTAATCTCGTGCGACATCGAGTCCAATCGTTGTCTAAAATCTCGCAGTTCCCTGCGCAATTCACGAACAAACAATTGTCAAATCTAGTTGTCGACTGCTGTGACCGATGACAACATTTATTTCTTTGATTTAATGCGGCTACGGAACGGTCTAATTTCGGAATCTTCTTTCTTTTGGTCTTTAATGAAGAGACTCAATTGCATTTCGACCCTGGTCGGAGCCTCTTCAGAACGATGTTTGTTTTGTCTGTTTCAATTCATTATGATTTTTTTTTTCTTTCTTTTTGGTGCTTATGGCGTTCTTATTAAAACGGCTATTATTTGTGTGTGATCCTCTGATGTGTTCTGTTGTATTTATTGACTATGTGTGACAGTTAATTACGTGGTTTATTCTGTTATACCGGTTAGACAAGCGGGTTGTCGTTCGTCTCTTGGAAAGCTGGTATACGTGTCGATATTTTACATTTTATTTATTTGTTGTGGACAGTCGGCCAAACAGAAAACAGGTGCGGGTGTTCATCACGCCATGTCTCTTCATTAAAGACCAATAAGAGGATTTCGAAATTAGACCGCTCCGAAGCCGCAACAAATCACAGAAATAAATTGTGATATCTTTGCAACGAAACTGTGCAGAATCGGTGGTGGTTCCGATTTAGAATACGAGCTACGTACTTTTGTGCCGCGATGAGATCGGACCGTGTTTTCGTGAGCTCTTCGGATATAGCTTGCTTCGCTTGAATCTCGCTCTGCAGCGAGCTCTGCAGATTAAGAAGCTCCATCTTGTCCAATTTCTGGGACCGTCGGTTCCGCCAATTTTTGTCGGTCATCGTCGAGCTGCTGCCCACGCCTCCGACGCCACCGGAGTGTTTCAAGAACTCGAGCTCCTCCGTCATCTTCGTAGCCAGTGCCTGTGGAAAGAAAATTTTACTATTTAATGCGCGTCCGACCGTTTACATTTACATAATATTTTCAGTACGCGCAACGCACCTGCAAATATCCTCTAGCATCTTTCTCGTCCGAGACCCACTGAATTATTTCCGTTATTTGAGCCTCCCACTGAGCTATGGCTTCCTTTTTGTTCCTCAGCTCCTCGTACTCCTCCTCCAGCTGCCTTCTCTCGCCCTGAATCCTGTTCACGCTGTCCGTTACCGAGCCGAGCTCAATGAGCAATTTCTTGTTCTCCTCGGCGAGCATTATTTTCTCTCTCTCATGGCGGCGATTCAATTCGTTTATCGTGTCCTCACTGTCGGTTATGTTCTCCAATCTCGCCGCGTCCAATTTTTCCTTCGTAAGCTGCACCTCGCGCTCGAGCAATTCCCTTCTGTTCTCGCTCTCGTGCAGTTGCTCCTGAATGCTCCGGAGCTCGACGTTGTACCTGCTCTGCTGTTGATTCAAATTCTCGTTGTACTGCACCTCGAGCTTCTCGACTTCGGCCTTTAGCCTGTTTATCTCTTGGGTCGCCAGGGCGTGATTTGTACTCGCGTCGTTGCCCGACGTGCGCTGCCTTATCTTCTCCGTTTCGTCCTGCATCTGTTTGCAATACTCTTCGCTGCGCTCACGCAATTTTCGTTCCTTGCTCGTTTCCGCCATCGCCTCCTCCACCCTGTTCTCCAGCTCCCGGCGCAGCTTCTCCGCCTTCCTTATGTCGTGACGCAAGCTGTCGACCTTTTGCATCATCACCTCGAGCTCCTCCTCCTTGTCCCGCACCTGTCTCGATAACTTTTGCTTCTGCTGTCGCAACTCCGACAGTTTGTCCGTCACCTCGGTGTACTCGGCCATCGCGAGCTTGCGCTGCGTCAATGCGTCCTTCAGCTCCTTGTCCTGAAGCTTCAATTTCTCCTGGTAATCCAGCTTGTCCTTTATCGCTTCCTCCTTCTCGGAACGCAACACCCGCACGAGCTTCTCGAGCTCGTGCAATTTCGTCAAATCACCGTTGTCCATTATTCGTATCTCTCGTGGTGCTTCCAATGACTTCAATTGCGTCTCCAATTCTGGGATGAAGTATTAAAAAAACACTTATAATTTTATAGGTGATTTTATAGAAGCAGATTTTAAAAGTGAAACCTTATTTTCTGTAACTACGTAATAACAATAACATTGTATAAATTTGGTTTCGTTTACGACCGAAAGAGAGAGCGTTGACCTAAGTGAAATTTTCGCTCACCTCCGTTCCTTTTCGTGAGCGTGTTAATTTCATCCTGAAGCTTCCTCGTTGCGTTGTTAGAATCGGGCGAGATGGTGGGCGACGCGTTACCGACGCCCACTTGATTCTTAAGATCCGCTATCGTTTGCAGCAATCGTGCGTTTTCCTCCTCGAGCATCGTCGTACGCTTGTCCTTTTGCAGCATCACCGGCAACGAGCCCAGATCCGATATGCAGCTGTCGATGAATTTGCTGACGTTAATAACTCGCGCCGAGGTGTACGATGCTTTACATTTCATCGTAGAAACATTTTTACCTTCCCTGTGTAAAACTAAACCCCACGAAGGGTAAGTGAAGCGCCGAAAACGCGGAATTAGCAGCCGGCGGAACGGCGTCTGAGCTACGAACGTCCGTGTCGTCGACGTCGAAATTCGATGTGTCGGTTGGTGAGGATACCTCGGGAATATACGGCGCCGTACCGTCCCTGAGGGTGTCCCAGTTTACGCCTTCAAACCACGGATGTTTCTGTAAAAGATTAATAAGTTTGACAATCTTCGTGATAGAATTGAATCACCGCAAAATGGACATTTTTCTTCGTTGCCCGCAAACGTTCTGGGATCGCTGCGAATTTACTCACTTTGAAGTCGTCAATTCCATTTTGTCCCAATCTCATTTCCGAGCTGCATATCAATTTTCTCATGAGATCCTTGGCCTCCTCAGAAACATTGTAAATGTCTTCCGTGGGGAAGTCAAAACAATTCTGCAACGAGAGATACATTTTTTTTCGAGTATAACACTAACGATTTCATGCAGAGAAAAAGAAACGTTGGTTTTTTTTTTTGTAATTACCTTATGATTCATGATTCTTCCATAAGTTTCGACTAGAGATTCAGCGTAGAAGGGCGTTTCCCCGTAAAGCATCTCGTACATGCATACTCCGAGGGACCACCAGTCGCATTCCGGTCCGTATCTGCCCTGCCCGTCTTCCATCGCTCGGAGTATTTCCGGCGATATGTAATCGGGCGTGCCGACCGCCACGTTACTCTGCACGGTACCGTCCTCGAACAGTCTAAGACACGAGCCAAAGTCCGCTAATCTAATGTGACCGTGAGCGTCGAGCAACACATTGTCGGGCTTTATATCCCGATGTACGTAACGCAAATCGTGTATCGATCCGATGGCAAGGACCATTTCCGCTATGTAGAAACGGGCCATGTCCTCCGGAAGTCTGTCCTCGAACTTGCTGAGAAGCGTTAGCAAATCCCCGCCGCAATAGTAATCCATTACCAGATACTGAAACGACGAAACATCGATGCACGATGATTTATTAATCGTGTTTGAGTAATAAAGCATCTTTCTAATTTTTTTTTTTCAAACCACCAACGCACCAGATTATTGTCATCCTGAAAGGCATAGTGAAGATTCGTTATCCATCTACGATCTCCGTACACCAGCACGTCTCGTTCCTCCCTGAAACAAGCGGTCTCTGCTCGTTTGAGCATTTCCCACTTGTTCAGAATCTTCATCGCGAATACCTTATCCGAGCCTCGCATCTTGACGACGCAGACCTCACCGAAAGCTCCTCTACCGATCACCTTGACTATTTCGAAATCTTCGCGGGCTAATTGTAGACTCTTTATGCACGTCGCCACGGGCTTCACTGTAAATCATAAATTAACAAGTACGATTAGCGTTTTTTTCTGTTTTCTTTTTTTTCATAACAAGCATTACCTACCAAACTCAATGAAATCCGAAACGGTCTTTTCGCGTCGCAAAGAAGAGTTGCAGCATTCGTCATACAGAATTAACAGAATGTCGATGAGCGTTTCGATAGAAAACGTGTGGCCCACCCGACCTCCCTGAACAGGACCACTGGTGAACAGCGTTTCCAGCTGACGAAGTCTCCCTCCTACCCCTGCAACACACAAAATCAACGAATCATTGACGAATTTATTGACGTTCAGATTCAGATTAAATTCAGATTAAATAAAACATAAATTGTTACATGTTAAATCACATTGGGCTCCTGATGAGCTCCAAGGGTATTGACACTGATGTGGCTAAAACATTTTATTTGAACTCCTGGCTCAAGTAATCGTAATAGAGAACGAAAATAAAAAATTCTATATAGCAAATTATTATTGTTATTAAAATTTACGGAATAGGAAGTGTAACACTTATAAAATCTGCATTGTAGTAACTGAATCTGATTTCGCGTGAACACGTGCAGGTTCAGCCTGTTCTTAAATTGGTGGCCGGACTCAGAGTCTACAACTGTGGTTAAAAAAATAAATAATTTAAAAAATAATAAATAAATATATGAGTCATAAATTACTAAATAAATCAGACACAAGCAGGAGACGTTTGTCTAATAATAGGCAACATGATCGTTCCATCCAAATGCCTGCACCAAAATTTTGCATGAGACAGTAGTTAAAAATAAAAAAATTTCATTACCGTTGTTTGCCAAACCCTTTGGCATGATGTCGGGCGGAGGAAGGCCGTAGCGGGGAGTAGGATTAGACATGACGCCTAGCTGATGCGGCGGTCCTTCCCCACGGTTCTTCGACGAAACCTCAGCCATTATTGTTGCGGCCGTTTACCAGCTTTGTAATGCGCTGCTGCATTACGCAATAGTATACTCGCTGAAAAATTCATTGATTTTTAACAAAAAAACAAAAAAATTTGCACAATTTATAAATGGAGATAACGCGATGACTATCACGGTGCGTACATACAGTTCTAAACGATCAAACACATAATCACCACACCTTGAGTGCGCTCTTATCTCAACGCATGCAAAAAATCCCTTTGCTTTTCATGGACTCCGATTTAAAAAAGTTAATGTGTAACTTTGCGTGCAAACAAATAATTTTTCATAGAAAAAAAAAATGTCTCGCATTGGCCGCAATCTCGAGTTAGGCAGCGCGTAGAGTGTTACGGTGCCGACACTAATCACTGATAACATTGTTTACAAACGCCCGCCTACATGCTCTGGCGATTTACGTGCGGCTGATAAGGATTCAGCGCGAACAAACGCGTGGAAAAAGGATCGAAAAATGCGCAATTCGGGACGAAAAGAATATCGAACGAACGAGCGAAAAAAGTTATTCGCGATTGACTCGGCGATCGAGCAGCGAAAGGTGAGCGGACACGATAGTGCTCGCGACCGTGCGCGAGGTGTACACAGAGAGACTCGGCAACATGGAAAATTACGTAACGTTAAAGTTTGCAAAGGTATTTAAAAGTACCGTGATAAAAATACGCGCGGAGAGTTCACGATCACGCTGGCCGCCGTTGGATCGAACGTGTTAGCGGACGTACATGCGAGAGGCGATTGCACTCGCTTTTTGTACATCGTAAAAATAGTGCTAATGGGGCGTAGGGCCCCTCGCGACAATCGCGCGTGGACTTTTGGGCGAAATATACGTGTGTGTATATAAAGAGGCAAGGCGGTAGGAGAGAAGGTGAAAAGCCCCCGCCGAGCCGAGGCTCGTATACGCGAATCACAGCAATGAAAATACGTCTAATCGGGGGGGTGGAGGGGGAGATTTGTGGTAGTAACGAGAAGGTTTAATATTCGCCTGCGATCACTGTTAATTCACCTCGATAGAATTTTTTTCCTATCACTCGGCTATTATTCGGGGTAATATAACCTTATCCGTGATAATGCACTTCATCTTGATTTGGTTTTTTTTTTTCTTTCGTATCGCGTGTGACGTAAAACGTAATGCACACTAAAAGGCTATTTTGCGTGTTGAGAAAAAAAACTGAGAGAAAAAAAATGTAACGTCGCGATATCGCGAATGCGGTAAGCGGTGAACTAATCCGATCCAACCGAATATAAATAGTTGTAACTGACGTTCGAGACGTGTTTATTGTTTGTCTTGGAAAAATTTGTTTATCATGCGCACCATTTAATTATCACGAAACATTTCGCCACCTCCGAACCCCCAGTAGTAATTCGTTTGACCCCCTGGCAGGCCCCATATAAAAAATATGGCAGCCCTACGTCACTTGGTGGGTGGCTCGAAAGTCGGAGCTACTTCAGCGCTCTTTGTTCGACTGGCGGTTATTTGACGTAAACTTTAGAGAATTCCTGAGATTTTTCTCTCGCCGCTCGCCGCCGCCGCACTTCGTGCGCGTCCCGCGAACTTCGAGTTTCTTCGGGGAGACTCGCGATTGTTTCGTCAAAATTCGGCGTTCGGCAGTGTCCATCCGGTTGCAATTCGTGGGGATCGCATGAGACGCGCAGAGCTGATGGTGCTCGTCGTTCAGTTTTTTTACATTCGTGTTCGCGAGATAAATCATCGTGTTTGAAAATGATGCATGCGCATCGATGATAATCGTAATCGTGACGAAGAGTTCAGCGGTTATTTCCCCACTGAGGTACTTTTCATTTGGCTTTTTTCGTTATTATAACTTGAGTGCGTTCATGTTATGCCGGTGCAAAACGCCCGAATTCCGTAGGCACCAACCGCTCATCTAATTCATCATTTACATCCTGCAAGCCCATCCACCCTGCAATGGATGATGTTTTATTGCTGAGACACCTTGCAGCATCCCGCGGCAAAAGCTTCGAGCAGTCACAAGCTCTAATATCAAAGTAGCAGTAACATCGAAGTAGACTTGAGAGCATCAGATTACCGGAAACAAATTAACGGTTTTTTTTGCCGCCGCTGCACTTTGAAAGTGTACCTCGAACTTCGGGTTCCTTCGGGGGGACTCGCCAGAATTCGGTGTTCGTTGGCGTCCGTTGCAGTTCGTCGGGATCGTCGGAATCGTTGGGACGCGCGCATCAGACGGGACTCGTTGATCAATTTTTTTCAGTTAGTTAAAATTCGGTTTTCGCAGGATAAATTTTTGTGGGCGAAAAGGACCCGTGCGTCTTTTTCTCAACCTTCAAGACCGCGCCGGTATTGATGATAATTCCAATATTTCGCACCGCAGACGTCGATGCAGACCGTCCAATTTCCGTGATTTCATTTATCATTCAAATCCTGAAAGCTTCCCATCCACCCTGCAATAATAGATGACGTCTTTTGCTGAGACGCCTTTTAGCATCACGCAGCAAAAGTTTCGAGCAACGAAACGCTCGAATATCAAAGTACGGCTCGAGAGCATCAAATGCCGGAATTGGAGTAACGGTTTTTTCTCTCCCCCCATCGAACCGCCCTCCCCCATATACAACATGGCTAACGGCGCTCGTGATTTTCCGGAACCCTTTGAGACAGTTCTGCTGATATAATTCACAGATTTTCCGCTCGCGGCATTATTTGTCATCGTGTTTATGTTCCCTTTGTTATCACCCAGTCGCGCATCGACAGACATCGGCGCAGATGCAGATAAAGTAACTAATGAATCCGCCTTATTGCCTTCTTGAAGAAATGTTTTGAACAACATCGGGAACGGCGCTCGCAATTTTCCGATACCCTTCGAGAAAGATCGGTCGACATAGTTCACCGATTTTCCGCTCGCGGCGTTACTCCTCGCCGTGTTTACGTTCCCTTTGTTATTATCCAGTCGCGCATCGACGGGCATCAGCGCAAATGCAGATAAAGCAATTAATTAATCCGCGCATATGCCTTTTTGAATAAATTTTCGTAATTAAACGAACGCGAAGTCCGCGACCTTCCGATGACTCCGCTTTAACTCGGTCAAAGATAATCGTCGAGCGACAAGACGAATAAAAGCTTGCGAACACATTCGAGCGTAACAGTCCAGAGTTAACGCGTAGGCGGCTCCGGCGGAACTTCCAACGCTCGCTCACCTCGAATTTTGATTGTACCAAAAACTCGCGCGCGCTTTTTCTCGTCGACAATCGATGAAGCGTCATCGCAGCCGGGAGCAACGCGATGACGTTGAACTGTGAGCTGCCGGAGAGCGAATACACGAAAGATGATGAGACGTATCAGGTCTCCATTAGCGGTTATCGCCTCGCCGAGGTCACCCACGGCAAGAGTTTCTACGTTTACACCGTCGAAGTCAGGGACACGATAGGACGCTCGAAATACTCTATTAATCGTAGATACAGCGAATTCAATGCTCTTCATCGCATGGTAATTCGTCTCATCCATTTTACAAATTAAAAAAAAAAAATTCTTTGAAGACAATAACCATCTAAAAAGAACGATTTCGAACTTTCGGCAAAAATAACACTAAGCGAATTTAATTTTTCAGTTGAAGAAAGAGTGTGACACAGCTCCGTTTCCGCCCAAAAGAGTGAGAAATTCGCATCCGAAGGTACTCGAGCAGAGGCGAGTGGCTTTGGAGCATTACGTCCAAAAAATGCTGAGATTGGAGACTACGAAGAGGCAGGTGTTGGAGTTTCTGGGAATCGAAGGAGCTCGACAGCCAGACATGACGAGAAAAAGGTTTGAGTTGGCCGGCGTTTGATCGTTGGGAACAAGAACATCTAGCAATCTTTTTTTATTTCAGAATGGTTCGAGAAACGGACGCAAGCGGGGAAGGTCGGATATTCAATCACTGCCCTACGATAGGTCATCATCCGGTGATGACCTTCAAGTGCGATCCGTACGTAGAGGCTCAGTGCGGCGCAAGTCTTCCGGATATTGTTACTCAGGGAGTCCTACTAGGTATTTATAAGTCCGCAAATTATTAGGCGACTTATCTAAGGAAATTATTATGCAACATTCGATATATATATATATATATATATAAGGCCATAGAAATCGTAGCTTATTGGCGTTTACATATTTATAAATGAGCTACAATAAGAGGGGGGTTTTTTGTACCTGTACATTATATAGCGCTCTGATAATTCAACTGTTACGATTATTATTACGCTGCGTCCGAACAATTTTATATACATAATTTATCTCACTCATTAAATTTATCAATTTAATGAGTGAGAGAGAGGCATAGATATATAAATCGTTATTAAAAAAAACGAGAGGTAAATAAAAGTTTCGTGAACCGAACTCCGATGTCCAAACTCTCCCATTCACACGCTTGATTTCCGTCGATCGTTGGGTACCGCAGAGACCCGAGTTACCGACCGCCGCTCAATGCGTCGGTAACTTTACGTTCGAGCATATTCGAGTAATTTTATCACCGGGCGCGAGCTCCGATTATTCAACGGTCGATGAGAAATTATTGGATGTTGATAAATAATTTTTTAAACGGAAAAAGAAGGAGCACTCGTGTGCAAAATATTATCGAGGAAGTTTCGAGCTGGTCATTCTAAGCGCTGTGGTCAGATGGGACGAGTACGAAAGTCCGACTATTACGCGAGCGCGAACGTTATTAAGGCGCAATTCTTTAAATATTGATTGAGAGTACAGGGCAGGGGCGTTCGGCTGGCCCGGAGAGACGGGAGAATGTAGCGAGGGAGAAAGCGCGAGAAAGTGGGCGGAAAGGGTGGAGAACGTCTATTATATATGATGGGCGCGGCTTCTCGCTTCGCTCTATATGGATTTTTTCCTCTCGTTTTATTTAAAAAATTTCTTCTTCTTTTTCTTAGCATTATAAATGCAGACTGTATGAGGTATAAATTTTTAATCGCGAGCCGCGGGAAAATGCTGGCTCGACGGTAATGTCGTTGTTACTTCGGGCCGGCACTGTTACTCGCCGCATAAAGTACTCGTTCGTTTTAATGTCATATTTTCATATTTATGATGCGACCCTTTGCAAATTACAGAAAGAATGCAACTCCACGGCTTCGTAGCAGCATCGCGTTCTCTCTGGATGGAGTCATCAACGAGGAGAGTCGATTCGGTGAGTCCAAAATAATTCTAAATACTTCATTGTAAAAAAATGGCAAATTTAATGTACTGTATGTTTTTGCGCATAAACTGGTACATAAAAGTTACGGTTCAATTATGATGAAAAATTAATATGCTTTTTCATTGAAATTACAGTAAATTATAAAAAATCAAGTACTTTCACAGTACAATTGAAGTGAATTATTAGAAAGTATTTCTATTATTTTTAATACACTGAACATTTATTTTTCTCCACAAACGTACATGAAATTTACCGGTTCAATATACCGGTGGTTTTTGCATAGAAAATTCCAGTGCGGTACAATAAATTTCATATAAATTTGTTTTTTTACAGTGTTATTATAATACTTGACTTAAGAGAATTGAAGGTCGCTCCGAAATGCGTTAAAAAAAATCAAGCAGATCAAAATTACAATTTCACATGTGATTGTAAACAATTACCGAATTTTATATTTCGGCAGGTTTTTGGGATGATTCTGAGCTTTTAGGGTCGAAACAACTCCGGCCATGTTTACCATGGTGTCCGAAATGTCGCGGAGAATTTTGTTTAAAAAAAATTATTCTACCCATGGCGGCCTCGACGGAGCCGCCGTCCCTCTCGGCCATTTCACAACCCCTCGTTCCTCGTTTCCAACGACCAGCAGCAGCAGCAGCAGCAGCAGTGGCAGCAGCCCCTACTTTCGAGCTGCGAGAGAGACCCTTATGGATTTTTTTTCCTCTCGCAGCAGAACGACGACGGGACGGGGGTACCCTTTGGAACACCCCAGCGTGTTCGTGGCATCGAAGCACGCGAACCTCCCTCGTCTCCCCGCAAACGCAGTCATCCTAAAAAAAAAAAATTCAACCCCCAATTTGTTCGCCGCGGAGGTTTAATTGCGATATCGCAAGCGCTCTTCGTTTATCCAAACAGCTTGTCTCAGTTTTCTTTTTTCTTCTTCTTAACTTTGCAAATGGCTTCCGTGGACCGGGCATTGCTGCATCCAAACAAAGTAGCTTATCTATCGAAGTTGCGGCTCGAAATAATAACTGTCTGGCGCTTGCGTCGATCTAGCCAAAAAATATTTTCAATAAAAAAAAAAGTAAAAAATAAGAGTTCAGAAAAGCGCGAAAAGAAATGTTCATTGTAAACAATCTCGTCGATAAAAAAGAAATTCAAGATGCAACAGATTCGAGCAATTACCGCGGTGATTAACGAATTTCTAATAACAGCTTCTTACAAATCATCTCGGTCGTGCCCGCGAAAAGTCCCCGCACGCCCTAATTACTGCCCGTTTCTACATTAAACTATATTCAGCGTGTAAAAAAACTCTAGTTTGGATAAGCGCGGAGGAAAAAAAACGCCGATCGGATCGAGCCCGGGTATTTCACGAGAGGGGTACGCACCCATCCCGTCCACCCTTTCGATTCGTCCCTAGAGTGTCGAATTCGCCGGTCGAGGGACAGGGCGCCCTTAACCCTCGCCGCGAGCCGGGAACAGAGACCCTCGATTTGTTGGATCGTGGCTGTCTAATTGCGATATCGCTTTTTTTCTTCGCCCCCCCTTCACCCTTCGCTTTCACCCGGATTTTTTTTCGCCGTCTCCGACATTTCCCTGCGCCGCACCGGAGGCTCGCAGTTTTTTGCCCGTTACTTTCCACCGCCACCCGGTAATTATGTGGGCGCGGCGGACCAAACAAGGGGTTGCCCTCTCGGCGAGAGAAAGCGCGATGAAAAAAAACAACAAAAAAAAAAACGGCAAAAAAACTTTAACGAAAGGTCGCTGTATTTAAATCCCGCTGCGCGGTGAAAGGGGTTGGCCGATGCGGATGCTGCATTGCTTTCCGTTCCCTAGCATAAAAAAAAACAACAACCCACCGGCACACGCAAATCGGTGGCGCGAGGACGCGTGCAGCCGACAATGCCCGTGTTTGCACACCCGAAAATTGGCCGGGCTAAGAGAACGTTAAGAAAAAAACGGCTCATGAGAGGCAACAAAAAAAACTAGACAATGAACGAGATCTAATCCGTGGAGAGCGGGAGAGAGATATACACTGAAATGTAGATGGGGGAAATGGAGACGAATAAAAAAAGGAGATACGCGTGCTAACCGGGCGAGAGGCAAGTCGCTCGTGTTGGTCGTGTATGGAAATTAGAGCCGGAACACATTACCACCACAATCGGGGAACTAATTCCACGAAAGTTCCACCGACAACGAGGTCACACAAGCCGCAAGATCTTACGCTTCGCGACCCTGATTTGTGGGTTTTTATTCTTGACATTCAATTTAATTTATTTCGCGGATTCATCAACAAGCGTTGATATTGAACTTTGAGAAAATATCGAATGGCTCGAATTTGTGGCTTCTAATTCCGAAAATTCATTACGCAGTTCACTTCAATTCTCTGGATTTATCGATAAAGCTATTGAGTTTTATTTTTTGATTAAATATCGAGTACGCCGAATTTGGTGGCTTTTAATTCCGAAAATTCACTAGGCAGTTCAATTTATTTCCCTGAATTTATCTACAAAGCATTGAATTCCATTTCTAATCAAATATCGAGTACTCTGAATTGGTATTTTCTAATTCTGAAAATTCATTAGGCAGTTCAATTTATTTCTCCGGATTTATCGACAACCCATTAAGTTTAATTTACCTAGAATTCGTTGTCCGTCCGTCTGTCTGTCTGTCGATCGGTGACATCCGCGTCGCGTCTCGTGTGTTCCCAGGTGCGAGCTCTAATGAGATTTATTACAGCCGCCTCTCGATCGGCCCGAGTGAGTCGCTCTCTCCGAACATCGCGGGACGCGATAAGCGCCGCGAGTAATCGAGCTTTCTTCTCTGCAGTTTGTATAAATATAAGCATAATATATACGTAGACGAGCATCGATGCCTCGGATTAGAGCGCATCGAATTGTCCGTGGGCGATAAATTAGAATTTATGGAAAAACACCCGGGTTAAACTTTATAGTCTATATCGGGAACGAGAGCGCGAGGGTGATAGTCGGTACAAGCTAGACGCCTCTTTTATACTCCCCTTCCCCACTCGGACCGGAACTAATACACTTTTTTTTTCATCCTCAATCGCTATTCCTGGTCGGATGAAATTCTCGTCGCTTATTATCATTATAACATTTTTTTCTTTTTTCGTAGGTCCACGCGTGAATGGGAAGGAACGAGAGATGATGAGCTCAGAAGGGAGAGAGGGAAGCGATACGTCGATTACGTCGGACGAGGAGAACGTGGAAACGCTCGATAGGCATCGCGTACCGACAGATGTTTCCCATTTTTTTTTCCTTCAGTTTTTTCTTTCTTTTTTTTTTTTTATTTTTCCTCATCGGCTCACTCGAACGAGCGCCGTTATTTCGCAAAAAAATCCCCGAAACCGATCGGTGTGCTTCGACGGTCTCTTCTGTGCCTCGCATGGCTCTCGCGACGTGCCGGGATCGTTCCTGGGGCAAGGAACTCTCCCTCTCTCCCTTCCTCGTTCTCTCTCTCTCTCCGTCTGTCTGTATGTCTGTCTCACTCCTTATATCCGCGTTGAGCCGATCATTTTTCAGAGGCAGGCAGGCCCTCTTGTCCTAACGCTGCCGCTAGCGCTGCTGCTGCTGCTCTTGCCTTTGTCACACAAAAGGATCATACCGGCCTCGGAAAATTCTCTTTTCACGTGCTCGTTATAAGTTAAGCCTTTTAGATTCGCAATATCCGTCGCCGGTGTGTGGTCAAAGCTTTGCCATCCATACATATCTTTGAATAGTACATAAACAAAAAACATATGACAATTTGGAGAAAAAAAAACTTTTAAAAAACTTAATTTCATGAATCAGAAAAATTAAGCCGTAAAGTAAAGTGATGTAAGACTCGCAATATTCATCGCCGATGTGTGCTCGAAGTTTTACCAAGCACACATATTTTGAAATAGATAAACAAAAAAGCGTGTGACAATTTGAATGAAAAATGTTTCTTTATTAATTTTATTAATTAAAAAAAGTAAGCCGTAAAGTAAAATAAGAGTCGCAATATTTGTCGCCGGTGTGTGCACAAGGCTTTGCCGACCATACATGTTGTTGAATACATAAACAAAAAAACATATGACAATTCGGATTGGAAAAACTTTTTTTTAACTGCATTTTAAAATGCTTTTAAAGACATATTAACAAATTCCTGGTCGTTCATTAATATCGGTCACCATTATCGATACTTCGGGTCTCAATATCGGTGCTGAGCTCAGTATAGTCGAACGAGTATTTTAATCGTAAAAAATGTACCTCACACGATCACTCGAGCGTTCGAAGAGATACGCTTTTTGCCCGAATCCACCCCAGAATTATGATTAATATCTCGAATTATAAGTGTCCGATTTTTTAGGGGGGAGATAGCCGGAGCGCAGCTCCCTCGTTTCCCAATGAGTGGACATTTTTTTTTCTCTATCGTCTGTGAGAGGATTTCACGTGAACGTGGGCCGCGGTCACTTTTTGGGCACGGGATAACCTTGTAATCCTTCGTGATACACTTAGATAGCTGAAACGAGACCGCGCTCCGTGTTTTCCTTTTTTCGGGGGATTCTTGTAGGCTCCGGAGTCCTACGAGCTATGCTCTCCGTGCACCCTCCCGAACAGCGAGCGATGCGCCTGTGGAAAAATAGCAGCGAGTCAGGAATAAAAAAAAAAAAAAAATAGAAAAAAAAACCGGGAATATCGGGTAATCCAGGCTGGACAGGAATAACGAGTGTTTGATGACGGACTAGTGCGGGCTCTGCGAGAGGGATCCGATGTTTCCTAGCTCGGCTGGCAACGACTGTGGAAACCGAGGCGAACCCGACTAGGCCACCGCTAACGGTGTGCCCCGATGAGCGTTTTCTGTGGGGTCGGCCCGGAGAATAAAAAACGTTTGTGGGGCACGCGCGCGTACCCTCGGTTCTCTACCCCACGAGCCAGCCTCTAGCGAGGGGTACGAGCGGTTCTATCAATTTTTTTTTACACATAGAAAAATCAACGATTTAGAAAGACACTAACCTATCCTCGAAACTGCTACTAACTGTTTCGCGTACAAATCATTTAAATAACCTCTTTTTTTTAGTTTCTCGTCAGTAATTTTTTTTCACATAAAAAAAAACATCGATTTATAAAGCCAGTAAACTACTCTCGAAACTGCTACTAACAGGCTTACATAAAAATAATTTAAACTACTTTTTTTCTTTAATTTCTCGTCAGTAACTTTTTTAGACATAGAAAAATCATCGATCTATAAAGCCACTAATCTATCCTTTAAACTGCTCCTAATAGTTTCGGGTAAAAAAAATGTACACCATTCTTTTTTTCTTTAATATCTCGTCAGTAATTTTTTTTACACATAGACAAATCATCGATTTATAAAGTCACTGAGCTATCCTCGAAATTGCTACTAACAGCTTCAAGTAAAAATAATTTAAAGAATTTTTTTTTTTCAATTTTTCGTCAGTAATATTTTTTTTACGGGAGTCGGACGAATTTTTATTTTTACCCGATACGGCCGAACTTATCTCGGAACTTTGTTCGTCCGTCGAGCCCCTCGCTAGCTCCAGCCCGCGCATAGGTAGACCTGACCCCCTTCGGGGCTTTTTTTATACAAGGGTTTTTCCCGACACCGGGCAGGAGGGAGACCGTTTTTTTCATCTACGTCGAGGGGGCCCCCCGAGTCTCTAGCCCGCGCGCTGGGTCGGGGCTGTTTTTTATATTATTTCCATGGACCAGCATCTGTACCCCCCCGTCGATGGTGTTCGGCGTGCGTGGATCGAACGCGAAATTTTTCAGTCAGCCAAGTCAGTCACTCACCTGGCCCACATCGACGCGGTGAGTCCCAGGAACGAAATTTTCTACGTCCCGAAAACAAGTATTATGTATCGTGGAACACTCCAGAAGACTTTGGGCTCTTTTATCGCGCCGGCTGTTCTCGGAAGTGCGCGATTAATTGTCCGTACGTTATCGCACGTAAATTATGGCATCGGAATCCGCGCTC
Source organism: Stenichneumon culpator (assembly GCA_964017025.1). Classification (NCBI taxonomy): domain Eukaryota; kingdom Metazoa; phylum Arthropoda; class Insecta; order Hymenoptera; family Ichneumonidae; genus Stenichneumon; species Stenichneumon culpator. The sequence goes on along the minus strand of OZ024775.1, from coordinate 13,535,975 downwards.
GCGTGATCGTGGCAGTGTTTGAGCAACGGAAATAAAATTCGAAATTATAAATATACAAATATATAAATATATAAATATATAAATATATAAATATATAAATATATAAATATATAAATTTATAAATATATAAATATATAAATAAAAGCTTCGGGCGAACAAGAAACATAACAGATGGCGTACAAAGTGCCCAAAACGTTGCCTAATTGGCAACAACGAGGGTCGTGTAATAATCGTTTTAATTAATGCAACACTCGAGCAGCTACAAAAACAGAGAAGAAATACAATGCTTACCGCTGACTTTTTTATATCGCGCGAATTAAAAGTGTCACGGAGGAGACTGAGACTCGTTTGTCCGCGCCGAGGGTGCTTTCTTAACTCCCTCGCTCCGTCTCACGGCTCATCCCGTATTCCCACGCGATTTATGGCAACGCTTTTTCGCCTCGTTTCATATTTTCTTTCTTTTTCTTTTTATTTCGCTTTCGCTTACTCTCCGGGCGTACACTCGAGCTGTATAACGAAGCGAGAACGTCGCGCGGCTAATTTTCCATAATTTCTCAAAAAAAAAAAAAAAATTCTCCTTTTCTCCCATCTACGTTTCTTCGCCGCGAGGCCGCACCGGCAGACGCACCGCCAGACTTACTGGCTTCCTCGCGCTGGCGCTCCCACTCTCGCGAGAGCGCGAAATGGGCGAAATGAAAAATAATCTTTTATACATATAGCGACGTCCTCGCTCGCGTAATGGAGGGTATTTCGCGCTGAAAAACATCCCGCGGCCGTAACTGTATCCCACGCGTTATTTTTCCCCCCAAACGCCCCGCTGTCGAATACTCCGCGATTCTCTTCCATACCGCTTTTCGCCGCGACGCTCCGCGCTCCTTCCCCTCGCCGCGAGGCCCGCGAGCAGTATCCGTCTGGAGATGAAAGCTCAAAGTAATAAAAAAAAAGATTTTTTTTTTTTTAATTCCATTAAAAATATTTAAATTTATTTACGCAAATTCTTCGACGAATCACCGAACCGCTGTTTCATATGAAAAAAAAGATAATATAAAAAAATTCCATAGCGAGTATGTATTTTACTGCTCGATATATGGAGAATATAAATTTATGTACAGAGGACGATTTTTAGAATTTTTTTTCGTGGAGCGCAAATGAAAATTCCCGTGTGTAATGTTCCATTTCGCCACCCCGCCCTCCCTCGCGTCTGACATGACATTTTTTAAGATTACAAAAAAATATAATAAAATCTATTTCGCATATACGGCGAATCGAACAGACCTTCTCGCGGTTATTGACTTTTACTAGCGATCATTTAAAAAATGATGCTGGCAAATATTCTGCGATTCTCTTTCATATCGGTCTTCGCGGCGCACCCAGGAAAAAAATTTATTTGTCGGGCACCGTTTATTTGGTTTAAGTCAGATATTTGATTTAAGTAAAATATTTATTTTATTTTTGATTTAAGTAAAATATTTATTTTATTTTTGATTTAAGTAAAATATTTATTTTATTTAAATAAATATTTATTTAAATTACGTAAATAGTTACTTAAATGAAATAAATATTTATTTAAATCAAATAAATATTTTACTTAAACCGAATAACCAGTGGTCGTCAAATAAATTATTTTTCCGGGTGCAAGCGAGCTCCGCTGCACTCGAGGATTTTCCTCGAGCTGACCCTCGGCCTTTCCAGCGGCAATTATCCGTACCGAGCATCCCGCGCCGCATCCCTTACATTGTATCCACAATATAAAATACCTCCCACGTACATACAAAAAAAAGAAATATATATATGCGCCCCATATACATACACAGAGCCATGCACAGCTATAACGACACAACGTCGGAGAAGTGGCCCGGGGTTTTACCGGAGAGGAGAGCCTGGAAAAGGATACACTTTGCAGAACGGAGTATAAGCGAGCTCCATTTTGTCCTGGGGGTCCTTAGACGCCCTCGTGCTTACAGCCACACACGCGGCTCCCATCCGACATGCACACCCACACACCACCCCGCGCATTCCCCCTACGCGTACTTCCAAAGACTTCTCTCCGTCTCCATCGTGCGCGAGGCGAACGAGAATACCCGACGAGAGGAGCGCAGGATCCTTTTTACCGACACACCGAGAAGCGCTACCTTCCCGCTTCCCGGAGCACATACTCATTAGATCCCCGACACACATGAGATCACACAGCGTCCCTCTCCACCCCCCCCCCCCCCTCCCCCTCCCACCACCCCTCGCCCCACACACGAGTCCTTCCGGGCTTGCCGGTGTGCGTTCCGTCGTTATACGCCAATACCCGCCCGACAATTCCGCGTGTGTGTATCGCGCTCTCCTCGAGGGGTTTCGAAACGCCGGGAAGGGATGCCGCCGTTTCTTCTCGTGCTGTAAGAGAGGAAGAAAAAAAAAAGGAAACGAAGGAACGAGCGAACGAACGGCACCGTTATATACGCGCCCGGTGCGCAGGCGCAGCACGCGAGATATTGATAAAAATTCGCGTTCACCCCCTCGCTTCTGGCGGCCTCGCGCGGGCTAACGTCTCCCCCCCCCCCCCCCCGCCCGCCCGCCCGCCGAGCGGCATCTCAGAAGATATTCTTATGTCGAGGAGCCACCCCCATCCGGCCGAGGCTCTCGTCGACTACCCCCCACCCCGCACCCCGCTCGCGAGTTTTTTTCACCCTCGGCCCGGAAGATACCTTCCTTCGTTCGGGCGTACCTTATTATACGATATTAACATAATTATTAATATTTTTACCGTCGAAGATCTCATTCGGCGCGGGGCCAAAGGAGGGACACGTTAACGAGGCCGTAACGATGCCGCTTCCGCGTATTATGCAATATATCGCTGGGTAGGAAATGTACCTTTCGTTATAGGCTTTGAGCTCGGGGGATTTATTTTTTTTTTTTTTTTTTTAGAGACTTTTTTACTCCCTTTTTTGCTTCATTACCCCCCATTCTGGCAGCGTGTTGTATTCGGTTGAGTTTCTCTGTCGTTCTTGTTGATCATTTTGTGCTTTTTTTTTTTTGGTCGACTCACTCAGCCGCGCGATGCAGCCGAAGTGATTTCATTGGTCTTCGGCCTTTTATGAATCCCTCATGGGTATTATTTTTTTTTATTTTCTCTCAACTATCCTGAAGCAGTCCAGAGGCGTGAATTTATTATTCTCATTTTTTTTTATTATAAATGAAAGCCTCAACGTCAAAAGGGAACTCGTTTTCTGTGTAGCGCGTAGCAGATTTAATTACCGGTGCACACTGAGCCGGTGCGAAGATCGAGATTGACGAATATTTGAGAGTTTTTTCCATTTTTTTTTTTTTACTATACATTAGGAACAATTATTTTTTCCTTTTTTTTTGCTTCATTACCCTGCCGTCATGTTGTATCCGCGAAAGTTTTCCCATCGTTCTCGTTGATAATTTTCTTTATTTATCTTTATTGCTCGCCTCACTAAGCCGCGCAATGCAGTCGAAGTGATTTCATTAGTCATCGACCTTTTATGTATTCCTTACCGAGTCTTTCTATTATTTTCTCTCAACCACCCGCTTAGCAGTCGTGAGCCCTGAATTTATTATTCTCATTTTTTTAAATTACGAACGAAACCCTCAACGTCAATCTGGAACTCGCCTTCTATGTAGCGCCTAACAGATTTAATTACCGGTGCACAGTGAGCCGGCGCGAAGATCGACGGGTATTTGAGAGATTTTTCTTTTCATTTTTTTTCATTATATATAGGAACAAGGGCAAGAAATGGCGAAGGAGCTTTAACCATATTAAATTTATCGATCATAACTGGAAGCTCGGCGGTGCCGCTCGCGGTGCGGGTGGGGGGGGGGGGGGGGAGGGGAGGGGGGAAGTGCCGAGAAGCGCGCAGACCGAGGGTGAAAAAAAAAGAAAAAAAAATGACGTTAGGGAGACATCGGGAAGATAAAGGAGGGAAGGGCGGAGGAGAGTCCGGCCGCAATCAAAGGGCCGTATCGCCTCCGGGCTTCTTCGACTGAGGGCGGTAAATTTTTGAGGGATCGCGCCCGGCCGGAGACGGAGACGGACATATCGAGAACACTTTCTTCGTCCCTTTCGTCGCGGATCGCTGGACGTTCATCCTCGAGCCGGTCCACTTTAGAATCGGAGCGGGAACGATTCGCCGACCGGGCGTAAACAATGAGATCGCCGGTGAGGCTCGTCGCAATTAAAATCTTCTGGTTCAAGTGTTTCCCGACTCGTCTTATCGGCGGCGCGGCGACGGAGAGGACGAAGACGGTGATTGGAGGAAGGTCGGGCCGGAGCTGCCTCGAGCCACCACCCTTCGGGCGCCCCGGCAGAATCCGCGCCGATCAAAGGAGGGATTATTTCATTAAGGGGATTAATCGCTCGTGCCGACGGACCAGAAGCCCCGAGTCGATATTCCGTAATTTGAGTATCGATGCTCGCAGGCATTCCGGACGGGGCGCACTAACTCGGGTAACCCTACCAAACCCCCCCCCCCCCCCCCCCCTTCTCCCCCCACTCTCGACCGGAGTCTCGGGGAAACTTGAAATGGAGATCCATCCAAAGTCCAGCAGATTCTTCGTGCTCGTTCGATCAAGAGGCATTTCAATTATTCGCCTTTTATTGGTCGCGCTAATTTCGTTCTCGTCGATGCCAAGGCAGTCATACCACAGTATGACCTGCCGAGCGAGATGGCCGATCGTTTTTATCTTCTTACTTTTATGCTCATTAATGCCTGGTCTGTTTTTTCCTGTAATTTGCGGATCGATGCTCGCGAGCGTTCCGGATGGCGCGCGCTTTCTCGGATAATCCTACCCTTTCCTCCCCCCCCCCTCCCTTGCCCTCGACCGGAGTCTCGGGGAAACTTGAAATGGATATCCATCCAAAGTCCAGCAGATTCCTCGTGCTCGTTCGATGAAGAGGCATTTCAATTATTCGCGAAGCTTTTATCATCGCACTAATTTCGTTCTCGTCGATGCGAAGGCAGGCCTTTTTGGCGTTGCTTTTTTTTAAGGGGTGGTTCGGAGCGTGTTCTGACCTGCCGGGTGAGATGGCCGATCGTTTTTATCTTCTTACTTTTATGCTCATTAATGCCTGGTCTGTTTTTTCCTGTAATTTGAGGATCGATGCTCGCGAGCGTTCCGGATGGCGCACGCTTTCTCGGATAATCCTACCCTTTCCTCCCCCTCCCCCCCCCCCCCCTCGACGGGAATCTCGGGGAAAGTTAAAATGGAGATCCATCCAAAGTCCAGCAGATTCCTCGTGCTCGTTCGATCAAGAGGCATTTCAATTCTTCGCGAAGCATTTATCGTCGCGCTAATTTCGTTCTCGTTGATGCGAATGCAGTTCTTTTCGGGGTTGCTTTTACGTGGGTGAGTTAGTTAGTTAAATGGATAGATATTTTTTTTTGGTAATGTGATAAATTCTCCAAGTATCATGCAATACAAAAAGCATCGGTATCAAGTAGATATTTCTAGTAGAACTTATGATTAGAACATGCACCCAGAAAAATAATTTATCTGACTGGCTCTCCGCAAATAAATATTTATTTGATTCAAATAAATATTTATCTGTTGGTGCCCTTCAGAAAATTATTTTTCTGGGAGTGAGTTATAGAGAGCGTGCAAGGTTAGACAAGGTTAGAGCAGGGTCATAAGAATACATAGAGAAAAATCGTAGGTAGAAAGGAAACGCGACACAGTGCAGAGTTGGCCAATGCATAATTACACCTGGTTACTAATTACAAAGGTAGGCTGAGGGTTAGCCACACCATCAGCCTACATGGATCTGCCAACTCATCGGCCTGCCGGATGAGTTGGTTGATCGTTACATGTTCGTACATTTCTGCTCATCAAAGCCTGGTCTCATTTCTTGTACCAGTTTTATTTCGATGGCTCAGTAATCAATAAAGAGCGTGAATTTCATCCACTTTAGGAAGCCGCGATAACACTTTGAGCTTTCAGAGATCTACGATCAACAGGCGCTGAAATTCGGTCTCGAATTATCCGAGATGTAAACCAAAATTGTCCACGAGATGATGTTTCTTGCGCGAAGAGGGAAAAAAACTGGTTCATGGATAGCGAAATTAGAGTTTTTGTCAGCAAGCAACGTTCCCGTTGTTCCGCGTCGCTCTCGCGATCCCCGTGGTATTTAAAGCCTCTCCGTCCATCTTCACGGGCTCGCCGAGCGATTCCTGAGGCGGTAATCCCTCGGTCACCCTCGCGTAGGAAAAAAAAAGTCTCTGCGCTCAACCTCCCCCCTCCCGACGTCTACACACTGTCCAGGAAGGTTTCTTACCAAAGCGTGCAGAAAACACAGAGCCCTGAACGCCCACGTGAAAAGGGAGACCTAAAAAGAAAAACCGCGATCAAGTAGGATTACTCAGGAGCAATATGTTCTCTCTCTTACTTTGGGCGCGCGCGGTCCACGCAGCATCCGGCCGCTCTCTCTCGAGTTTTCCGGACGGTGTTCTCATCGAACCCTATGCTTTCTATCTTCTACTCTTCTCTCTCCATCTACACATATATACATGTATATGTACATATATATATGGGGCATTCCATACCAAGTGGGCCACCCTAATTTTGCGTGGTCTCAAAAAATGTTCATACATTTTTTTTTAAGTTACTCATACTGTCAAAAATGTCCACCAATTATTTTAGATTTTTGAACCTTATTGTTCACCGAAAATTTAATAGTGCTTTCGTTTTTTTTTGTTTTACTTATATTCACTGTATCTTTAAAACCATCCAATGCAGAAAATAATATGTTGCGATGAAAATTTGGGTTTTCGCATGTACATTATAATACCATTTTTTTTATCGCCACTCAGAATAATTTTCAATATTTTTTGGGAAAAATAAAGTAATACAATTTTATTCCGTTGGGAAGGACCATTTTGATTTCCTTCAAAATTTTTCAGAAATTTCGTTATGATATTTACAAGTTACAAAAAAAATTGGCGTGATGGCAAAAAAATTGGATGATGGTTTTTTTTTGTTTTACTTATATTCACTGTATCTTTAAAACCATCCAATGCAGAAAATAATATGTTGCGATGAAAATTTGGGTTTTCGCATGTACATTATAATACCATTTTTTTTATCGCCACTCAGAATAATTTTCAATATTTTTTGGGAAAAATAAAGTAATACAATTTTATTCCGTTGGGAAGGACCATTTTGATTTCCTTCAAAATTTTTCAGAAATTTCGTTATGATATTTACAAGTTACAAAAAAAATTGGCGTGATGGCAAATCCATATCTTTACAAGTTTGGTCGAAAAGTGTCAAAAGTACTTCAAATAAAAACAGCTCAACTTTCGGTGAACAATACGAATTGAAAAATCTAAAATAATTTCTGGTCATTTTCGACAGTATGAACAACTTAAAAAAAAATGTATGAACATTTTTTAAGACCACGCAAAATTAGGGTGGCCCACTTGATATGGAATACCCCATATGTACACACACACACATATGTGCTCTCCCGTTTCCACCCTCTTCCCATCTCGATACAAACGGCTCACACACCGAAGGGTGGGGGTGCGGTGACCTTACGTGTTATCCCTCCAGGCTCGCGGGCAACGGCCGTTATCTGGAGAACCGCAGCGAGCCGAGACCGAAATGAGAGAGGAATAACGTGTGTTCTATCGTTCTCGCGGCGAGAATCTCATCGTCTCTCGCCCTGGTCCTTTCATGGAAGATTGGGGGAGGGGGGGAGGGGGGGGGAGCGTCGTCACGCCGATCAGCGTTGACTAAACGCTGACCGAGGGCATTAGCCATCTTCAGATAAAAACGAAGAATCCACAAAACTTCTTGTTTTCTTATGCGTCGTTTCCCTCCTATCGCGAATCGATGTTCTCCCGAGGAGCGCGGTTATTTCCAGTACGGCCGGAAATTGGCCTGTGTATCCGAAGGGATGCTGGAGGCGCGCGGGATGCTCGGATCCGCCCGTAAGACAGGATACACCCGGGGTGGAACGATATGTATATTCCGCGATACACGCCGCGAGGCCGTCGCGAGGAAAATATCAAGAACGTCGTCCTAGTCGTCGGGCGGAGAGACGCGGAGGACGTCGCGCTCACCGGGCGGACCCGCGGCGCGAGGGGTAAAAGTCCGCGAGCCATTTTTCCCCATATAATTATAAGAGAGGGACGTCGGGTGTTGCTATGGTAACCCACTCGCACACACTCACACCCACACACACACACTCCTGTAATTCCTTCTCGTTTTTCCGACATTCCCTCGCACTCGCTCTTTTTGCCATTTTTATCTCTCCCCGGTTCCCTTTCTCGCTCCCATTCGCGGCACCCCGTTTACTCGTACGCCCGAGGTAGGACGGCTACGCGGCCTCGGCACATGTGCCACTCAGCCCGCGAGACGTGTGTAAGTCTTTCGGGACTCTCTTTTTCCCCACCAATACCAACCGGCCTCGTTACTTTCACCTCCGCAGCTTCGGCTCTTCTCGCGTGTGTGTGCGCTCGCTCTCTGCGACGGTTTCCTCGTTTATTTATGTAGGTAGAGAAGCTACCCCGCGCACAGGTACACTCTCCGGTGTTCTCCTGCGAGCGCCTCCGTGGGTTTGTCTTTTGTAATGTTTCTGCGACTATGGCGGATTCCGCTGCTGCATCGTTGTTTCCGGTGAGCGCGCGAGACGCAGCGGAAGAGGCCGCGGGCCTGGGAGGGCTCCGTGAAATTAATGTATTTGTTCTGCGGCCACCCTCATACACGGACCTGCACTCACACGCTAGCTCGCGAAGGCGCCCTCCTCTTGTATCCTCTGTGGTATTGCTCGGCCAGCCTCGTAGCTCCTCTTCCAGCCGTGTTATTCTTTCCTTTTTTCTTCTGCTTTTTTTTTTTTGTTCTACTAGCGAGGACGGAATGTCCGCGACCATTATTGCTTTCTTGGATAATGGATGTCCGCTCCTCTCCGCCTTCGCTTATTCTCACACGCCCGGCGAGCACGAGATACGGACACGTGTGGTACACGAAGTTGAGGATTAAATTTAAAAAATTTAACTTGGGGACAATGTTGAAAAAAGGAAAAAAGGTTGAAAGTACCAATTAGCTTTATTTTTTTATCGGGTACGTTTCGTCCTTCGGGTAGATGAAAGATTTTTCTGGACGTCTTGAGCGGCGAATGATGATGAAAAAAAATAAATAAATGAATGAAAATGAATAGAGTCGAAGGAAAGGAAAGTAACGGGAAGAGCTTGCGTAGGAAATGGCGGTGTGCTTCTTCGTCCTTTGGAGCGGAGGGGTTGCGGAATTCGTCGCAGCTAGCGACGCTGGGGCGGGCGAGAAACGGACACATGTAATACACGAAGATGAGGATTAAAAAAAAAATTTCACTTCTTGGAAATGATGTTGAAAAAAGGAAAAAGTTGGTTAAAAGTACCAATTAGCTGTATTTTTTATCGGGTACGTTTCACTCTTCGGGTAGATGCAAGATTTTTCTAGACGTCTTGAGGGGGCGAATGATGAAAAAAAAGAATAAATATAAATAGAGTCAAAGAGAAGGAAAATAACGAGAAGAGCTTGCATAGGAAATGGCTGTATGCTTCTTCGCTGAGGCGGGCGAGAAACGGACACGTACAGCACACCAAGTTGAGGATTAAAAAAACTTTATTTAATGAAAAAGATTTCGAAAAAGTTGGTTAAATGTACCAATTAACTTTATTTTTTTATTGGATACGTTTCATCCTCCGGGTCGGCGTAAGATTTTTCTAGACGTCTTGAGCGGCGAATGATAATGAAAAAAAAAAAATGAATAAAAATGAATAGAGTCAAAGAGAAGGAAAATAACGAGAAGAGCTTGCATAGGAAATAGCGGCGTGCTTCTTCGTCCTTTGGAGCGAACGCTGAGGCGGGCGAAAAACGGACACGTATAGTGCACGAAGTTGAGGATTTAAAAAAAATTTATTTCATGAAAAAGATATCGAAAAAAAAGTTGGTTAAATGTACCAATTAGCTTTATTTTTTATTGGGTACGTTTCATCCTTCGGGTCGACGAAAGATTTTTCTAGACGTCTCGAGCGGCGAATGATAATGAAAAAAAAAAAGAATAAAAATGAATAGAGTCAAAGAGAAGGAAAATAACGAGAAGAGCTTGCATAGAAAATCGCGGCGTGCTTCGTCGTCCTTATGAGCGAACGCTGAGGCGTGCGAGAAACGGACACGTATAGTACACGAAGTTGAGGATTTTTAAAAAATAATTATTTCATGCAAAAGATGTTTATAAAATGAAAAAAAGTTGGTTAAAAGTACCAATTAGCTTTATTTTTTTATCGGGTACGTTTCATCCCTCGGGTTGACGAAAGATTTTTCTAGACGTCTCGAGCGGCGAATGATAATGAAAAAAAAAAAAAAAAAAAAAAAAAAATAGAGTCAAAGAAAAGGAAAATAACGAGAAGAGCTTGCATAGGAAATGGCGGTGTGCTTCTCCGTCCTTCGGAGCGGAGGGGTTGCGGAATTCGTCGCAACTAGCGACACTGGGGCGGGCGAGAAGACAAGGGGCGAGGGGAGGAGGTCGGGAAAGAAGGGTATAGAGCTCGTTCGGCTTGGCTCCCCTTGAAAAAAGCCATTTAAATAGGTACGGTCGGACGAGGGCTTGAGTTCGACGAGCGCGTATATAGACGAGAGGCGAGCGAACGAGGGTGTGGGATTCGCGTTGGGCAGGTTCTCCATCGCTTCATCCCGTGTCCCCCCTCTCACTCTCACTCGCTCCGACGTCCCAAATAAAAGTGAGAACGCGCGTGCGATCGACCACCCACGAATTCGTGAGGTGGTTGAAGAACCAAAAAAAAAAAAAAAAAAAAAAAAAAAAAGAGAAAAAGAAAAACGAACTTGCGATTCCCTCGCGGCTCACGCGCCCTCTTCGAAACAAAGAAATAAAATTCGTTTTCTCAACCCCTGGCGGAGGTGGCGGAGGAGTCGAGTAGAACAATTGAGAATAAAAAAAAAACGCTGAAGCTTCTACGCCTTCACCTGGCGCGCCTGCCGGACTCGGAACGAGCGACAATTTCCGTACTTGCGATCTCACATAAAAACAAACTAACAAAAACAATTCACAAAAAAAATGAAAAAAAAGAGAATTCCACAGAATAATTGTCCGGCGTAATTCATCCGAGGGAATGCAGGAAGGAAAGGCGAGATTGTCCATTGGGCGAGGTGGGCCGGGTTACTCGGCGTTCTCGCGGGTCGCGGTAAAGCGGGGATGCCTAGCTCGGCGGTCGAGTAGCGGGTGGGTGTTCGGCGACGGAACGGAAGGGTAGCTGGCGTCGGTGGAGTCGTTGGAGGGAGGAGTGGAAATTGAATTTCGATCGAACCCGCCAGGAGAGAGCGAGATAAAAAGATCGGTGTGCATGCTTGCCGCGGGCTTTCGCGTCCTCGTCTCTCGGCCGGTGTCGCGGGTACGGAACAGTACCGGAGGGAGGAGGAGGAGGAGGAGGAGGAGGAGGAAGAAGAAGGGAAGGAGGCGATGGAGACAGGAGAACCAAGAGAGGATGAGAAGTCCTGCGGGACGGAGGAGAAAGAGGTGGCAGGGTAGGCAGGCAGGCATTGAGAGAGACCCGGAGCAAGGCATTACGGCGGAGGGTACACCGTGCTCTCTATCCATCTCTGCGGGCTTCCTCCTCAGTGCGCTCAGCCGCCCGACTCCCCCCTCCGCCTCCCTCTCCCAGGACGATCTCATCCCTTCGCCGAACAAATGAGCAATTCTCTCATCCCATCGTGTCCTATGATGTCCTGCACGTAGAGCGCGGCGAAGTCTCCGGGCGTCTATGGGTCGATCTTAGCCCGCCCCCCTTTCGGCCCCTGGCGGGGGGAAGTCTGCGAGATGTGCCCAGCATCCCGCGCCTCTCCGCTCTCCGTTACCCCTCGCTCCGGCCTCGTCTTCCTCGTTATTGTGGCTCTTCGTCTCTCGGCCCTCTCCATAGACTCGCGGCACTCACACTTCAACAACTCTTTCCCTTACACACGTCGAGGTCTCGCGAGTCGAGGCCAACATCAGCCCCCAGCCCTTTCTGCTTCCTCTCTCTCTCTCTCTCTCTCTGTCGTCGTGGCGAGACCCGGACGAGATGATCGTAGTTTAAAATTTCTCACACGGCTCTCGCCTTTGGGAAAGTACGTCGACGACAAGGCCGGACGGCGGAATCGCCCCCACCCCCGGCTTCTTGCCCGGCTTCCACGAGCTCCCGAGGCACACAGGGGGAAGTTCGGGCCGAGGAGCTTCGGCCCTCTACGACGTCCTCGCAACGCACCCTTCCACCCCCCCCCCCCCTTCCGACCTACCGACTAGGTGCGCTCGCCTGTGCTGACGAATTATTTTTCAAAGTTTCGAATTACAGTTTGATGCTAGCGGGCGGCGTTTCTACGGTCTTTTTTCTTTTGGCCTCCCCCTCGCTGGGTATGTCCCTGGAGGTGTATACTCGCGTTAGTAAGGTTGACACGCGAGAGCACCGGCGGCGGGGCAGGAAGCCCAGACTCATCTCCCGTTAACGCTTAGGACGCTTTTCCTCCAGGCCGGGTCACGACTCACACTGCTCGACCATTACCCTTGAGATTCGCGATTGAAACTCCCTGCAGATATATTATGTATATATATATATATGTATGTATGTATGTATGTATGTATGTATGTATGTATGTATCCAAGGAGATTTTCACTTCCCGGATCGCCGGCTCAAATTAAATTGATATTGGTTGGAAATATTATAGTTTGCAGACTTTCCGACGACGTAGAAACTTCGCAGTGACTTTTTATTCAGAAGTAAGGCGGGAAGGGCAGAGTGTCCTGGACGAGTGCGAAGTATCGCTGTTGACGGACCGAAGTCCTAGCTTCCGATGTGAGACGCCAAACCGTACTTAGCATAGTGCGCTCTCGAATGACCTGCACAGTAAAATAGGTAATAACTTTTTTTTGTCCACAAAGGTCCACAATTCTTTTCATGTTGATTTTACAAACAAAAAAATCTTGTCCATTTCACAAAAATGTCTGTTAATTTTAGGAACATTAATTTGTAAAATTAACAACAAAATAATTGTGGACGTTTGTGGGTAAAAAAACGTTTGTTAAATGTAGAAATCTTTTTTGCTGTGTGGAATGCCACATTCGCTGGGTGAGTTTATTTGTGCGTTCCCAATTGCCTTCTTTTTATGCGGGAGTTCAAGGAATAAAAAATGGCTGCTCGTGTGTCGGATATTAATAATCGAGACACTGATAATGGTAATTAATAATGGTCTTGCGAGTCGTCAGGCTAGGAATTCTCTCTTCCATTACTTTCGTCTTATTCATGTTTTTCCATTTTCCCTCGTAACTCTTCGTACTTTATCTCTCTACGGTCCGATGTCACCACCGAACTTCGCCCAGACTTCGTCTTTAAAACTACGTCGGGGAGAGCGGGACGAAATGGGATAGTAGGGCAAAACGGAACAGTGGGGGCAAAACTCAATTTTCCAATATTTTTTGGATGCCTCGTTTTATCCCAACTATACATCCGGATTTTCAACCCCGTTTTGCCCCACTTACCGCCACCGCCACCATCCAAAAGTTATTGGAAAATTGCGTTTTGCCCCATTATCGCGTTTTGCCTCACCGTCCCATTTTACCTCGCCCTCTCCTGCGTAGTAAGGGCAGAGTGTCTTGGACGAGTGAAAACAATCGCAGCTGATAAACGGAGGTCTCAGCCTCTCGCGAGACCATTGATAATGGTAATTATCATTGGTCTCGCGAGTGGTCGGACTAGGAATTCTTTCTTCCATTAGTTTTGTCTCATTAATTTTTTTCTATTTCACCTGGTAACTTTCCGTATCCTCTTTCTCTATCGTTCGATGTTACCCTCGCGGACTTTGCCCAGACCGTGTCTTCAAAAGTACGTACGCAGTAAGTGCAGAGTCTCCTGAACGAATGAGAATCATCGCAGCAGACTGAAGTCCCAGCTTCCGATACGGCACTCCGAGACCTAACATAGCACAGTGTGCTTTTTACCGCCTTAGAATGCCATATTCGCTGGATAAGCTTCCGATCACCTGCATATTCCGCCTTGCCTCCTGCTTAGTCCCACACGATCCAGGAATTAAAAAATGACCGTTCGCGCGCCATTAATTAATAATGGAAACTGTCTCGCGAGTGGTCAGACTCGGAATTCTCTCTTCCCATTACTTTAGTCACATTTATAATTTCCGTTTCCTTTTTCTGGTAACTTTTCGTACTTTCTTTCTCTACGGTTCGATGTTACCCCCCGGACGATTGCGGGGGTTGCCGAGGGGGCTGGACCGGGCAGGCGAGCGAGCGGGGGCAGGAAGGGTGTACGTATGGAAGGCCAGAAGAGAAACGCGCGCGGGGGAATGGATTTTATGCCCAGAGCGAGATATATGGCGGCCGCTGCCGCCCGGGCAAAAATAATATTAATATCGGAAAGGAAAAGGGAGGAGGGAAAGTTTCGCAGGATGGCTGCATGGGCTAGCTCGCGCTGCTGCTGCTTCTGCTGCTGGCCCTGCTTTGGGCAGGGGATATCAAGTATAATCATAATAATAAACGCCCGAGCGCGGGGCGCCATCGCCATTGCTGGCAATGCCGCCTTCCCCGAACCACCCTCATCCCGCGAACGACTCTCGCAGCGGAGCAGCGCACCCTCTGCCTCATTCCCCCCTCTCGTCCACGTCGTATCCACCCACCCACCGTACCCGCCATCACAATCACGTATATATATGTGCACACGGACACAAGATTTTTGCACACACATGTCGAGCCGGGGAAAACACACACACGTGCTTCCGTACGTTTGTTTTTTAACGTACACCGCCCAACCGCGATATACTGACTGCCTGGCGCGCTACGGGACAGGTGAGAGCATCGCGTTTTGCACCCTCAAATCGTCCACGAGGGGTTAGTCGTGTTAGCCATCGGTCGGATTCTGCACTGGTGTACATGATAGTGTAAGAAAAAAGAGCTCTTATGGCCAATTTGGATAACTTAGAGTTTTTATATTTTTGTTCATGTTAAGGATAAACTTGTCGGAAATGAGTTAATGGTTTGGAAACTCGGTAAGGAAGGTTTCTACATTTGGCACTTTTTTTGTCGCGCTGAAAGATCTACCATTTTTTTTTGTTAACGGATAATGGTTTTGGCTAAAGAAAAAATTGTAAAATTAACGAGAAACAGAGATTGGAGACGCTAATGGATAAAGGATGATTTTTTGGGCGTTCGAATTTTGTTTCACGTATAACAAAAATTATATGTTTATATATATATATATGTACACACGGGTACAAGATTTTTATACACACGTGTCGAGCTGGGGAAAACGCACACGTGCTTCCGTACGTTTGTTTTTTAATATACCTCGCCCAACCGCGATGTACTGACTGCCTGGTGCGCTACGGAACAGGTGAAGGCATCGCGTTTTGCACCCTCAAATCGTCCACGAGGGGTTAGTCGTGTCAGCCATCGGTCGGATTCTGTACTAGTGTACATGATAGTGTAAGAAAAAAAGAGCTCTTATGGCCAATTTGGATAATTTAGAGTTTTTGCATTTTTTTACATGTTAACGATAAACTTGTTGGAAATGAGTTAATGGTTTGGAAACTCAGTAAGGAAGGTTTCTACATTTAGCACTTTTTTCTCGCGCTGAAAGATTACCATTTTTTTTTGTGATTTTATCGTTTTTGTTTATAACCGAATAATATTTTCGACGAAAACAAAATTGTAAACCTGACGAGAAACGGAAACTTGATTTTTCGAACGTGCAACCTTTTGTTTCCCGCGTACGGGAAGAGATAAGAAAATTGGGCCGAATAAACGTGTTTACAAAAGCGAAAGGATGAGTCCTGTATATTTTTCTATTTCGTTTTCTCTTAAGAATAATCTACTCTGTTGGGCTAACATCGAGCTAAAAGGAAGGCAATGACTCTTCGGTTTTTTTTTTTTTTTTTTTCTTTCTGGTAGACAAAAGAAGAGGGAAAGACGAAAATAAAGAAAGCTGAGTGAGGCTCTCAGCTCGCTTCTATTTTCCCTCTCGTTATTTCCGGTTGAATACGTCCTGCACGAAACTCGACGATTTCGCAGGAGAGACTGTCAGATCCATCGGATTAATGGTCGTCGCCAGGGCTCGCGCGGGAGCTTCTAACGAATCCGGGACTGACGTCATTCCCTGCTCCTCGCTTTCTCGTGCATCCCCCCCCCCCCTCCTCCGCGCGCTTTCGGCCATTGCCAATCGTCCTCCGTCCCCGATGCCCCGTGTCCTTCCACTTTCCCTCTAATCCTCTCGTACGGTCGTCTCCTGTGTACTAATGTAGTATTCCACCTTTCTTCTATTGTGTTATAACTTCTAGAGATGATACAGAAATGGGATTATTTATGTCTTTGGTAATAAGGAAAGGATCTGGCCAAGAAGCGTTACATCTTATACGACCTGACCAGGTCCCGATCTGGTGCGAAAATTACTATCAGAGGAGTTGGCCTGTATTAGCTCCCCCCGCACGGAGAAAAATCGGTTCGTTTCTCTAACAAAATGTAGATCGTTGTGGTAGAAAAAATATTTGGCTGCTACAGCAAAATATTTGTTGCCACACTAAAATATTTGCTCAGGGCCCGATGTAACGCTCCAAAATTTTGTCTACTTCCGATCTTATTTTCTATAAAAAAGAGCGCAGTTTTTGTATAAGTACTTAGCGGTGCGCCGAACGTGCTCCAAAAATATTTTGAAAATGATAATCGATGAAAACAAATAAGAATTCTTGACACACATTTTTCTTCGCATAAACATTTTTCACATAGTATTGCAACAAATTTGCGGCCCATCGTTTTATTCCCCTTCGTCAAGCCACCCGTCCTCTGTATATTGCTCCAGTACTGCGAAAAACAGGCTTTTGTTTTGGCGTTACTCACAAGCGCGGATTTGGATTTATCGATGCAAAAATTACTATCGAAGGGGCTTGTATTAGCTCGACTTTTTCAACATCCGGTCTTATTTTTCTGTACAAAAAAAGCGTAGTTTCATTGATACGACCCCAGCGAAGCGCTAAGCGTGCTCGAAGAAATGTAAAAAAAAATGTTAATCGATGAAAACAAATAATAATTCTGAAGATAGTTATTATTGTTTTTCTCACACAAGTATTGCAACAAACTTCCAACTCATCGTTTTTCTCCCCTTCGGTAAAACACCCGTCGTCCGACAACCTCATATATTGCTCCGCCACCGCGAAATAGAGGCTTTTGTCTTGACGTTGCTCATAAGCGCGGATTTGGACTTATCGGAATGACGATCTTTGTCTCTCTTCCTTACGTTAGAATCCCTTACGCGCTCTTGTATTTTCTCTCGTCCCTTTTCGGCGCGCACACGCTCGATCACCCTCGGAGTCATCCCCCATGGCGAGAGAGAGAGAGAGAGAGAGAGAGGAACGGAGACCGTGCAATTCCCGTTTCCTTTTTTCCTTTTTTTCTTCTCTTTTTTCTCATTCCCAACAACCGATGCTTTTCCCCGCTTTGCTGCTGTTTTCGACCGGGTAGGGGAAGGAAGTTAGTGCAGCATCCGCGCACGATTCACACAAACATCGTGGTCGTCCAGCGTACACACTCGACTCTTCACCAGTCGAGCCTTTTTTTTTTACCCCTCCCTATCCTTCTCCATCGTTCGTTGTTTTTCCTGTATTCTCTCTTTCCTCGGAATTTTTTTCTTTTCGTCTCATTCCCCAACACGCTCGATCTAGGGCGCGTGTGTGCGTTTCGTTTCATTATCATACCATTATTTTTTGCCCCGGAGCGTCATAAATTGCCTTTTTCCATGGGCTTTTCCCCCGTGCTTTATGCGTCCCACTTCTGCCATTAATGTCAGGAGTCGGCAAGCCGGCTTCCACGTCTACCGCTTCCTCTCCTCCTCATCGACCCCCTCCCCGCCCCCCGCCGTACGTTCTTCTTATTCGGTTCCTCATCCCTCGTCCGGAGGCCGGACCACTGCGAACAACACTGTGCCGGACCACTCACTCCCGGTACGATCATCCATCCGGTTATACGTGACTTTTCTTGCCAAAAACACATCTCGTACCCCTGCCCGGTTATTAATGAACGGAGCCACTCCTGTGATCCATACACACTTCGTCAATCAATTTTCTCTTCCGTATCATGAAACTGTTCATGAACTGCTGTTTTCTAAAAAAAATCCTTACTACCTTCCCTAATAGACATTTTCGAGCTAGTAGATCTGGACTAGGTCTGGACTAGGCCTGCACTCAGGGAAATCATTTATTTGACGGCCACCGTTTATTTGGATTAAGTAAAAATGTTTATTTGATTTAAATAAATATTTCTTTCATTTAAGTAACTATTGAATTAATTAAAATAAATATTTATTTAAATCAAATGAATATTTTACTTAAACCAAATAAACAGTCGCCGTCAAATAAATTTTTTTCCGGGTGTAATAAGGACCTGACAATGTCTTGCCAGGACCTTGCCAGGCCACCATGTAACGCTCGAAATTTCTACACGGGTAACGGCAGGTTTGCCAAATACCATAAAGAACTGAATGAAGAGTTGAAGCGTATGTCTTATTTCCTATCGGGCGATTATCTGCTTCCGCGATAAGAATTGTCCCAGCGAATGAGGAGTGATCGATCTGCGATCCTGTGCCGATACCGGCCCGACGCAGTTCTCAAAATCACTGAAATTCAGCCGTGGAACGCATTAACTGTTCTTAAAAAAAAAAATTATACAAACCGCAGTTTTGCCAATTAACATGAAAAACTAAATAAACAATGTGAGCGTGTGTCTTGTCTCCGATCGGGCAATTATCCGTCTCGGCGTTAAGAATTGTCCCAGAGAATGAGGAGTGACCGATCCGCGACCCTGTGCCGACGCTGGGCCGACGTAGTTCTCACAATCAGTGAAATTCAGCCACGGAACGACATTAACTGTTGTTAAAAAAAATTATACAAACCGCAGTTTTGCCAATTAACATGAAAAACCAAATAAACAATGTGAGCGTGTGTCTTGTCTCCGATCGGGCAATTATCCGTCTCCGCGTTAAGAATTGTCCCAGAGAATGAGGAGTGATCGATCCGCGGCCCTGTGCCGATGCTGGGCCGACGCGGTTCCCAAAGTCGAATGCAGCCGCGGAGAGGCTCGGGGAGCCCCAACGAAAATCGAATCGTCATGAATAAACTACGTCGAATAAGCTGAGGAAGCAGTGGCGCAAGAGAGCCCAAGGAGGTAGTCCAAGGATGAGGAGAACAGAGAAGGAGCGAGGGTGCTCGTTGGCCGGCACAGAAGGCCTCGCTGCTGGTTGCACTTTAACAAATGGAACTTCGACTCCCGCTCTCCCATCCTTCCGCGCTGTATCTATTTTTATTCACCGCACACCGTCGAGCAGCCCTTTGTCTCATCGTCTATCCGGCCTCTCTTATTTCTTACTCCTTACATTTTCGTTTCTTATATACATGGAAGAGAGGAAGAGGAGGGGGTCGACAAGAAAGAAGCCAGCAGAGAGAGGCAAGGAAAAGAAATAGCGAGGTGAATCGAGCATTTGACTGGAGAGCACCGGTGAGGAGAGGAAAGATTGTTCCTTACTTCGGCTCTTTTTTTTCTCTCAATTTCTATTCTCTTCGGCGCGTTCTTTCTTTCCGCCAGAGCGAGTATTTCTTTTTGCCCGGTGGAAGGAGGAAGCTACGGCGGAGCTTTGGCAGTGAATGAGGAAGGCACGGAAGCCAGGAGGATCCGCGCGGGGGATGAGATAACCAGGATGAGTTACAAGCGGAGCACTTGACCCGTAGATCGGGACAGAAGGCACTGCACTTCTGGTGATTAAAGTGAAGCCGGGAATTAGAGTGAGGGAAAGGTGCGTTCTCATTGGGAGGCCGAACGGGCGGGGAGGGTTGGAGAATAAGCGCCGAGGATGCTCGGCGTTTCTTCCTCTTCGTCCTCTTCTTCGGGGGGGTTTTTTTTCATTTTTTTTTCTGAACCAAGGGGGGAGGTTCGAGGTTTCTCCGGACGGAGGACGAGAGAAGGAAGAAGGCTGGCGAGGGAAGAAACAAACAATAAAAAAGAGGAGAGAAAAAAGGGCAACAGCGACAGAGGCGA
Source organism: Stenichneumon culpator (assembly GCA_964017025.1). Taxonomy (NCBI): domain Eukaryota; kingdom Metazoa; phylum Arthropoda; class Insecta; order Hymenoptera; family Ichneumonidae; genus Stenichneumon; species Stenichneumon culpator. Next base: position 13,515,916 of record OZ024775.1, on the reverse strand, counting down.
GGTGAGGGGAGCAAAAGGAAGGCGGCGGTGGCAATCAGTGAAATGGCGGCGAAAATAAATGAATGGAAATTGAGTCCGTCTCTTGTTGGTCGAGAAGAGAGGAAGAAGAAGAGGAATCCCGGCAGGGAGGTGAGGTCTTCGGAGTCTCAGGCTGGAAGCGAATGGGTATACGTTGGGAAGCGGATCTGCCCTCAGCCAACCACCAGCCCGATGAACCAGCTCAGTCGCTGCCTCTTTTATCTTTTATCTTCCTCTGTTCTGCTCCACTGATGTCGCTGCCGGACGGCAAGCAGCCGAACAGAAACTGCGCGCGAGGAAACGAGAGGCATCGGGCGTCCCTCTGCCAAGCTCGAGGAATGGATTGCTAAGCGGACGCCACATTTGTGATTGTAAGGAGGGCTCCCTTGCTCCGCGGCTGTGCGGACCTTTCTGTTGTTATCGATAGTGGAAGATCGTCACCGTCCGCGCGTCTTTCCCTGTGCATTGAGATACGCTGCGCTATTGGTTGGAGGAAAATAAACAAACGGGAAAGGGTAAAAGTAGCGAATATGGCCCGGTAATCAGAGTGGGTTGTATTCGTCACATTTACCAGAGTAACAAAAAATAAAAATAAAGTTCAGAAATAAATTTCATTGCCTTTGTCGCAAATTTTTATGTAGATCATTATTTGTAATTAATTGGTCCGTCTGCCAAACTGGCGGGATGGATTGCTAAGCGGACGCTACATTTGTGATTGCAAGGAGGGCTCTCTTAGTCCGCGGTTGTACGGATTTTTCTGTTATTATCGATAGTGGAAGATCGTCACCGTCCTCGCGTCTTTCCCCGTGCATTGAGATACGCTGCGCTATTGGTTGGAGGAAAATAAACAAACGGGAAAGGGTAAAAGTGGCGAATATGGCTCGGTAATCAGAGTGGATTGTATTCGTCACTTTTACCAGAATAACAAAAAATAAAAATAAAGTTCAAACATAAATTTCATTGCCTTTGTCGCAAATTTTTATGTAGATCATTATTTGTAATTAATTGGTCATTAGATTGATTCCTGTCTCGAGAGGCCTTCGTGTAATTGTAACGCTTTCTGATTGAGAGACCGGACGTCCGTCTGCCAAACTGGCGGGATGGATTGCTAAGCGGACGGCACATTTGTGATTGCAAGGAGGGCTCTCTTAGCAATCGCAACATTTTTTTCGCAAATAAATGTTTGTAATGAATTCCTCGTCAGATTGATTAGTTTCGGAGGCCTTCGTGTAATTCGAATGCTTTTCTTCCCCCGGGAAGCCGTGCAGACGCAACATTGACACGCCGAAGCAAAAATATTTGTGCCTTCTTAACCGGCGTTTCTCGTCCGGAATCCCTGGACCAAACTCTACGCCTCGTCCCCGAGAGCGTAGGCCCAGCCTTCCTCTTCTTCCATACCACGCTGAGATAAAACGCCGAGGATGAGGAAGAAGTCCCGGCGAGGCAGCCGCATCGTCTATATAGAGCACAGACTCTGCGACCACCGCTCACCCCTCAGTTTCCGAAAGCAAGCTTAATGCCTCGGAAAAAATAACACACACTCGCCATCCCCTTTCACCCCAAACGCCACCCACCCCTTCCCCCCAGCGTGTACTTCTCTCCATCTATGCCATCCGGTGTCCTGCATTTTTTTTCTCCCTCGGTATCCTTTTTTACGCCACGTACGAGGGTGGACATTTAGAACGAGGAAAAAAAAAGGGGACACTCTATCTCATCGCGTCTACGAACCTCGCACCCTTCAACCCGGGCGCTCTCCCGAGGAATTTTTCCTCGAAGCCTTCCCAATCGAGGGTCTGTCCTAAAAAAAAACCCCTAACCTTTTCCCTTCTCTACATTCGTGTCTGACCCAAAAAAAAAAAAAAAAAAAAAACGAAAAAAAAAAATTCGTGAGACTTATTTAATTAATTAATTAGGAGTAATTAGTGTCGGGCGCGATGTTTTCTAATTGGCCCCGAACCGGAGCGACACTTCCGTCGATTCGCTCGCCGTTGAAGTATGAAGCGGGAGCGAACTTCCATTCCCTCACCCCCCACTCTTCGACTCTTTCTTGGCCCGCAGCATTGCGTCCCCTGTATCGTGTCGAGCGCGCACGCTCGCTTATAACCTGGACGCCATGTATGTACCGGGGGACATTGGCTCGCGCACGTATAGACAAAAGCCCTCGGTAGCCTCGGTACGCGAGAGTACACCCACTCCGTGATTCCCCTTTTCGCCTATCCCTCTTCTCGTCGATTCCCCCGTCGGGCTCACCCCCTCGCGCGCTCCCCGCCGCGGATGCACATCTACATCGCCGTCATCTACATACAGGGAGAGGTCCACGAGAAGCCGAGCCGCGGGGGCAAAACGGGTCGCGGGACAATGCGGGTCGGCTTTAAATCAATTTAATCCGGCGATTTTTGACTCCCACCGACCGCGAATGATAAACATTAACAAACATTTATAAAAACATTAATTACATTAATTAAACATTTAAAAAACACTGGTAAGGAAAGTTCTAGAATGTATTTTTTTACACAATTTTTTTTTTTTTAGGCGCTGAAGATCCATAATTGGCGTTACGAAAGTGCACAGTTGTAGACAAGATTTTGTTTCGTTTAAATTAATTTGTCTCATTTTATTGCCCATCGGCCTGCTAATTTACCCGGTGACGCAATTATCATATCAATAACTTTAAATAAAATGCATCCAGCAATTTTTTTACTCCCATCGACCGGAAATGGTAGCAATTAAACATTGAAAAAACACTTTGGCAAGGGGAATCCTAAAATGCATTATTTTTACATAATTTGTTTTGCGTCTTCAAGATCCATAAATGGCGTCACAAAAATATACAGTTGTATAATATTTTGTTTCGTTCAAATTAATTAATTTTATATTATTATCCACCGGCCTGCTAATTTGATCCGGCGACTCAATTACCATCTCAATTACTCTGGCCCACCGAATGGTCGAACCGGGCAGCGAGAAAACGTTGCACTATATTTAGTAAAAATCAAGTTAAATCGAACGAGTCGTTTCCGCCAGTCGAGATACCTCCTAATTGACATTTCCGCCGATTACTCAATCCTTAACTTATTGAACGCAAATTATATGAAAGTATTCATCCCTAATACTCTTTCCATAAAAAAAAATCGCGCTTTTTTAATGAAATAAATTGATTTTGATTTCTTCAACCACAATTACAAGAATTTAATTCTTATCTGACCCTCATTGCCGCGCCGTCTCCGGCCGCGAGGCGTGGCGTCCTCGGGCATCTCGTCGACCGATCCCGAGCGAGAATAAAAGGAAATAAACGCAAAACAACAACAACAAAAATTCCAAGGATCGCGGAGAGTCGCGCGTGTTCCAGCGCACACAGATCCGCGCTGGCGTGTCCGCACACGCGTGGCCAGCGTGTCTTTGCAATTATACAATCGTGGCAGTAGCCGGTCAAGACGGGAGGAAATTCAAGTGTGTGAAACGCGAACGAAGGGACATTGACGGGGTTCTCCCCCCTCCCCTCAACCCCCACCCGCGAACCCGCTAAAGACAGTGTGTGGATGTTCCCTACCCTCGAAGCGTGCATTCCCCTACGTCGCCCCCACTCGTCGTCCTCTGGGCGTTACCGGCGCCATGTTGGTACCGCCTACAGAACCGGAGACGAGCGGCTTCCACCCCCGCGGCCGGTCGCGCATACGCGCACGTTTCACGCGAGAGCGAGAGAGACTCGACACACCGGGAGAGCTCATTTATATGGTACATAGACGTAGCGGAGCCCGGAGCGGCGCTTTCTACATCTATAAGTGAGCTCGCCCACTAAGACATTGGTAATGGATCCGAGAAGAGTGCGCTCCTGCAGCTTCCCGGCGCGAGGGACAGTCGCGGAGCACAGCGGCAGAAAGGAGATGGAATTGTTGAAGAGGGGAATTCCGGCTTATTTCAAAAAAATCTAACACGCGAGGAGGCGCGCGTCGAGGAGGGAGGGCGAGGAAGAGGGATAAGGTGTCGCTCGGAGCAACGCTCCGGCAGCATCCGCGGAGCCGAAGGGGCAAGTGTCGGGGGGTTGGTTTCTCTCGGCTCTTCTGCTCCCGACTTAATTTCCACCGTCTCATGGTGGCGAGTTACCTGGGAGGAGTAGCAACGCGAGGGAGGCAGAGCTGCAACACCGGTACAGCATCGTCCTCGGTTCGCACATGCGGGCTGGACGTGCGACGCTAACTCGTAGACTATTCCGCAGCAAGAGCGGCGTAGTCATTGCACTGGTCGTTACGGCACTTGACCGTGTAAACTGGAGATCCGGAGCAACGCGGATACGGCAAACACAGAGCCGGAGGGGCAAATGTCGGGGGTTGGTTTCTCTCACGGTCTTTCTCGCTGCTTTTCTACTCCCTACTTAATTTCCACCATCTCATGGTAGCACCTAGGAGCTGCGTAGCAACGGAGGCAGAACTGCGACACCGGCGCAGCTTCTTCCTCGCTTCGTTGACTGTAAACAAGAGAATTGTAGTTCGATGTAGGGGACTTGAAGTTTTTATGCAGAAAGTGATGCATTTAATGGAATGTACAATTGTGATGAAAAGTTAATGTACTTTTCCATTGAAATTCAAGTAAATCAATAAGAATAATGTATTTCCAATGTTCTTAATACACTGAAGATTAATTTTTCATCACAATTATACATGAAATTTGATATACAAGTTCTTGCATAAAAACTTTAAGTCCGGTGCATTAAATTTCGTGCTTTTTTTTAGTGTACATGCATGATGATCCGCGCCGCTATCTCCGATTATTCCGCAGTAACAGCGGCGTAGTCATTGCTTGGTACGGCCCGTATCCGTATAAACTGCACTTATACGGCTCTTACCCGTATAAACTGCACTTATACGGCACTTGCCCGTATAAACGTAGTCACAGCGCCGAACGCGCAAGTGTCAGCACTGGTTCCTCTTACGGTCTTTCTCTCTGCTTTTCTCCACCCGACTTAACTTCCATCATCTCATCGTACCGAGTTATCGAGTAGGAGCAGCATCGCAACGCAGCCAGAACTACAACACTAGCGCAGCATCTTCCATGACGCTGAACATATCTGCGTAACATCAAATTTCGTCGTTGGCAAGTCTCTGTCAATGCAATGCTTTAGGAAGAATATAATTGTTCACTCGTGCAATTTAATTCTCCAAGTGAACTTCCTCGGGCGAAATTTGTAAGATGCAAAAACGCAGCCTTCGTAACTTGATGAAATTTAGTCTCATGCAGATATCTTTAGAGTCGTCATCATTCTCCCTTCGCATATGTACGCTGGACCGCGTCAGTGTATCCAACTTTTCTGCGGCAACAGCGACAGAGTCATTGCTGGAAGGAGTAACGCGGATCGGGAAACGTTCGGAAAGATGGACGGTACGGAAGATCATCGATGAGTTTAGGGTACGAGTCTTAACCATTGAGCGCCATTACTACTGCAACAGCCACGCAGTAGCAACGGCCGGATGGGTAACGATCCGAGGCGGAGGCTCGCTTTTCCTTGGCACTCTGCCTCAAACTTTTCAGGGACTAGGAGGGTTTTACAGTCCTGTTAAACCGAGGATTCGTTAAGACAGTGAGAAGCAATTTTAAGCGGGCGTAAGGATCGAAGATATTTGTCTTAGGCTGGGTCGATTTCTGGTAGGGTTCCGCAGACTCCGTTTCCTGCGAAAATATATCCGTTTGTATTAGAGATGAGGGCTGCAGTAAATTTAATAGGGGACAGTGGGGCAAAACGGGATAATGAGGCAAAGCGGGACTGAAAATCCGGATGTATCGTCAGGACAAAATGTGGCTTCCAAAAATTAATGGAAAATTCAGTGTTGCCCCCCTCCCCCCCACTGTGCCGTTTTGCCCCACCGTCCCATTTTGCCCCGCTCTCCCCGAACACTCGTATGCGCTGCTACCTGAGTAGCAATAGAATTGGTATTAAAATATTTTGAACATCAGATCGCTAATCTTAGTATCCACTTCATTTAGTGCGATAGTTGGCAAAGACGTCATTTTTTAAGTTGTTTTTCTCAACGAACTATCAGTTCTTCCAGCCCATCGATTTTTTTTAGTGCAGGCTTCTGTAATGAAACGAGAGTTTGCCAGGAAAGTGAGGATAACTGTTTGCGAGAGAGGCTGCCGTGGGTGTGGATGAGGAGAAAGAAGGGGGCGCCTCGGATGGCTGTCGCGTCGTGCCAGAGGGGTTGAAGCGTAAGTGCTTTTTGTCGGAAAAATTATATGATATAGCGGAGAACGACGGCGATGAGTGGAGCAAGAAGGGAGGATCGAGGACGACGGAGAGGCGAGCAGTTTTTTTTTCCTGACTTTCTCTTCCACTTTTCCACCCCTGCCTCTCGGGTGTCGGGCGAGAGGCAATGGCGAAGGCGAGATGATGCTCGTGGCGGCCACGCCGGCGTCGGATTAGAAAATATGATTAGCTTCGTGCGAGGGTTATGCTATACAGAGAGGACGTGTGTGCTCAAGTGCTCGAGTATAAGAAGCGGCGGAAGAGGAGCGACGCAGGCAGAAGAGGAAGATGGAGTGGGTGAGAGGGAATCCCGGAGAATGGGGAAATTGGGAGAGTAAAAGGGGAGTGACACTCCGCTCTGGTTCGTAGCGTTACGCGCTCTCACGAGCCATCCCAGTCGACTTTATGAGAGACTCTGTTTCTACGTGCCGGACATCGAACCGTGGAAGCTGTGTCACTTTTTTTCTTTTAGTTCTACGAGAAGGTGAAAGAAAACTCTCCGGGACTAATCCTAGCGTCCAAGGGCCGAATTTATTGTCCCAACATTGGACTCGAGTTCAGACTCAAGATCGGACTTAGGTCTCTGATTTGAGCTCCCACTTTGGTCGGAACCAGCATTGGAACTCAAGTTGGATCATAGACGAGAATATGAGTTTCAGGATCAAACAATTTTTGCATTTTTTAGCTGATAAGCTATTTTTTTTGGTCCAAGCTTTGGAATTTTTGGACCGTCAATATGTGGCCATTTCCTGGTATAAAATAATACCATTAGCTTAATTGTTTTTAAGTGTACGGAAAACCTATCCATCACAGAATCCATCATCCATTATTTTTTTGAAAACTGCGGGAACTCGCACGGTTTCATTCTGTCGTGCATGCTCGATGTCATGAACACGAAAATACAAAAATAATCCCTCAAGTTCGATCATGCATAAAAATATAATATGCAAGAATATATATGTTTCAGGATGAAACAGTTTTTGCATTTTTTAGCCGGTAAGTTATTTTTGGGTCCAAGCTGAACCATCAATATGTGAAAATTTCCTGGTATCAAATAATGGTATTACTTTATACCAGGAAATTTTTTAGCTTAATTATTTTTAACTGTACGAAAAACCCATCCATCACGAAACCATCCTTTATTTTTTTGAAAATTATGGGAACTCGCACGGTTTCATTCTGTCGTGCATGCTCGATGTCATGAAGACGAAACTAATGAAAAATAAAAAATAGAAATAATCGCTCAAGTTCAATCATACTCCAGAATATAAGTTCCAGGATGAAACAATTTTTGAATTTTTTAGTTGGTAAGTTATTATTTGGTTCAAGTCGGACGATCACTATGTGGTAATTTCCTGGTATAAAATAATACCATTAGTTTAATTATTTTGAACTGCACGGAAAACCCACCCATCACAGAACCATCCATTATTTTATTGAAATTGGGAACTCGCACGGTTTCATTCTGTTGCGCATGCTCGATGTCATGAACACGAAAATAATCATAATAATAAAAAAAAAAAAAAACAAAAAACATAATCGAATGCTGGATCTAAAGAAGGGAACTGAAAGAGCTCGCACAGTAGATGAAGAGGCGGAGGGACGGAGGAAAGCTGATGCTTTCTCGGCAGTGTTGGGCGTGTTGGGCTAAGAAGCAAGGTAGGCAACGCACGTCCCACTCTCGTTTTGCTTTCATAAACCTTTCCTGTCGCCTCTCTTCCTCTCGCTTTCTCTGCCTCTGTGTCTGCCTGTTTTCTCACCCTCTCGCTGCCTCGCAGCGTCACCCTTCGGCGCTTTAACCCCCCAGCATCCCTCTTCGTCCCCGCCGACCCAACACCCACTTTGCCACTCGCGGCTGACTCCCTCGCGCTCCCCGCGCGTCTCTCAAGTGACGGAACGACTCTGCGACTATACAATGCTCGGTGAATTCCGAAAGAAACAGAAAAATCTGATCTCTCTGCAAGACGGACGAAGAATCGTTTAACTTATAAAAAAATTCTTCACGATTTTCGCTTTTTTTCCCCACAAAGTCTATTTTTAGCTAAAAATTGTACAATCGTCGGGAAGAAAAAGAAATGAAAATCGACAACAAAAAATAGAAGAGGCAGAGGATCTGCCATAAACATAGACAACATTTTTGCGTACGAAGTGTACTTTTAACTACAAATTGTAAAATTGACCTGGCGAAAAAGAAATGAAAATGAACAACAAAAATTAGAAGATGCAGAGGAGTTACCACAAATATAAACGACATTTTTTTTCCTAAAAAGGTTATTTTTAACTACAAATTGTGAAATTGACGTGAAGAAAAAGAAATGAAAATCAACAACAAGAAATAGCAGACGCAGAGGAGTTGCCACAAATATAGACGACATTTTTTCCTACGAAGTCTACTTTTAACTAAAAATGACAAAATTGACCAGAAGAAAAGGAAATGAAAGACAAACAACAAAAAATAGCAGAGGCAAAAGAGTTGTGCGAAATGTGGCGAAAGAAAAAAAAAAACAAAAAACGCGACCCCTGCGACGAAAAGTCCGCCGAAGACGCCGGGGGTTCCGGCGATGAGTATTTCCCAGAGGAGGACCTCAGGAGTCGACTCATCAGAGTTCGCGCGAAGCCCGCGTCCCCTCCGAACGCGCTGCCAGGCTGCATAATAAGACCGTCACGGCAATTTTTATCGGGACGGTCCGAACAGGGGTAGGTCAACCCCGCGTTTTCATTCCCGACTCGCCCCTCTCTCGCACGTAGCCGGCACACAAATATATATCTATCGAATCGATTGGATGAAAAAAAAAGTATAGAGTCTAATCATTCCGGTGGGAGCCGTTCGGAAAGTAACACATGGGCGCGTACGATGGCTTGAGCGATCGACGAAATACGATCGGTCCAATGAATCTTCGGGCACTTTTAATAATTTAATTTTTGACGGAAGCATTTAAGAAAGGAAGAAAAGAAAAAAAAAGTATACAGACTGGGACTAATCGCGCATAGAAAAAAAAAATGCAGTGTCTCTTCCGAGTGTAAAAGTAAATTGGCTGGAGCACAGCCGTTCGACCCTCACATTGAGAAATTCACCCTTGCGAGTGAAAACGAGAACCCCGAATTTATATCGGAAACGAAGTATCGATTTCGTCACGCCCGTCCCTCAGCACGCGGCTCTGAGCGATCTTTATGATTTTAAGGGTCCACCCCTTTTTTTCCTGTCCCTCAGTCTCGGTCCTTCAACCCTTGTTTCTTTTTTGTATTTTCCGACCCGACTGTATGTTTTTTTTCCCGCTGCTACTTCGCTTCTTTCTCGCTGGGTGAGTCCTCGAGGCGCTGGTCAGAGGGTTAAGCAGAGGGACCGAAGTAATTAATCTGGATGTAACGAATCCGGTCAAGTCACGGCCCAGGAACGAGGGCAGGGCTCGCCCGACACGATTGTGTGCCCCGGGGTCGGGGCAAAAGCAGAGCAAGCGAAACGATCCTCTTAATCAGTTCACGTCCGGCTGTCCAGTCCAGTCAACCGCCGATCGGTCAGTGTCATACGTTCTGTTTTAACTGCGGATTAAAGTAAACCGGACCAAACGCTGCGGCGTTCTCCTTCCTCGTGTACACTCTCGCGATGTTTGTTCGACGGATTAAATTTTCTCGAGCCATATAATCACTCACTATTATTGTACTCGCGATAGACCAGGTATAGAGCGCGAGTACGTTACGGGCTCCGAGCTATCTCATGCCAGCCTGTAAGCCCGATCAACCAACCAACCAACCGATCCAATTCAACCGATTCAACATTGAAAGAGAAAATAGCCCGTTGAATTACTTTCAGAAAATAATAATAATAATAATAATAATAATAATATCATCATTAATAATAATTAAATTTGTTTCACTATAAAAACATTGATAATAAATAACAATCAAATTACTTGATTCATAATAAAAGCGTTACTTAGCCCGCGCACGCCCGGCAAATGACGCAATTTCGGACTTGCTGCTAAGCCGCGATAGTAAATGCAATTTTCCACTTTGTTATGAACGGATGCAAAATGCGCGGGTTTATCATTGACGGATAACCCAAGGCGGAACTGTCCTATGCTATAGAATCAATTGTATTCTTTACAGCAAATAAACACCTACATACATACATACAATAATAATAAAATAATAATTATGAATTACAATGTTAGCATCGTTAATAATAATAGATCCAAAGTAGTTCGTTCGATTCCGCGAAATGATTAAGCAAGCTTCACAATTATTATTGCAAAAAAATTGACCTCAGACCTACAGATCCGTAGCCAGCTTGCTCTCGAGGTAAGGGACTTAAGGGATGCGAGAGAGTTAGCCGAGGGGGTTTGGGGCGGGGGGTTTGGTTTCCGGGGGTGGAGAGGACGAAACAAGCGAGGGCGAGTCCGCTCTCGTTGGACGTTGAGAGAAGTCCGTAGTTGTGGAAGTAGCGGGTCGTAGTAAGCTGTAGTGGTGGTGTAAAATATGGATTTACCTCTCCTCCGGGTTCTCGGGTTTTCCGTCGACGGTCTTGTGCCTCGGCTCGGGCAACACATCGGCTCCTCTCGCTCTCCCGGTTCGTACGTGGAGCCGCCAGTCCGCGCACAGGCGGCTACGCAAACATTGACGATGATGCTCGGGGGGAGAGAGAGAGAGGAAGAGAGTTTTCTCGTGTGTGACGTCGCGTACACACACGAGAGCCAGCAGCATTCCCATTACGCGGGGTGTCGTGGCTCGTTTGTTAGACGGGGCTGGTTGGCCGGGCACCGGGAAAGCGCGGAACGCTGAAGGGGCTAAAGGGGGTGGATCGGCCTCTCTCTCTCTCGCTACCCCTCCCGCTCCTCCCTCTCGCTCGCGCGCGCGAAGGGGCTGTTTTGTTAGTGTTTTATTTCTACGGGTCGCGTATATAGTATAAGAGACGTTGCCGCCGGTGTTTTGTCTTCGTGTGGCAGGCCACCGAGCGAATGACGCGGAGAGAAGAGAGACGGAGAGACGAACGAAATGAAACGAAAGGAGAGAGAGGAGGGTGGGAGGAAAAAAATAGACGACGAGGAGAGGAAGTTTAAGAGGAGATCCGAGTGACGAAGGAAATACTTTCGTCAGGAACGTGAGACTGAAAGCCCCCCGTATAACGCATGGGCGAATGTGCAAACGTAAAATTCTTCTGCGTTAAAAAGAAAAAATCATTTACAGATTCTTTAATGGAGAAGGTTGGTCGATGAGCGTCATTATAAAAAGAAAAGAAAACGTGTCAGGTACAAAGTAAGAGGAGCAATAAGAGTCCTCTGCTCATACGATTCAGTAACAGTCCAGTCTCGACAACAGACTTCAATGAGACCGATCAATCAAAAAATATCAAACGTCCAGCACCAACATTTGGTCGTGGCGGTTCATTGTACACTAAACAATCGACCTGGGTTTCTGTATCTTCGTTTACCCTATTTCACGTATCGCGTAAATTTGTATTATGCGAATAAACGAGAGATTAAAAAAAATGAGCGTCACAGTGATCTCGTAGATCTGAGATATACGAGATACGTCATCTTTAAACCCTTTGATGTATACAATTTTTTTTTTTTTTTACAAGGTTGAAAATTGAAATACATCGGTTGGTTATTAATGCCCATTTTCTGAATTCAAAGAGGTTTAATCAACAAACCATATTCTCATCTAAAAAAAATAAAACGGTAGAACGGACAGCAACACCGCGGAACTGTAGAATCGACTCGGCAAAAAAGAAACTAAGGGGCTTCCTCGCGGAGAAATGTTTATCAGGAGCGCAATGGACTCTCCGGCCGTGTGAGGTACAGCGGCATAAGCATCAACCGGGAATCCTCCATCACCCGAGATGGTCCCATCGTATCGATTCGAACTCGCCGCGCGAAAGGATTTCTCCCCCGACCCTTTTTCCCCGCGTGTCCCATGTGTGTATAAGTATACATTATATTTAGAGTCCGCTTACGTAAATGTGGATAGCGGAGATATCCTCGGCCGGTGATGGCGGAATGGGCGATACATAAGAAGCCCGGAGCCGAAGATACTCCCTCGTGCGTGTGCGTACGTATAAATGTCGCCGTCCGCTATCTCTATACGTGCCGGGTAATTTAAAATGCGATTACACCGAAGGGTGTCCCTTGGCCGTAGGGAGAAAGAGATCAGTGGCATTCGTCGTTGGACATAAGAATAGCTAATACGGTGGGTGGTCGGGCGAGGGGTCGGCCGGGGCAGGGTGAGCGGTAAGCAGTTCTTGGGCGCGGGTGGGTGAGGGAAAAGTCCGGCTGGAGGGGTGTAAGGCATTAGATATATGTAGGAGGAAAAGCGCGGCACCGACTCCGGCGAAGGGTGGGCTGGATGGTTGCCATTAAAAGATTTCGACCTACCCTTTGCCTCTCTCCGGTACCCGCTACCTCGCGTTTTCCCTCCTCGAACCACCCCCCCCCCCCCCAGCCCGAGGCGCCCATATATAAGGGTGAGTAATCTGAGTGAGCCCGGCAGCAGAAGCAGCACCACCGGCACACACCAGCCCAACCTCTCCCTACTTCGTTCTTATTTCTCTGCCTTCTTTATCTTTTTTCTCACCCGCATCGCGTACACCTTTACTCCGCCCTTCCGTTCATCCTCCCCATCTACTCGGTCTCTCCCCCCCACCCTCCCCCGAGTTCGTCATACGGCGCGGGTGTGTACGTAGGGAAGAGCGGGGCAAAATGGGACAGCGGGGCAAAACGGGACAGTGGGGCAAAACGTGATTTTCCAATAATTTTTGGACGGTACTGCGGGGCAAAACGGGGCGGAAAGTCCAGATCTATCGACGGGGCAAAATGGGGCGGCCAAATTTTTATTGGAAAATTGCCTTCTGGCCTGTTGTCCCGTTTTGCCCCGCTACCCCATTTTGCCCCGCTCTCCCCTGTATCCATCTCGATCCCCCCGCCTCGCGCACCCGCGCCACGATTCCGTACTCCGTGCGAGTCTTCTACATACTTTTACTTATACTCACTTGTACTACCGTACCGACTGTCCGTGGCGCACCGGGCCTGCAAAAAAATCGAAGCGGAGTCGACGATCGCCATGGAATATGCCGAGAGAAAGACGAGAGAATGAGATACACCGACACGAGAGTTACACGCAGTTTCCTCTCGTCTTCCTCAGCCCTTCCCGCGCGTCTCCCCGTATGTGTGAAAAACCCAAGTTTCTCTCACGTAGGATAGTGGAAATGCGCACCCTCGCACGGTAAAGTAGAGAAAGAAATGAGGGTAGAGTCACCCGCCCCCCCCTCGCGAAGCGGGCGGCTGAAGCGAGACGAAAAGTTTAAATAAGGGAGGACGGAGAAAAAGAGAGATGACGAGCAAACACACATCGAACTTTAAGTCGCGTACACTTGTGTGTCCGCGCGCCGCTTCCTCACACGTATGGCCGCGTTAGAGAGGGTAGGATTGGCAGCTCTGATCAATATTCGATTTTTGAAATATCTCCTCCACACCCTCCCTCACCCCCCCCCCCCCCTCGCCCCGACTCTCCCTTCGTCCCGCTTCTTCGACGATCTCTCTCCATCGACCGGTCCCGACTTTTTCCTTCGTCCCTTTCTCCTTTTAACATTCGCGCCGAGGCAGTCCGTCCCGGGGCTCTCCTCTTCCTCACTTCTCCTCACTCTCTCTCTCTCTCTCTCTCTCTCTCTCTCTCTGGGGGTCCCTCGCGTCACACGGTTACACCGCCGCGCCGGCCGGTCCCTCTCTTACACACCCAACCACCCCCCCCCCCCCCCGGCGTCACCACCCCTAGCACGTTCCCTCGAAAGCTCGATACTCCATTTGTATTTTTAAACTGGAATCCCGTATAGTGTACGTACGAATGCGCGCTCCGGGCTTTTCCTCTCCCTCTCGCTCCGGTTTTTCCTTTCCATTCTACATCCGCTGTCCGACCCGCTCCTCGTCTCTCTCGCTCCTCCCGCAACCATTCCCATTGCCATCGCCATTACCACCGGAGCCTTCGTCCTCCCGCCCAACACCCCCGCCGCACTCCTGTGTCTCTCCTGTTCCGTGTTTCGCGAGACTCCCTTTCGTTTCTTCTTCCTTCGCTCAAGGATCTTCCGTCGCCGTCGTGCGGAGACACACACACAGGTGCGGGCGCACATGTCTACGCGTAGGTGTGCCTCCGATATCGAGGGGGCCGCGACGGCGGAGGGGAAGGCCGGCAAGACCGAGCGAATGGGACCGAACGGCGGCGCCACGATCCATCGGAATTTTAAGGAAATAGGGAGGACACTCGATGCATACTATGCGCCCGGGCCAAGTCGCCTGCGGGTCGGAGCGAGAGGGCGCGAGCTGCGGGGTGCAACACCGGAGGGTGGGGAAGGGAAATAATAGAAAACACGTACAACCGTGGAGGGCGGAGGGTTGTATGTAAATGGGAATAATGTGTGCGATGGAACTGTATGTGACGGAGGGATGGCGAGAGAACGAGAGTAACGGGTGCGGCGTTCGAGCCACGGCGTCACCTGTGCGTGTGGCTCGAACGTGCGCACGTGTGTGTAAGTGTGTGTGTGTGTGTGCGCGGCTCTGGAGAGGGTGGGTCGCATGGCGGGCGGGAGGATTCCGAGCGGCAAGGGCTGCCTCGGCGGCGCGCACTCCTCGCGTGTGACGGGACACAGGTGCATTTTTGTACCTCTCTATGTGTATTCGAGAAACTCTCTGCGTATCAGACGTCGATGGGAGGCGAGGGGGGGAACACTTCTTTCTCTTTGCACAGCACAGAAGCAACGACGTCGAATTGGAATTTCTTTTTGTTTTCATCCCCTGTGGAAAATCACGCGGGTTTTCCTGTACCGAAACACCCGTCCGATTCGAAATCTCGCTATGCAGCGGTGGGAAGATGGATCGCGGGAGTCTCAAGTGAGAGCTGAAAATTTATTCTAGGGTTATTATTGTTACTATTATGTTTTCTTGATTATGTTGTTATTATTATTGATTAAGGGTGGTTTGCATCGGGGAGCTGAAAAGTTGAAGTCCCGATAACTCTGTAACATTCATTCTGAAGTTATTACCGTTACTATCATTATTATTAATTAAGGGTAGTTTATCTCGAGGAGCTGAAATAAGTTGAAGTCTCGATAACGGCAGAAAATTGTATTTCCGAGATCGTTGCCATTAACGTTTGTTATTGCGTCCGAGATTTCATCCAATCGAAGCACCAATACTCGAAGCTTCAGCCGCTATACATATATATATCATCTTTAATTGAATCCGAAGCGAGAGCTTTCATTTCCCCTGCAAACTTCGCCGTTTGCACTCGCCCTCCCGATAAGGGCAGGAACTGCATCGAGAGCCTATTAAAAAAAAAAGAAAAGAAAAAAGTAAAAAAAAACCATTAAATTTAATAAAGAAAATAATTGGTCCATTCGGAGACGGCGCAGTCTATCGCGCCGCGTCGGTGGGAAAGGCCTCGGCTTCCCGGGCAACCCTCGCGAATCAACGGTCAGTAATTAGAAGGGTGAAGCTCGGGAGTTGCTCATTAGCGGGGCGATGATTGGCTGACCGAGAGTCACGTGGGGTAGAACCGGGCGAGCGTTCGCCGCGAGGCATGCCGCGCTAGCAGCAGCAGGGGCGGCCGGGGCGGTGAGGCGGGGGGGGGGGGGGGGTTGTTCGGTTGCCACTGCGGCCGAGACGCATTCTCTCGTCGCTTGTTTCTAGCCACCCCCGAGTAACTGGTACTCGGTGGCCACGCCTACGCCCCCTTTCGCGCGATTCACGCTATCAAAGGCGGGTTCCATCGCTCGAGGATTAATTACAACGCCCACCGGACAAATGAGCGAATCAGGGGGAATTTCGCCCCCCCCCTCCTCCAGGGTAGGGGGTGAACGAAAGGATTCGCGCGCAGGGGCCGCCACCGACCCACGAGAAACCTACCCCATCGGGTCTCCGCCGCTGCAGTCCCGCGGCCCGCTGAAATCGATTAACGCCGAGCGATCGATGCGCCGGTTCGCCGCTTCCGGTTGAAAATCTGACGAGGGCGGGAGGGAGATCCGCCAGCGGCGCCCCGGCGCTGATGATAATGAAATAAACAAAAAATGATGGAATTTTGCGCAGTCCGTTAGCCATGAACGAGGAAAATTGGACGTCGGGATCGTCCAATCACGATTGGAATCGACAAAAGAATCGTCAAAGTGGATTTATTCGCGACTGACCCGCCGCTCATTACGTAATTGACGCGGCAAATTCGAGCGAACGCGCCCGCGCTCGCCGATCGCTACACTTTTCCGGGAAACTCAATCGTTTTTGTTAATAATCTTTTTCTTTAGGGTTTCATTGGTCGAGTTAATAGATTGGTCACTCTGTAACATTTATCCTAAAGTTATTACTGTTACTATGATTATTATTAATTAAGGGTAGTTTATCTCGAGGAGCTGAAAAAAGTTGAAGTCTCGATCACGATTGGAATCGACAAAAGAATCGAGACAGTGGATTTTTTCTCGACTGTCCCGTTGCTTATTATGTAATTGACGCCGCAAATTCGAGCGACCGCGCTCGCTTTCGCCGATCGCTACACTTTTCCGGGAAACTCAATCGTTTTTAGTAACGATACATTTTTTTTTTAGGGTTTTATCAGTCGAGTTAATAGATCGGTGACGAGAAATCTCTCTCTTCCTGTTCCATATGTTTCTCCGAGCTGTAACTCTCCCTCCAGCTCGCGGAGTGGTGTCGCCGCTCTGTGTAGATATATATTCCCCGATTAGCCATGTAAATCTCATGCAAATTGGCCGGTAGCGCCTTCAAGAGGGTTTGATTGGCCACTCGCGGCGAATACGCTGATTGGATTGCCGTCCACCGTACCGCACACCGCTTGTCCTCTTTCTCGTATATATATATCTATATATATATATATATCTATCTGAACGACTGCTCTCCGGCTAATCACGCAATTACTCCAACCGGCTTTAATTTTATCCTTAATTAAATCCAATCTCGTCGCGCAGCGGAACAAACGGTACTCCGCCGCGTCGTCACAGAATACTTCTATGTATATTATATATATATATATATATATATATAGACAATTATTAAATTGTGGCTCCGGGGGCCACTCCGGGACGGAAAGGGCGTGCAACTGGAAAAATATCCTCAACTTTCGGCTCAACGAACAATTTCCTACCTCGGAAGGGTTGAACCTTATTTCTCCGATAGCTAAAAAAAAAAACTGCCGTACAGCTGACTTCAATGTTTGATGCAAAAAAGTGTTCCGCCTTCTTTTGATTCGCGATTCGTTGGGAAAAAAATTAATAATCCCCCCGGGCGGAATATTTATTACCGCGTTATTGGAGAACCTCACTGCCTAATAACAATTTATTATATGCCTCATTTTTTTCTTTTCATTTTTTTTTCCTCCGTACTCTCGTTCGCGTAATAACGAGAACAATTTATATCTCTCGGCGGAAGGTGTGTGTGTATGTATAGTGCGCGGTACACAGAGAAATAGCGGACGGGCAGGGGGGAGGGCGAGGGAAGGGAAAACGATTGGTCCTGGAAAATACGAAAAGCTGACAAACGACCCTGTTGACGTTCGCCTTCGCTGAAACAAAACGACGAACGAACGGAAAGGGGCGCTGAGGAGGGGCCCTTCGTTCTCTCTTGGCTCCACTAGCGCGACTCTCGCTCGCCTTCATATTTCATATTTCTCACACCCGCTCTACTTTCCGCACTCCTCTGTGCTCTCTCTGCCTTTCCGCCCGTCCTCGCCGGCCCGCTGCAACGAGCTCTCTCCATCCACGCCTCGCCCTCGCTGCACGGTTCGTGCCTTTTTT
Organism: Stenichneumon culpator; assembly: GCA_964017025.1. Taxonomy (NCBI): domain Eukaryota; kingdom Metazoa; phylum Arthropoda; class Insecta; order Hymenoptera; family Ichneumonidae; genus Stenichneumon; species Stenichneumon culpator. The sequence continues at coordinate 13,497,878 of OZ024775.1, read as the reverse complement.
TCCCCTACACCCCCCCCCCCCCCCCCCCGACACGGAAACACCACTGCGAGATTAATTTTTCGACCTACGGACATCAACGGCTCGTGTGCTTAAAAAATAAAATTAAAGAATGACGAAAATTAATTATTATAATGTTTGGGGTTTATTTGCGAAACGCTGGATTCTACGACGATGAATTGAAGGTTGCCGATAAAAGTCTGATAAGAATTACAGTTCGTTCCGAGATTCTGTAGACTCGAGTCATACTTTCTAACTTAAAAAAAAAATAAAAATCATGTATCCGAGTCAATTAACCAATTTAAAACCGACTTGATAAACACTTGGCTACTTAATGTAGAATACAAGATGCAGCTATTATAAGTTGTAAACTTCCTTTCTGTAAATAATAATAATAATAATAATAATAATAATAATAATAATAATAATAATAATAATAATATATTTATATATAAATCTTTTATGTTGCATACCGTTCCCAATAATTTTGGTCCGTATAATACAATAATCCGTCTTCGGATTATTGTATTTTACTCGGCATAATATTTCTGCCTTACGTATTTTTGGGTTTCGACGTTCCAAAGCTGAAATAATAAAAAGCCAAGTCGCAATTAACCTCGGAGATACGACACGGAAAGGAATAAAATAAAATAAAAAAATGTGAGAGACTCTCGCGTACATCCGCGGTGGATTTTCCAGCAGGTGTCGTTGGAGAGATCCGAATTACGGCGGAGCCACGGGGAATTAATGTTGGCACAGGAGTGAAGCCCGCCACGCCTGTTTCTTTCCGCCACTTAATTTATCCCCGAGCCCGCGCGAGACGGAGGCTAATTTTGTTTAATTTATTAAGAAAACCCTCGCCGAGGAGGGGAGAAACTGTGGTCGCTCGGATATACACCGATTCTTCCTCCGCAAACCCCTCCCCACTCTGTCTGTCTAACTACGTAATCCTCTAAAAAGTTATAAAGTTACAAGGTACATTTTTTAAAAGCATCCCGACACCACCCATCCAGTTTCACCCTCGGCGCCGCGTCGCACCCCTCGTTCTCCCTACCGAGCTCTCACTACTTTCCTACCGTCACAGAAACACTATACCCACGTTACACTAGCTTCCCTTATTTTTTTTATTATTTTTTTTTTTGGCCAATCTTTATATTTTATTGCCTCACATTTCAGCTCGCGTCCTCTGCAGGCTCTCCTGCATACATTTGCGCAGGTGTGCGCTGCAAGGCAGACAATAGGAACAGGTAGTGTTCGAGGACACAGCGTTCGGTACCTGGTAAAAAAATTAAGCAAATTTATCTCAAGGAATTACGGTAAGAAAATGAGGTCAAGCAGGCAAGGATCGTCATAGATCGGACTTACGAAATTTAGTTAGTTTTTATTATACTTCGTATAGGAAACGAAGAAAAAAAAATAGGTGGAGTAGCCGGTGCTTCTTATGTATCAGAGCGACGAAATTTTATTATTTACTATCCCAAGGTGGTGAAAAGGCTCGGAGTGAGCGCTGCAAGGTAGACAACAGGAGCAGGTAGAAAAATAAATTAAATTTATCTCAAGGAATTACTAGAAAAATGAGATTAAGCAGATAAGGATCTTTATGGATCGGACGTACAAAATTTGATTACCTTTTATTATTTTTTTTGTATAGAAACGAAAAAAAAAATAAGTCGAGTAATCGATGCCCGTTATTGATCAGACCTGCAACAATTTATAATTTCTTCTATCCTAGGATGCTGAGAATGCTCGAGGTGTACGCTGCAAGGTAACTCATAGGGACAGGTAGAAATATTAATTAAATTTACCTCAAGGGATTACTCTAAAAAAATGAGAGCTAAAAAAAAACAGGTAAAGATCATTATGGATCAGTTGTAAGAAATTTGATTAACTTTAGTTATACATCGATTAGGAAACGAAGAAAAAAAAGAGCTCGAGCAGTCGATGCTCGTAATTGATCAGACCTGCGAAATTTTGTTATTTACTATCCAAAGGTGCTGGAGCTGTTCTAGTGTGCAGTTTCAGTACCTTTTTTTTGCTCTATTTGTGCGCTGCACGAATAGAGCCCAACTAGATTTTGCTCTCGGTGTCCGCTGCAAGGTAAAAACAACAGGAGCAGATAAAAAAATTAATTGAATTTATCTCAAGGAATTACTCTAAAAAAATGAGCTCAAGCAGGTAAGAATAATTATGGATCGGCCCCACGAAATTTGATTAACTTGAATTATTTTTCCTATACAAAACGGAGAGAAAAAAAACAGCTCCAGTAGTCAATGCTCGTTATTGACCAGACCCGCAAAGTTTCATAATTTCTCCCATCCCAAGATGGCGAAAACGCTCGATCAACCGGCAACCGCACGTATTCCATTACAGTTACCGTTTCAATACGGTATCCTTCGCCCCATTCTCTAATCAGCCCTATCGCAACGCCCTTCGGCGTATCTGCGATTGCGACTGTAAATTATACCGCGCACCCACCAACACGCGCACAAATCCACAGACACAGAGTCGAGTGCGGAGGTGCCTAGCGTCAATTTCGCATTCAAATTTCCATACAATCGAATTAACGAACAAAAGAGCAACCGGTCGTTTGATCCGTCCCATCGAGCGATATAGTTGGGATGTTGCATACACACAGTATACATTTCGCTTCCAGCTTCATCTTCCTTCGACACTGGCTTCTGGCTCTCGACCACAGCCGAACTCCCATCGCATTCGCCCGGGGTTTCCGGTCTTCCCATCGGGCAGTTCAGAAACGGCCTCCACAAAGTGGCGCCCCCTCAATTATGAATAATTCCCCGAATACAAATTCCCTTAATTTCTCAGCGTCCCTCCCCCTCTTCCCTCCTACGCTCCGGGGACTTACCCCATAGCCCAAACACACGGACACGCACGCGGGGGTGCGCGAGAATACCTGCGCGCATCGCTCGTGCGCATGCGCCAAACCGGACCCTCGCGCACACTCGATATTTCCCGATGCGAAGCCCCGACCTTGATGCAAATTGATGTTGGTTCCCTCCCTTGCCTGCATGTGAGGGTTGCGCGCTGGTATGCGACACAGGAACGCTTATGCGTCCCTAATTAATCCGCCCGCCGACGGGCGCAACAGATGCGCCCTCGACGAAATTTAAATTTATTCCGGCAAGGTATAGACAAGTGTGCGCATGCGAGTGTGCGCGCTTGCGTTCGTGAGTGAAATAGAAGGTGAGGCAGAGAGGATCAAATGGAGACGGGCTCACCTGCTACCCGCTGGCCTCAGGACCTGTGTCCACTGTCCCGCTCCTCGTCCGGGCTCCTCTGATCCTTCCTATCCTTTCTCTCCTCCGGCCTCTATTTTTCTTCCTCCGCATACAGTCCCTCGTCGGACTCCGCCGGGCCCGCCCGTTCCTCCATTATTCCATTATACAGTCGTCCGAGCGAACCGTAAAACTCGAGCACCGCAGTCGGGAGAGACGAGATCGAAAGAGGCATTCCCGAACGATCAAACTTTAATTCAATTAGGCGCTGGCTACGCTATCGAGACGGAGCCGGCAACCTGGATCGTTGCTTCCTCGAGGCGCTCTTCCCCCGCCCACGTCGCCTTACTTCCGGCAGCCCCTGGGAATATACATTATTTTCGGCTCACCGCGTACAGGTAAATTAAGGTAGTCCTTGCGAATTGTGCTCACTTCGCATAAGTTTCAGAGCAATTAGAGGGAATTGCGAAGACTTCTCGATGGTATAAAAATCTGAAAAAAATCAAGCGTATTGAAGATGCTGAAAAGATTAATTTTTCATAATGATAATTCAAAAATGTTATTGACAAATTGATGAAAAATAAAATTTTTCAACAAATCTGCAGGAAACATAACTTTTTTTTAATGAAAATTATTCGTTGATTTTTCTGAATACGTATGAATTTTTTCAGATTTTTAAATACACTTTAAATTTTGTGACTTTCTACACGTTTTTCCAATATAAAAAAAAATCAAAGTGAATTTAAAAATCTGCTAAAAGTTTATACGTATTTAGAAAAGTTAGGTTTTCGAGAAATTAGTTGAACAATTTAATTTTTCATCAATTTGTTAATAAGATTTTGGAATTGTTATTATGCAATTAATCTTGACGATCTTTACATTGCGAAAATTAAATATCTCGGACGCTCCTCTGGCCTGGCGGTTGATATAGACGATACTCGGGTTAGAAAAAAGGGACACTTTTTGGGCCGAGTCCGTGACGATGGTGCGATTGGTCGCAAGGTGCAACGGAAGGCGACACCGAGAGATGTCTGGAACTCGACAATCTGGAAGCGATGAGACAACACGTATATATACATATATACATACCGCTGTTATATATATATATATAGAGTCAAGAATTGACAAAACAACGTAACCCACGGACCTCAACGCGGGTTTTGATCCCCAGCCTCCGTTGCGCTGTTTCGCGGGGATCGAGGGAGTAGCGAGAAAAGAAGCTCCGAGTAGCTGCGTCCGGACGGGACCGGCCGGCGAGGCACGGGCCCGATTTCGAGTCGGTTCGTACGAAACAAGAGCAAAGAGTCCAAAGCGCCGCCGGTTGTTGGAATTCAACGGTGTGGCGAAGAACGACGAAAGAGCAAAGATGCGAGGAGAAACGTAGGAGGAGGGGGGGGGGGAGGGGGCATATAAACGCGTCGTTCTTCGCCAAGGTGACTATTTTTTCCTCCTCGTTTGATTGACTAACGTCAGTCAGTCTCGAGAGAGAGAGAGGGAAGAGGCGAGGAGAATCAGCGACGGGAGAAGAGTCGTATATACTGGAGAGACTCGAACGAATCAGCCTCTGCCCTCACGGTGGATCCCCCTATTTGGTATTCCATGTAGATAAGTACAGTCGGAATAACAAATGCTCCGCGCTGGCCGGGGTCACCGTGATTATACCAGGCAAACAAATCTCTATGCGATTGCGGAGGAAAGAGGGAGGTTTCAGTCTCCGGGCTGGACCACCTCGACGAACCAACATCGGACCGAATAGTATTAATATTTAATTTGTTTTTAGGTAGACGATATATAAATGATTTTAATAAATAGACGAGCTTCGATAGACGCACGAATTTGTTTGGTGAAAACGGTTATTTTTTCTGAGAATTTGATCGATCCGATCTACTCTGTAAAGTACAGTTAGAAGGTACATTTTTTAAATGCATCCCAACACTACCCATCCAGTTTCACCCCCGGTGCAAATCTCTGTGCGATTGCTGACGCAAGGGGGAGGTTTCAGTTTTCGGGCTGGATTACCTTTATGAACCAACTTCGGACGGAATAGTATTATTTATTTATTTATTTATTTATTTACTTATTTAATCAACGGGCGATGCTGTTTTACATATAAAAATAGACTTTCAAACATAATACCAATATACATTAAAATCAACACGTTCTCATAACAATTGAATTGCTGAAAAGTTCCAAATTAATCGACTGGCCATTACCATTTAATTTGTTTTTCCGTGCGCGATAACTCGATCATTTTCAAAAATAGACACGCTTCGAAAGACACGGACGTTTTTGGAAAAAACGGATATTTTTTCTGAAAATTCAATCGATCCGATCTGCTCTATATATGTTTATGTTTATTGTGAACCTTCATCGAGTAACCCTTTAACCGCCTCTGCGGCATATTTCTTGCATCGCCAAAACGGCAGTTCTTTCTTACCGTCTTGTTTGTTTTTATCACCGGCGTACAATCTTCCGATCAGAATCACACAATTTTTAATTAAACATCTATTCTTTTTTTTTAATTCTGAAGTCGACATTTTTTTCACATGATTCGATATATGCAAAAAGTGTCAAGTGTCTGACGAAAATAATATTTTTTTCCACCGAGAAAGTGGTTTGGGCGCATCAAAGGGTAAAACCTCGATTGGTCCTATCGACGAGAGATCTCCGTCGACTGTACCGAGTCCGCCGAGAGTCAAAGACGACTATCGCACAGTGTTTAAACGAATGATTGCTGCGGCCCTCGCGAGTGAGGCTGCGGACCCGTAATAGACGAGGCTCGTTTTCGCCATGCACGTTGGATTTACCATTCGTACGTGGAATCGCAAAAAGAAGAAGAAAAAAAAAACAAACAAACAAAAAACAATTCTCCTGTGTGAAAAGACGATGGAAACCAGGAATGAAAGCCTGTTAGACTCGAAGTCCGAGTAGTAACCCGTTGATGGTTTCTCACACGCGAGTAAATGTATCCTTGCGCCTGGGATGAGTCCGGGAACAAGCGGCAGATGCAGCAACGAGAATCGTTCAGTGAGAAAGTATAGTTGCGAAAATGTATAAGTATTATAGTTTGAACTGTTCGGTCTCGCAGGACAGCGAGACAGCTCTGTGTCTTCGGGACGGATCGGCTGATATTCGATTCGTTCTGTATACATGCTACATCATATGATATATAAACGTGTGCGAGATATATATAAGGAAACCGAGAGTAAACGCGGAGGATAGAAAGAGCTCCGAGAGCTCCCGCTGTCGCTGCTGCTGTTGGCGACCATCACCAAGTCAAATCGTCGTCGTCGACGTCGTCTCTCGCAACGCGCCAGCGAATAATCTTAAATTCAAATTAAGAACGAGTCTACAAATTTAAACAATAAACGATCAGATTCTCGGCGATTCAAATTTAAACGGCGATCGGGACAATGGGGGGAGGGGAAAGCCGTATGGGATGGTGGAGAGCTATCCTCGTCTGTCGCGCGACCTCACCCGTGCATCCGTCAGCCGATGCCTCTCGTCATCGATCGCCTCCGCGAGGAGACTGCCGAAATTAAAGTCTGTAAAAAGAATTTTAACAAAAAAAAAAAACCTTACACCCTCGGAAAGGAAAAATGATCCAAGAGAGAAATAAACTAGATAACAGAGACTGTATGACTTTATGATTGTATGAATGTATGGCTGTGTGACTGTATGACTTTATGACTGTGCGACTGTAGGACTGTGTGAGTGTGTGACTGTAGGACTGTGTAACGGTAGGAATGTGTGACTGTAGGACTGTAAGACTTTGTGCCTATAGGACTTTGTGACTATAGAACTTTGTGATTGTTGGCCTGTGCGTTTGTTGGACTGTGTGACTGTAGGACTGTATGATTTTAGGACTATGTGACTGTAGGACTGTGTGAGTGTAAGACTGTGTGAGTATGGGACTGTGTGATTATAGAACTGTATGACTGTAGAACTATGTGACTGTGCGACTGTGTGACTGTCTAACGTATACACTGAGAAAAAGAAATGTTTAGATTGGTCAAGGCGCGGTGATATGCGTTCAAAGGCGTTATTTGGTTGGTACAACAACAATTTTTGTTTGAATCGACTGAGTCGAATAATCGTTCAACAATCGTTCAATAATCGTTCAACAAACCAATACATTAGGTGTTGCAACCCAATAACAGCTTTGTACGTAAGTCACCGCGGTTTTCGGTTAATCCAACCAATTTTTATTCCCACTGTAGTAATCGTGCGTTCGATGCAATTTAGCGGTACCGAAGGCCAGGATTTTTAACGGGTCGGAAGGGGATGTAGGAACGGAGAGGATAAGAAGCGTGCTGCAGCGTCTCCGACTACCGTCCCGGGCCCGGCGTGGCATAGAACAGAGACGAGAGGCCGATCGGACGTCAGATCGAATCTCGTCGGTTGAATCAAATTTGGCAAAATAAAAGAGAGGCGAAAAATCGAATAAGGCGGCGGATGGGCCGAAGGCAGGCAGGCAGAGGGCACGAGCAGGAAAGACGGCGAGAACAGTTGCGTATCGTGCGTGCGTGTGCATTAGCATGCGGGAGGGCGAGCCCGGTCCAGTTGACCAGAATCAGAATCAAGAGGGGAAGCTCGCTCTTAGGTAGAGTAAGTTCAGTATGAGAATGAGAGAGGGCCTCCTCTTCCACCGGTCCCAATCCTCGTTCCGTTTCTCTCCTGCAGAATCTGTAGGACGCCTCGTTTTCGTCGCAAAAAAAGCCGCCGAGGGAAGAAGATGAAAAAAAAAAGAAAAAAATAAAGGGAAAAAGGGTACTTTTAGAAGGTTTCTTTGTGTGCTAAGCAGCGAGTCCTCCGGAGCTCGATCCCGCAGAAGCGGAGAAGGCGAGGACGGGAAGCGCGAGTATTATTATACACGCGCCCCGGCCCCGGAGTGCGATCGGGAATGAGAAACCGGGAGACGCGAACCAGCCAAATGGAAAAAGGATAGCAGAAAACAGTCAGATAGCGCGGGGAGTTATAAGAAACAAGAAGCGTGTGTGTTCCCCTCCCTGTATGTATACTTTATCTCTTTCTTACGGCTCGTCCTCTTCGCCCTTTCTTGCGCGAGCTCTCGATCTCCAACCGCGCCGCGGTACCCGGTCCGCGCCGATCTCGTCGCGCTCCTGCCCGGGCTCTCATAATTGCGATCTACGAGACGCCCGCGTTCCCTCCCCAGCGATTTATCGCTCCTCGTGTCGCTAAGCGGCGATTCTCTCTGTCCGCCGAGTCGAATGAATTCCGGAACAAGGACAACGACGACGAATGGTCGGTAAAAGGGACGAGGCATATAAAAGATATCGGACACGGCGAGGAGGCGCAATCGCGGGGCTGATCGCGCCTCTACGATCATACGCTTTTCCGGTCTGGTCGGTTCTGGCCGATATCGCCATACTTTCACGGGTGGAAACTGGAGGCGGAAACCGGAGCTCTAAAAATTGTTTTCAGATCGCTAAGGTGGACTAAATTTGGACCTAGAACAACCGGGGCGGTTCTGGAGCCGTCCGAGCTGCCTGAAAATTACGGTGAGTTTGTCTCGAAGAAAAAGAAACAAAATGTCCCGATAAGAGGCCCGACCGAGCGTAGGTCTAACAGCCCACCGGACCGCAGGCGCGACAACGAGGATGATCGTCTTACCAGTTTCTACCGAATGGAGTTTATGCAGACCGAGTAGGGAAACTACCGAGCGGCGGTGTCGGCTGAGTCGGCTTCTCTTCTCTCTCCCCGACCCAAACAAGCACGAGGGAGAGGATACATATAGGTGGACTTCTACGTGAGGGAGATCCTCGCGCTAGACAACCGGCGCCATTTAAAGTGGACCATTTGAATTCACGCCGCGTGTGCGTCCCCACTCTCCACTTCTATCCGTATCCTCTCTCAACGAGACCTCTATCGTGTATTCAAACATCCCGACTTTACTCGCATTAATACAGTTTTTTAAATTACCCCCCAACATTTCGCTGAATTCGAAGTCCCGTGTTTACCGAACTTTCAGGAAAGTTGATGGTTGTACCGAGGAAATACTTAAAAATAAATATATATGTATAGGGCAAAAACGGGGAATATGGCTTACTCCGATTAACGAGTACATCAATCACCACTTTTACCTTGCTCATCAAAATAAATGAAAAGATAATATTTTATTGTCACCAATCTCGACTTCTATCCGCATCCTCTCTCAACGAGTGTGCAATGTACACTGTACATTGTACAGGAACTTGAAATTTACATATATTACTTACATTAATTGAACATTAATGTACTTTTTCGCAAACTAAAAATACTGTAATTAAAATTATAAATCTACAAAAAGTGCTTGAAATTTACAAAAATGTTCATTAAAGATAAACATTTTACTATATTACCGCATGGCATATGTGTTTGAAATTTCAGAAAGAATTTACCTAAAAAGCTTCCAATACCGTCCATTAATTTTCAAGCAACATTTTGTACAGTGTTCAAACATTCCGACTTTTCTCGCACTAATACAATTTTTCCAATTATCCCCCAACACTCTGCTAGACGCGAAGTGCCGTGCTTGCCGAGTTTTTATCGGAGTTGATAGTTCCACTGAGGAAATATAAAAAAAATCATATACAGGATAAAACCTGGGAATATGGCCTACCCCGTTTAACGCGTAAATCAATCACCACGTTAAACCTACGGATAAAAATAAATAAAAAATATATTATTTGTATATCGCACCCAGGACCCGAATTAACGATGACTCGGCCGATCGGCGGAAAACACGGTGGTTAAAGGGTGTGTGGAGCGGAGTCGCGGATCGTTTTATACCGATGTTCGGCTGTGGTCATCGCGGTGTACACATCGGGGAACAAGCATCATGCCCACGGTTCCTCGCTCGGTTTCCTCTCGCGCGCTCTCATTTATTATGCATACCCAGATACGTGTCGGAGATTGTTACACGCGGAGAGAAGGGCTCTCGAAGGGGGTAAGGGGACACACCGCGCGCCTATGGTCGTTGCACACCGCGCTCGCGTCCCCGAGACACGTGTGTAACGAGAAGACCACGATTGGCCGAGCATACACCTACCGAAACGTCGATGAAACGACCACGATCGAGGACACTCTCCTTCCCAGTTCGGATAGCCTCTCCGTTCTCTTGCCAATGGCTGCCGATTTATCCCGGCTCCGCAAAATTACTTTTTCGACAACAGGCTCCTCCGCGTGGCTTTCCATTGTCGGGAATCCGGAATCAGCTAGTTGGCAATAATGTGGCATCGATTTTTAATTTTTTTTCCTTTCTTATCTGGAGTGGATTTTTGGGTGGAATATTGCGGTAGGAGTAAAGTAAGTAGCAAACTTTCATTAGTTTTAAAAACTAAACGTTGAAACTGAACGCTGAAACTAAGCGCTAAAAGTAAACGCCAAAACCAAGCCCTGAAACTAAGCACTGATACTAAACACTGAAACTAATCACTAAAACTAAGCGCTAAAACTAAACACTGAAACTAAACGCTGAAACTAAATGCTGAAACTAAACGCTGAAACTAGACGCTGCCTTTTGGTAGACGTGACAGATCTACCGCGAGTCGGACCGTAGAAAAGGTTTTAGTTTTTAATTTTTTTTTAACACGAACGGTACACGGTCCGATTCGTAAACGGTAATAGCCCCAGTGTCGCCTAACGAATTTTAATATCCAAAAAAAAAAAGAACGACCGGAAAGCCTCGTAGCACTTAAAGAGAACGAGATAATAGTAGTACGTGCGTGCGTGCCCGCTCGGTTCTCGGGTCTCCGCTCGTTCAACGAGTTTCATTCATGTGACGCGATATCGTCGACGCTGTCGGCCCGCCGTTAGAAGGTAAAAGCCGAGAGGTGAGGAGAGGCTGCTACTCGGGATGTTTAATCGGACAGCGCGATCTCGTGAGTGAGAGAATACGATTAAGAAAAAAAGAAAACCACAAAACGACGAAAAGGGTCCACGTAGTCGGTGTGCCGGGGCGTGCGGACGACGAAGGAAAAAAAAAATAAATAAAAAATAAAAATAAAAATAATACAATAAAAGGCGTAGAGTCGTTCGGTCCGTGGCGGGGAGGTCGCTAGGCCTTCCTCGACGAAACGAGCGCGAGGAGGGTAGAATCATCACGTTCCGGGCAGGACGACCCAGTGTCGAGTCGGAACTATTCGTCATCCGTCTACAGCTCGCTTTTTTTTTTCTCTTCACTCATATAGAACCAGAATACGCTCCTGTTGTTTCCGACGGAGCTCGGGACAGGGAGAGCGGGAGGTAGAACTGACCGAGCGCTGAAATTAAGATAAAATTATGGATAAAGCGGGCGAGAGGCTGCAGCGTAGGCACATTCACGTAAACGAGCTAGTCGTACGTAAGGCAGCGGCGGAGCTCGGAGAAGAAGAGAATGAGACGAGCCGGAGAGCCGGAGGATTTAGATGAGAAAGGAGCACGAGCACGTACATAGCCGGTTTCGGCTATGCGAACTCGCTAGATCTTCGAGGAGGCTGCGACATGCCATGAACGAGATTACGAGCTAAATTTTTTTTATCCTCGCTCGTTATTGCTTAAACTTAGCGGTTAGAGCCTTGTTCGCTCGTGAAATCTATCCGGCCACAGTTATTGTCGATGTGTCTAGGTGAATTTAAGAGAAAAAATTGAAAAGAAAAAGTTTCATCATTATTGTTTGGATTCAGGAATAAAATGACTATCGTTTGCTCGAAGAGCGTGAGTTCTCCAAGCGAATCTTTTTTTATCCGGGAAATTTTTTATCCTCGCCGTTATTGCTTGAACTTAGCAGTTACAACCTTGTTCGGTCGTGAAATCTATCCGGCCACAGTTATTGTCGATGTGTCTAGGTGAATTTAAAAGAAAAATTGGAAAGAAAAAGACTCATCATTATTGTTTGGATTCAGGAATAAAATGATTATCGTTTGCTCGAAGAGCGTGAGTTCGCCAAGCGAATCTTTTTTTATCCACGAAATTTTTTATCCTCGCTCGTATTGCTTAAACTTAGCGGTTACAACCTTGTTATCTCGTAAAATCTGCCCTGCCACAGTTAGCGTCGATGTGTCTAGGTGAATTTAAGAGAATTCGAAAAAAAAAGATTCATCATTATTGTTTGGATTTATGAATAAAATGACTATCGTTTGTTCGAAGAGCGTGAGTTCGCCCAGCGAATCTTTTTTATCCGCGACATTTTTTTATCATCGCTCCTTATTTGCTTGAACTTAGCGGTTACGACCGTGATTGGTCGTGACATTTGTCGGGAAGTTTGTGTGTGAAGTGTCGAGGCGAATTTAAGAAAAAAGTTCAGAAGAAAAGATTCATCGCTCTTATTTGTATTTGGGAGTAAAATGAGTATTGTTTAAGACGGTACTCGCAGCATCCTCGAAGACAATGAGCGTAAGTTGGCAGAGCGAGGTCTTCATTCAAATGTCTCGCGCACTCTTTGGAGGATTGGTCGTCGACGAGCCGCGGTACGGCGACAAATGTGAGTGCACAAGGGACGCGCACTTCCGGAATGAGAATGAAATTAGCGTTGATGCGAGAGCGAAGCGCCGGTAGCAGAGAGAAAGAAAAAGAGAGAGAGAGAGAGATCAGTTAATTTTTCTACCGCGGTTTCTTTTGTGGGTCCTCGGTATTCGCCCCTTCGCCGCGCCTCTTAATCTCAGAACTCATGCCACTCCGGGACGTCGAGTGCCTCAGAGGGCTTCTTGTCGAATTATTATTTCTCTCTTTTCGTCCGTTCTTTTAATTTTTTTTTATATTTTTTTATTTTATTAAACTCGTCCCGTCTTTCCTTTTTTCTTGTGGTCAAAGCAGCGAAACGTGACGTTCCTTTGCGTCGGTGGAGAGAAAGAGAGAGCTCTCGGATGAGTACACTTTTTCTCGGAAGATGTTTCGAGCCAGCGGGATAAGTAGCAGCGGTGCTGTAGTCGTAGGTAGGCGAACTCTGATCTCCGTTGCAAAGTTAACACCGCCGGATTCTGCGAGCAGAGAAATGAGAATGGGAACTTCGGGGGCTGTCGGCAAAACATCATGAACTCACTTCAGAGGTGGGAGGGATTTTGCACTGAAAAAAAGAAATTGTTGGATCAGCCAAGGAGCGGTGACACACGTTGAAAGGCGTTATTTGGTTGGAACAGAAAAGTGTTTCCTTATATTGACATATTTTACATCGGAGCTGAGCAAAGATATACTAAGTACTTAAAGTACGTATCGAAGCATCAAGTACTGAGAGAGTGCCTAGTTCTCAGAACTTCAGCAATTCAGTTCTGCAGGTACTCAATATGTCAGTACTGAAGGCCTCCCCAGAGCTCAGTAGTTCAAGTACTTGATACTTCGATACGTACGCTTCTCGTCATTGATGCCTGGTTTTTGTCTTGCTGCATGGCTTGCTCGATATCTTTCGATTTCGTTAAGATATCGAGCAAGTTATCCAATAATACGAGACATCAATGACGGGCAGTTTAATTCCAGTTCTGGTTATTTGCCCAGCTCTGCTTTGAATCGACCGAAGCGAATAATTGTGCAACAAAACAATGCATTAGTTGTACCAACCAGATATCGGATTTCAACGTCTGTCACCGCCACTTTTGGTTAATCCAGATATTGTTTTTTGAGTGCGGTGTTTCGCTCATCGCGATTTTTCTAGTCCCGCTGCGACGTTCCCGACCGTTGAGCGATGGATCGAGCGTACAGATCATCCAGGAATATGTTCGATCGTGCGTCAATTCGCGTACAAATACTTTATGGATCGGCGTTGCCAGACAGCCAGGGAAACGCACAGGAAGCCGGAGACTCGAATGTCAAGGCTCCGGTTGTTGGTTACCATAAAGTCTGCCTTTCAGATCCACATAAGCTGCGCGCTCCTGCATCGTTGTTTTCCTTTTTTCACCTCGGGCTCCAGCATCTCGAGCTCTTTAGCATTCTAAGAGAACAAGAGAATGAAAGAACATCGATATGACAAACGCCGAGATGGAGAGAGGAAGCGCTACAAAGTTCGCGTCAGTTGCGCAACGCGCGAGACGCGAGATCGACGGGAAGCGATCTACTGCGCATCTCTCTCCCCCCTCCCGCCCCGTCGAGGAATCGATGAACGAACTCCGTCGGATCTATCCGTATCTCGGGCGCGTCCGTTATGGAAACAAGATTGTAATTTTGAGAACGCGGACGAACTCGACTGTCCATATTTGAATTAGAACAATGGAGCCCGTGACGCGTGTACGATGCGTCTGGCAGAGATGAGCGCGCGCGTTTACCACGGATTGCTCGAGTGCGCAGGCGCGCTTGTGCGCGCACCCGGGAGAACCGTGTAACGCTCGAAATTAATGATCCTCGAATTTTCTCGATCGAATAAATACACGGAGAAAAAAAAAGCAACCATTCCGTCGAGCTGGTATGGAAGAGTCGAGGTGCAGGTATAATTGTATACGACGGAAAGGTTATAATACACGACGAGGTGTACGGGAGAGTCATGGGAATTCCTGAGGAATGCCACCCCGCTCCCACCATCCCTCGAACATCGGGCCTGGCGCATAAGTTATGCACCCGTACTTGCATAGCCGTTGAGCGTCGAGGAATAAAGTGCGTGCGGGAGTGCACCGCCAGGTTGTTCCTTTTTTTTCACTGTGCACATACAGCAGACAGAGGGAGGGAGTTTAGCCTCGAAGTCGCACACGACTAGGCACGAGAAACGGAAGTGGCAGATTTGTAAGAACGCGCAGGCTGTCGCTGCCTTAAATTCTCAAACGAGCTCCACGTGCCGGTTTACGGTATGTCGGGGTGATATGGTCATGATTTTTTAGACAATGAAAATGGGATGTTTAACTTTGAAAAAAAAACCTTTTGGTCGTAAACAACTCTAGAAACATCGAACTGAAGTAATTCACTCAGACCTTGCGATATTTTCGATGCGTGATTTAAGTGCAGCTCTATAAATAAATACTTGCGATCGGCCTTATCACCCGGACGCTACGGGTGATATGGACTTAGTAACAATGGTAGTCGATTAGGCCTACAAAGCATAGGGATCACACAAAACATGTCTTAGTGTATTTAATGTTGTCTACGTGATTTATAGAAAGACAATAATTACCTCCGTTAAATGTTTCAGATGGCAAGCTAAAAAGAAAGTGGTTGTACTGGCGATGTCACCCGAAAATTGGGGATATGCCCACGTGGCATATCGTACTGACCCTTGCACATACATTATATCTTATATAATATCTTATATTTTATAATAGTAGTAGTAGTAAAAGTGTATTTATTGACAATAACAGTTGGTCCATACAATCTCCGGTACATCTCTCTATGTCGTTGTCAAGTCGCTTTCATTGCCATTGTCAATAGACCATCGACCGGAGTCCTTCAGCCAAAGGTTTTCACTATATTCGGATGGATTAATTAAATAATTTTTTTCCTTAGTTTATTAAACTTATTGCTCCATTTTTTTGCTATTCATATGTCTGAAAAATGTACACGTGCAAGTATATGATTTATACTTGTATTTATGTGTTTTCTCGGCCCTCTGTATTGGCAATTTGTTGAAGCTGTTAGAAGATTGTGGGCGTAGGTGATTTTTATTTGCGTGTATCGGTTGTTGCGTCTGCGCGCATTGTAGCATAACGTTGTTTAGTTGGTTGACAGCGAATCGTTTGGTGAGAAATTTACACATATCTACTATGAGTGTGATGCCTGTTGTCTCGTATAGAAGACTGTTACGTTAGGCTGTTTGATAATATAATATCTTACATCTTATAATTTTCGGTGCAATCATGTTCTATCAACATATACTAAAAACTGTGCAAACGGCAGCGCCATTCGTTTGTTACGATAAACGATATTACGGGTATATACGGGGCATATCATTCGCACGGCCATATCACCCTGACTTACCCTAATTGACGATAAATTGCCTTCGTTATATCATTCCAATATCTTTATTTTATTTCGAAATTTTTTTTTTCGGGAATTATCATCGGTCGATCGGAGACGCGTATAATTCGCGAATGTTCAGCCGTACGCGCTGTTCATCTCCGTTCCGCTGTATCGATATTCGCGCTCTCCGGGGCCGGCGAACGTGGAGTCGTTCGCGCGCGCGAGTCTGTCGCCGGGAGGAAACGGTCGAAACAGAAACGACGAAGGATCGAACTCGGTGGTACGGCAAATGCATAGAAGAGTGAAGAGACCTGGCGGTGAGATAGGGAGAGGCCGCCCGCCGACGCCCTGCGCCGCGACGCGCCGCACCGGAGATAGCGATCGGTCTTTTGTTTCCGTTTCATCCCTCGAAGCGTCGCACCTCGGCAGCTCCTTCTCCGCCGTCCATATTCCTCCGTTCACCGACTGCCCACTTTAATTTATTTGCATTTCACTCGGCTAATTTATTCCCGGCCACGATCGTGCCCTATGCTAATTATCGAATGCAACCTGTTCGATCGAGCGGGTTTCCTCGGATTCCAGAACTGGCGAAAGGGCCGGAACTCGACTTTGTCACCGGGCGTCGCTGCCTAATTGTCCGGAAGCGAACCAACGAGCCTACGACTTCGATGACACGACTAACGCACAGTTATTCCCCAACAGGAAGTGCAACGCGACATTTGGGCGGCGAGAAATGTGTGTGTTTTTTCTTCAGTTTTTTTTCTTTCAGCAACGGCTCGACCCAGGCAAGTCGGGAATGACGATTTACGACCTCGCCCTATGTCCTGAGGGTATTGCGTGCAAGCATTAACAGAACTCCGGGTAAATTCTCGCTGGCCAGACGTCACTGACGCCTGACCAACATTTTTTACTTTTTTATTTTAATTTCCACTTTATGTAATTCACGACGGTGCAATGTGAATACATCTGGAAAAGTTGTGTGATAGAACTTAATAGCAAAAAGCAATCGTCTACATTTCCATCCATTTTATGAGCATTTTAATAACATAATTTGTTTTGTTTGTTTTCTGTTGCAGGTGAGTTTTCATAACGATGTTTTAACCGAGTGTAAAATCGAGCCGCGGAATGGAGAACTCTAACGGTAGCGTGAGAATCGAAAAATTATCGTTTGGCCAGTAATTAATTCGTAAAAGTCTAGACGGCCCAAAATAGTGAGTCAGGCAAGGATATTCTTCTTATACAAACAGTTTTTAAAAAATCCTATGAAATTTAATGTACCAGACTGAAAGTTTTCAATGCCAAAACTGGTAAATTAAATTTCACGTACTATCGTGATAAAACATTAATATTAAGTGTATTAAAAACGTTGAAAACACTTTATTTTAAATAATTTGGTTTAATTTCAATAAAGAAATATATTCATTTTTCATCACAATAGTACATACAATTTCATATACCAGTTTTTGCATAAAAACGCTCAGTCCGTCGCATTGTATTTAAACATTTTCTTACACAGTATGTTCTATCCTGGCCAACATTTTAACCATCTTTTCTTAAATGCCCACTTTACTTAATTCACTGCCACGCGATGTGAAAAACATCTTGCAAAGTTGGTTCATATTACTTAACAGCAAAAAAAAAAAATCCTTGTCCTTTACATTTCCATCGATTTCATGAAAATTTTAATAACGTATTTTTTTTTCTTTTTTGCCATTGCCGGTGCCTTTTCGTAACGATGTCGTAACCGACTCTAAAATCGCGCCGCCGAATCGGGAACTCTTACGGTAGCCTAACCATCGAAAAATGATCGTTCGGCCAATGTATTAATTCATAAAAGTCTATGAGGCCCAGAACAGTGAGTTAGGAAAGGATATCCTTCTTATAAGAAGAATTCAGGGTGCAGGGCCGAAGCTCCATCTTTCCCCGTTCGCGCCGTAGCTGCCGTTTACCTGTTTGGTAGCCGAGGAGCTGAGATAGAAAGAGAGCCAGCTCGCGTTATACTATATCCCAACAGGATCCTCCGTGGTGTTGTATGTGTCTAGTGTTTCTTCTCTCCGCGGACAGACGCGCCCGCGAGATTAGATCTTAGCCAACTACTATACGAGATTCTCATATTACCCCCGAGAAGACGTCGAGCTCCGATAGTATTTTTTTTTCTCCGTTTTTTTTTTCATGTTTCACCGGCGCGTTACTAGCTTCGCCGGTTCTATCTCGCGTTGCGTGTGCACATCGCACAGTGTCGGGGCGGCTCCCGTTTTACTCAGCGAGGAAGCTGTCCTCTTCTCGCCTTCCTCATCGCGCACTCTCCCCGCCTTCATCCTTCATCCTTTCGTCCTCAGCGCTAGCTTCCCGTCTTCCACGTATCTCACACGTACACGCGAGCATTTATATTCATGCTTTTCGCACACGCGCACACAGACGCACATACGAGGAATCCTCATTTCCTCGGCAAACTTCTCGAGTTCTCGCTATCAGCAGTTACGATTATTACGCGATAATCATTACAAGCCCACCGCCCCCTTCGTGCTGCCCACGTCGGAGTGTAATTCGGAATGGAGCCCGCTCGTGCAAACCAGAGGCCAGCCAGCCGCGGGATCTCCTCTCTCCTTATCTGGTAATCTTAATTTTCTCAGGCTTACTCGCGAGGTTTTTGCGCTTATCCTCAGCGATATGTATAATGTTACGTGCTTAAGCAGCGGCGGCGGAACTCTCCCACCGACGCGGAGACAGTGCAACTGCACCGCGGATTCTTGGCTTTTCGGCGACGCGCTTCATCGTCGATTTTCTTGTTTTTTGGAGGCCCTGTGGACTTTCTTTTTTTTTGGATGGATTTTCTTTTTTTTTTAAGTCGAACCTTCGTTGACATTCGACGTATGATTTTTTTAAACTTCATCTTGTTTGAAACTCGGGACATTTTTGGCGAAACATTTATCCGAATTCTACCGAGACGGCATTTTACACGCGAAGAATATTTTTTCT
This sequence comes from Stenichneumon culpator, assembly GCA_964017025.1. Classification (NCBI taxonomy): domain Eukaryota; kingdom Metazoa; phylum Arthropoda; class Insecta; order Hymenoptera; family Ichneumonidae; genus Stenichneumon; species Stenichneumon culpator. The sequence goes on along the minus strand of OZ024775.1, from coordinate 13,478,817 downwards.
TTTCTTTCGTAATCGTGCCTTTGGTTATGTGCTTAAGCTGGGGTTGCGGGATTTTCCCACCGGGAAAAGTGCAACGGGACCGCGGATTCTTGACTTTTTTGTTCCGCGCTTGATTGTCGAGTTATTTTGAAAAAATGTTCCTCTTAAACACATTAAATTTTAGTCAATATATTTATCCGAATTCCATCGGGACTGTATCTTACACGCGAAGAATTTCGTCTCTTATTTTCTTTATCTTCCAAATCAGACCTTCGGTTGCATCTGCAACAGCTGATGAAGAAAACAAGAGATAAAACGAACGAAGCAGGCACCGCAATAAGCTATAGGCGCATGTACTCCGGGGTAAATAAAAAAAGCTTGAAAAAGAAAAGGAAATCGGAATAAATGACGTCGGTCAGGCGGCGGGAGGGATGGATAAAGGGTAGTGGAATTCCATAACGCACGCCATGGGGGCCGCCTTGTTCGTGCGGTTTTTTTCCCCGCTTCTCTCCATACTTCGGGCGTTTCAGCACGTGCTCACTCTCGGCGGAGTCTCGTTTTCTCTTTATCTTACCCAGTTCCCCGGGATAGTTCGAACGGAGAAATAATAATAACAATGAGGGAACGGCGGCGAGGGGAGGGGGCGGGGGAGGGGGAGGGGGGTGGGGGAGGGGGAGATATCTATACACGGGGGGTGGCCCCGCGGGATAGTTTATTAGCGCTCGCGAGACAATGGAGGTCGGGACCCGAAAAGAATGAGAGAAGAAATCCTCGGCGGAGGATGAGAGAAGTAAGCTCGGCTCGTTCTGGAGGACTCTGCGGATGTGAGGTAAGCGCAGCAGCTGAAGCAGCAGAAGCAGCCAGGAGAGCATTCGACAGCCACCGGGGCGGCAGTCGGCGAGTATAAGAAAGAAGTAGAATAAGCAACAGCCAAAGAAGAAGAAGAAGAAGAGATTCGGCAGAGTCGGGCTGAGGAGGAGGAAAGAGACGAAGAAAAAAAAAGGGTTTCCAGTCCATATTTAAGTATGAGGCGAAGTCTCTGCCGCCTTCGAATTTATGCTTGGCGACAAATATTTCAAAATCATCCCTCCCCCTCACCCCCCCCCCCCCCTTTTCGTATGCTACACACGAAAGGTTCCTCTGTATTTTTCGCCACCAGCCCGCTGCCGGACACGATAATAACAAAGTGAGGAAAAAAAGGGCGAAACTATGTTTGAATAAAAATGGAGAAAAAAAGAAACAATGAATGCGAGGGAGCAGGTTAGAGCGCGGGGAGAGAATTAGAGGCAGGACAAGGTATATTTCTGTGGATCCGACGAGGGACAAAGCAGAAATCGGAAGCGGGACCCGACGGCGAGAGGATCGCGCCAGTTTTCTACGAGGGAACCCGGAATATATTTAAAAAATTCAAATCGTCTATTATAAAACAAGGGAGCCCCGAGTGGCCCGCGAGTATGGGCGATCGGCGACGATCGCCGGGACGATGTGTACACGTCAATAGAATCGAGAGTGGAAGACCGAGGGACGGGGAGGCAGAGGGGAAAAAAAAGAAAAAAAATGTGAGACTTCGTGGAAGCCCTGTGAGGCCGAGGATAGATCGTCCTGGAGTAGATTCCGACGCCAGATAAGATCGGTAAAGAGGGCGACGGAAGACGGGAGAGAGGTAGTTTGGTACTGATCCATGAATCGTACGTATAATCCCGCGAAAAAAGTTCTTAAAACATTTTTGCGATTGGCAATGAAGCCGACAGGAATTTTTATTTCTGTTAATATTATTTACATCTTATTTTCATAAATATTTCTTAAGAATAAGATAATTAACAAAAATAGACTATTAGGGTGTGATGTTATTCGGGTCACATTATTATCGTCAACGTGAAAGAGATTCAGAAGTGAAAGGTTCGATCGTTAAGACTAAATAATTTATTTAAATGATAAAAAAAAACTAATAATAAAAAAGAACATTGCTGTCCGTTAAAAAAATAGTCCAACCATCGATATCTTCAACATCGACCAGCGTACGTCGATCCAAAGACTCGCACGTCCCGAACCGGAAGTGCGATAGCCAGAGACTACAGAGAGCAACTCGAGCAGAGATAGTGAACATCGTCATAGCAGCAGCCACCGAACTAGCAGTTAAACGCTCGATTATCAAGAACAAATAATTTATTTAGCGAATCAAAAAAAACAAGAACATTGCCACCCGTAAAAGAAAATGGTCCAACCGTCGATATCTTCAACATCGACTAGCGTGGGTCGATGCAAAGACTCGCACGTCCCGAACCGGAAGTGAGATAGCCGGAGACTACAGAGAGCAACTCGAGCAGAGATCGTGAAAATCGTCATAGCAGCAGCCACCGAATGGGCAGTTAAACGCTCGATCGTCACGAACAAATAATTTATTCAGCAAATCATAAAAACAAGAACATTGCCACTAGTAAAAGAAAAAAAAATGGTCCAACCATAGATATCTTCATCATCGACCGGTGTGCGTCAGCGCAAAGACTCGCACGTCCCGAGCCGGAAGTGAGATAGCCGGAGACTACAGAGAGCAACTCGAGCAGAGATCGTGAATATCGTCATAGCAGCAGCCGCACCGCACCGGCACCGTAAAGCGATTCCGGTCTCGATCCGCTCTCTCGCGTCCCTCTCCCCCGCACTCCTCCCGATTCAGGACTTAATTTCCATCGCAGCCCCGGAGATATTAGAGACGGGGCGTGTGACGTCATATGTATGCAAATTCGGTCGCTCCGGCCGAGCGGTTGCCCGGCTGGCTCCCGCTTCCATGCCTCAACCGATACGTACATACCCGCCATGGACCAGCCACGGGAGAACGAGCGATCTATACCCGCGGAGTGAGGGATCCGCGTCTCTCGCTTCCGACTGAGGCGCATTCGCGTTTTGGTATCCGTTCGTTCTCCCGCCTCCGCGCTACCCGGAGCGCCACCCGCGTTCGCGTTCGCGTATCGTTCGGCCTCCGCGTGCGTGCTCGTATGTCTTCACAGACAAGCGGCCTCCGCGACAGACAACACGCATACACGCGAAAATTCGAACCCGCGAGGACACACACGGCCGCGCATGTAGGATTGCCAGAGTACGGAGCGTCAGAGAGAGAGCAAGGGCTGCGGGAAACGTACAGCGAAACGGTGTATAGATCATGTATATTGATGGCACGGCACGTCGAGAGCGTTCCATTCGCCTTCCTTTGCTTCGAACTCTTTAAATATTCCACCCCCCCCCCCCCCCCCCTCCCGTCGCCAAGCTCCCCTGGCGCAGTCGACGGATCACACCGAACACCGTGCTGCATTCGACCCAAGATCCCGGACGTACAAACATCGCTGCACAGTTTTTATTTTTAAGCCGTTTTTCAGTTGGATTTTTTGTAGGGATTAATTCTTTAATTCGATAGAATGTAGTCGTGTGATTCGAGATTTTTCCATTCTCATGATGTTTAGACTTGAACGTTTGTTTCGGAGAGAGCTTAGGGGAGCGCGGGGCAAAATGGGACTGGCGCAGTCGACGGATCACACCGAACATCGTGCTGCATTCGACCCAAGATCCCGGACGTACAAACGTCACTGCACAGTTTTTATTTTTAAGCCGTTTTTCAGTTGGATTTTTTGTAGGGGTTAATTCTTTAATTCGATAGAATGCAGTCGTTTGACCCGAGATTGTTCCATTCTGATTCCTTTTGCCCTTAAACGTTTGTTTCGGAGAGAGCTTACTGGAGCGCGGGGCAAAATGGGACTGTGGGGCAAAACGCAATTTTCCGAACTTTTGGATGGTGGAGGTAGCGGTAAGGGGGGCGAAACGGGATTGGAAATCCGGATGTAACTTTGGGACAAAATAGAGCATACAAAAATTATTGGAAAATTGAGTTTTGTTCCACTGGCCCATTTCGCCCCGCTCACTGTTAAAAAAGTTTGATTAATAATTGATGAACGGCATTGGAGGCTTTTTTTTACATAAAATGTTTTTGAAGTTTGAAACACATGTGCGTTGCAATTTCAAAGTCCAATTTTTATTGTTAATGATAATTTTTTATAAATTTCAGGCAAAAGATTTGTTATTTTAATATCTGGTATTTTTATTTTCCGAACAAGTACATTAATGTTCAATTAATGCAAGTAATCCAAGCAAATTTAAATTTCCAGTACATTAAATTTACAATTTAATTTTACAGTGTGCGTATTTTTTTCGTGTACAATGCTCGGTACAAGAGGAGATGTATTTTTTTCAGATCGTAAAAGTGAGTAACCTGTTAAAAAATTTCGAGCGTTACATCGGAGTCCCTCCAGAACCTTGCCAGGATTTCTCCGAACCTTCTCAACGACCCTTACCTAACCTCCTGAAGTGTCTTCCATTGATGTTAAGCAGATCGCAATGTAGTCGTAAGATCGTGTACGATGCCTAAATCCGGTGAAGGATGACAGTGTACGACAATAGCAGCCGCAGACTTCCAGATTTTTTTCCACGATAAGATTCCGTCCCGGCGCGCCTCTGATAACTAAATCTCCGATAGAAAGCCGTACCCTCGAGGTAATCGGCGAATGCCTGATACTCATATATTCCGATCCGAATGCCAAAATAGAGAGGATGAAGGGCGAGGACATACAGAGAGTCCGGAATCGATGTACGTGACCCTGTCGAAGCCGTACATTGGATGTAAGGTATAAGGTAAAGGGATGGCGGAAGCAGATGGAGGGAGGGGTTGTACGGTGTGAGCAGGTGGGGGTGTTGGTCAGCCCCGAAGAGGGATGATCCTCGAGGTATATAGGAATAGGAACGTGATTTGCGGTTCGGAACTCACCGCGTCTCGGATTTGAATTTATCTTGTCCGTCGACGAAATATCCCATACCCTCCCCCTCCCTCACATTCGCAGTTACATCCTTCTCTATCGGTCGCAACAATATTGGCCTCTCTGCCACCCTCCCTCCTCGCCCCGCCGCGGTATCGCCCCGGAGCTCTGTTGACCGTCGTTCCCGCTAGTTTCTCCACTCGATTCACCGCGTTAAGGCCCGTAGGTGCGACGATCTCCGTCCGGACTTCGGACGCTCTGCCTCCGCTCGTCCCAAGATCGTTGCCGTACCCGTCCCAGGCGCGCCACCGTTTCTATCTCTATCGCCCGACCGGTGCGAGCCTCCTCCTCCGGAGCAGCTCGGAGTCCAAAGTGATCCACGACTAAAGCCGCCGCTGGTAAGGATGCAAGGAGAGAAAAGCGATGGGTCCGGAGACCGATGGAAACGGGGATTACGGAGTCGGCGGACTGGTATGCAGATGATCTCGGTGCCCAGTTGCAGGAAGAACCCACCCCCGAATCACCCTCCTCCGGCTCCCGCTCCCTCTCCCGCCGCACTACTCGGAGAAACTCTGCTCTACGGCTGGGAGGAGAGCTTCCCCGTTCACTCGGGGACGTATCGATCTCTCTACCTTCGCGAACGAAGCCGCCGGGGGTTGCCGCGACCCCGCGGTCGTTACTACTACCTTCGTTATCCAACGGACCTCCCGCCCTCCGCGCGCCCACACACGTACCCGCGGATACTCTATGCCTACGCGGATCACAAGCGATAGATTCGATGATTCGTTTTCATTAAGCGGGAATACAAGAAGAGAGTTTCCGCCGGGATGATCTCGTTCTCTTCTGGACCGTCATTATCGCGGGACAACGAGGCTAACGAGTCGTACGCCGAGGCGCGCGGTGATGAGTCGATTGGATGAATTAGGAACGATAGGCGTACGCGCGAATGCCCGAGGCTGCGATAACGCCGCCAGGGCGAGATGAGCGCATCGCGCCGCCGGAGGGGGTGTGCTATGATAATTAGCTCGGTATGAATGAAGCTTTAATTGGCCCGCCGGCGGATAGCGACCCCTTTTACACGCCTGCATGACCCCCCGATGATGGATGCGAGAAATCGTGACGGAAGTGCTCCGGGGCAGGCTGTCTTCGTACGTCCAACCTCCCCCGGCCCAGAAGCCAAAAACCCTTTGACTCCGAGATGCGATGAAGAGAAAGCGAGGCATTTCGGTGGGCTGCGGGAGAAACTGGGGTGCCTTTCGTACCCTCGGCCCGATATCATTCCCATCGTCCCTTCCCTAAGTTGGACTCCACGATGAAACGACCCGATCCGGATATTATTAGCATTGTTAACCGAGCAAGCAAGCCTCGCGATTAATATACACTGTAGCTTATCCCATCCCCCGCCAGACAACCCTTTCCCGACGCGTGTGCGGAAGATCGCGCCGCGGCAATCAACCCCTCAACGGGCCATCCGAGCCTCCGGGGCTTTTGCTTCCCTCCTCGACCCGGTGCTTCACTCCTGCAGGCTCTTAATTGCCGAACAAACGGGCAACTCTGATCCCATCAATTCTCATTCATTCCCGACAATCGCCGTTTCGCGAACAAGTTAGGATGATGCAACAAGAAGATCATAGACGATCGTCGAACCTCGCAAGGGTTGAGGGACAGTCGTCGTGAAATTCAAGACGAAGAAGGTGATTTCCATCTTTTGAGGAATGTAGTCACGAGCCATAGCGATGGTCGAATGAGACGAGACTTTAAGATGTTCAACCCCACCTTAAGTTCCTTTCTATCCTTCTGCACGCTCTTAATTGCCTAAAAAATGGAAACTCTGATCCCATCGATTTTCATTCATTCCCTACAAACGTAGTTTCGCGAACAAGTTCCGGTGAAGCAAAAAGAAGATCACACATGATCGTCGAAGGTCGCAAGGCTTGAGGGACAATCGTCATGAAACTCAGATCGAGGAAGCGGATTTCCATCTTTCGACGAATGCGCTCCCTAGCCACAGCGATGGTCGGAAGAGACGAGACTTTAAGATGTACAACCGCACCCCAAACCCTCTCCTATGCCGAAGTGAGAGGTAGAAATGGATGCCGCACGTATGTCGAGCGAGGACGCTCCTTCGTGGCTGAAGGAGGATCAGAGTGAAGGAGCGCGAGCCGGGGGTTGGAGGGATAGATAGTGATGACTCTCGCGAGCGCGTATCGTACGACGAGGCTGGCATGACGAGTCTCGGGTTGACGTTTCATTCCCGTCGTATTCCCGCACTATGCATACTAACTAGGCCTCTCCGCCGCTCTCCGCACGCTTTCGTTCTGATCTCCGTCCCGCGTTTCTCGTTCGCCTCCGGGCCGCGATCCTCGGGGGATGAAGAGAACCGACCTGGAGGGAGATGACGATGATGATAGCACACATCGCGGAACTAGGGTGAGAGAAGAGAAAAAAAACGGAACCAACTGTGATGGAGAAATTGGAGAAACAAACGAAGAGCCTCGAGGTAGAAACAAAAAAGAAAAAGCGATTTCACGATCGTGCCGCTCATTCGCGTTTTCAGGGAGTTGTTTCTTCCATGACTTTCCGCGTGAATCGCTCTGCGGGAAAGGCGGCAGAGCGGTCGCCCGAAGGGCTGGCACAGTGGTCAGTCGAGGGTTGCTCCGTCCACCGATAGATGCAGTGACCTGTACCTCTGCTATGGATATCTCCACCCATAGACCTTTTTTCCCACGAGTAGTTTGCAGTCCTCGCTCCAAAGTTTGCCAGTCACGATAATAATTAGATTGCAATCCGTGAGAAGAACTTTGTAATACCAAGGTCGAATCCACCCGTATCTTATCATCGATAGAAACATATATATATAGGGGAGAGCGGGGCAAAATGGGGCAGTGCGGCAAAACGTGGTAGAAAATCCCGATGTATCGACGGGGTAAAATGGGGCATCCCAAAATTACTAGAAAACTGCGCTTTTACGAGTTCCATGACTGTCTGCCAGTTCGTTTGCGGTTGCGAACGATCGGGTGTCTCATAGATGTTACTTCGTCGACAGTGACAATCGGTTGACCACTCTAAAAAGAAGGTTATTCAGTACAACACATCAATCCAGTGTCACGAGTATAGTTCGCGAGGGCGATTTTCGCTTACCCGCCCCGCTTTGCCCCGCTCACCCCTATATTATATCAACTCCCTAAAACATACTCATTGCTCATAGAGAGCGCAACTTCCACTCTCCGATACACAACAGAAACAAGAGAGAAAACGCAGTACAGAAATGCGAACTCGCAAAAAAAAAAAGAAATTAAAAAAATTCTGATGATGGTATGACGGGCACTGGCAGTCACGAAATTGAGTTTCCTCGTCGAGGGGGCTGCTAGGAACGCGAGTCTCCTCGAGCTCCGGGGGGTTGTGTGCATCGGTGCGCATAGGATAGCGGGTCTCACGACTATTTTTAAACGGTTTCCTATTACCCATGGCAACTATCAGCCACGCTAGATCTCGCCATTACTTTTTTGGGTCTAGCTTTGTTTTCTCGTCGAACCGCGAAGCCTCCTCCGACTCTCCTCCTAGACAACCGACGAGGGTTGTACGCGATCACCGGCAGTTCTCGAAGCTCCGCGCTCGGCTCTGCGACTCTTCCCTCTTCCATCCCTCGCAGACCGGTCTCGAGGGGCGGGAGGAGGAGGGGGGTGGGAGATTTTTATTTGCTTTTATTCGGATGTAATTGTTGGGGCCAGTCACCACTATCGCCACTACCGAGCGAGCGAGACCGGGCCAGGCCCGGGAGCGAGAGAAAACACGGAGGTTTAACCATCCACTTCGCGAATGTTACCGAGCCACGCGACCCTTTTATGGGAACTGTTGGATAGCTACCTAGGGTAGGTGGGTAGACTATACCAACCCCACCCCCCTCCCTCCCCTCCCCTCCCCTCAACCTCCTCAGGGTTCCTCGACGTCGAGTCACTGCCTTTCCATCTCTCTTTCTCGGGGCTCCTTCGTCTCGTTCTTTCCTCTTGTTCACCGATGAGACACGAGAGAAGAGTCGTCACGTCGCTGCAAAGAAACGATAGCAGAACAGAATCTCGTGTCTTCGCGTGCCCCGAGACAGAGAGGGACGCTCCGGCTCTGTCCCTGTCTCGCCCTCCAACCCCCCCGACTGGCAGCCGCGAGCGCGCGTACCCTCGACTCCTGTCCTCGAGAACCCACAATTTTCCCTATTTCTCTCATGATAAATAGAAGTCGCTCTTGCGCTCGCCCGCTTGTTTAGCCGTTTCCTCGAGGACCTCGTCATTAATTAATTGCCGGTCTGCTGCAGTATACCACGGCGGGCTCTGCGGCAGACTCGACGAGCCGGGATTATATAATTCAGTGCTCTTGGTATAAGCCGATAGAGATGCCGATAAATCGGTAATGGAATGTGCATACGATTTACGGATGATTCTTTTTTATATTTATGAGAGTTCAATGGTTATATTTTTTTTTAATGGTAGAGGTAAATCGTGCCGGAAGTGAGGAAAAAATTATAAATATAATATTTTTTTGCCAATCGATGATAGGGGGAGATTGGGGCAAAATGGCACAGCGGGGCAAAACGGGACAGTGAGGGCAAAACTCAGTTTTCCAATAATTTTTGGATGTTCCATTTTCTCCCAACGATGCATCCGGATTTTGAAACCCGTTTTGCCCCACGTACCACCATCGCCACCATCCAAAAGTTATTGGAACTTTGCGTTTTGTCTCATTATCCGGTTTTGCCCCACTCTTCCCTATCTCTCGTGGGAAAAAAATCCATCCGATACATCCGACGCAATTTTTCCCGTTGATTACGAATCGACCATTTAAAATACGGATTGAAAGCAAAAAAAAAATATTTTGATGCGCATTATAATTTAGTACTCTTGGTATAATCTAATAGAGATACCGATAAATCGGTAACGAAATATGCTGATCATTTACGGAAGAATTTCTTTTTTATATGCCACTTTCCAATGGCTCTATCTAAAAAAAATGGTAGAGCGAAATCGTATCAGAAACGAGGACAAAAAAGTGGTTAACATTTTTTTGCCGATCTACGATATCTCTCTTGGGAAAAAAAACAATTTCCCCTCGTCGTTTCAAAGATAAATCCGATGTAATATTTCCCGCTGATCCCGAATCGACAATTTTCAAACCCGGCCAAAGAGACTCAAAAAAAAATGTCCCCGATCCCATTTTTCCAAAACGATTTCCGGTGTGCTCCAAATAATCCGCCTGCACAGCGAATCTCTTCGTTAATCAATCGCCATTTCTAGCTTGCACGGTGTAATTTCGAGAATCGACTTTCACAGTACACTTGCCGCAATCTAATAAAGAATCCAATATAGAATAGCCAAGGAAGGGCTATTAGTTTCAGGGCTCCCAGTGAGAAAGAGCTTCCTCCGGAACTACCCAGCTCACGCGCTCGTTTACGATTTCTCTCTCACAACCACCACCTCGCCGCGAGCGCGCGCCTTTACCCTGCATACACACAGACACTCGGCCCGTGAGCGAGGAACTGCGCCCGAATGCAAATTGTGAAACTCGCGCACCATTTCCCCCGCGTCGCCCTTCTGGTCGCTGGTCGATCCATTCCCGTCGTCTATAATAGTATATAGATAGATGGCCGAGAGCCGTGGCGGAGGAGGAGGAGAGTTAGTTACACAGGGCGCAGAGCAGCAGCACACCCAGCAGTATCTGCAACTGCCGCTGCTGTGGCGGCGGCGAATGCCGAGCGCGAGAGAGAATCGAAACGTGCGGCTTTCGCGAAATGGAAACGGGAGGGGTGAGGTCGAGCGGGGGGGTTGAAGGTACGTGGAAAGGGCCCGAAAGCCGGGAAAACGGTGTGCGGGACGGTTATATATTCGAAGCGGGTAGGGGCTCGGCCCGTCGAGGCTACGAGTTTAATTATCGGGTTAAACGTACCGAGGGCTGATTCTGATGAGAGTTCCGGATTCAAATGTGTCCTCGTCCACTCGAACGAGCTCTCGCCCAAATTCCGCCCACCGTCCGACCCCGGATTCTGTCTCGCCTCCGCTCTCTCGGCCTCCCGTTCTGGTCCTGGCTCCGTCACGGTTGCCTCTCCACGGACCGTCGCCTCCTCGCCCCGCGCCCGCCGCTACGTGACTGTCACCGCGACTGGCTAGTTAACTAACTAACGGAGTACGCGGACAGTTAGCAGCCGCGATTCGTGGGGGAGATACGGCACGTACCTACAGTACAGGCGACACTGTATACGTACAGTTTTGGGCGAACGGGCGCTCCGATCCTTCCCCCCCCCCCCCCCCCCCCACTGAGCCTCTCACTCTCGTTTCCCGAGCATCGTATAACCACCCCCGATGACATTGTTCGCACTCGGATTCATATTCAAATTGGCCCTGGCTCGCCCGGCGCTGGAACGTTGCAACCCTTCCTCTCGTTCGGATCCGACGGATCGCGATTATTGCGATTATTATTGTCGGTCTCTCGCGCACGACCTAAATCACCGGGCCAGACGGCGAACAGTGTGGATGACGAGGCTGGTCAATCGCACTAATGTCGAATAAACTTGCGAGCGCCGCGGGGCTCGAGCACGTAGCGGGGTTGTGCGAATTTTATTCTGACGGGCATTTAGATTCGAATGTTAAATGCGAAATTTTATACACATGTATAGTCTCTTAGAACGGGGGGTCTGGTTGAGCTCCCGAGGATTACCGGGGCTGATTCGATCGAGCTAAGAATGAAGTGCGCGTGTCGCGATTTAGATGGATATCATATCTTGGGCGCTCGAGTTTCTCGGTATTTAAATCTCCGTGACTGCGCGACGAGGGTTGGGAAGGAGGAAAAAATTGAGTGGGGTTCGATGGAATCGCGGTGTATCGAGGACCGTGAAATCCCGAGGGACGGAGAGACGGATAAGAATTCGGGAAGGAAAGTGAGAATCGAGAGATGTAATAACGTTGTAGCGTTGGTCCTGGGTGGGGCGACTGGAATAATAATAAGGCGCGAGAAGGAAAAAAAAGAGGAGTGTCGCGAAAGATGAAGAGGGAGTGAGGCGCGCGAAGCCGGAAAGCCTCCGAGGATTAATGTACCGAGAATCGTACCAATTAAAAATCCAATTAAAGAAAAAAAGTCCCCGGCCGTGTCAACGGGCGGGGCGACGACGAGGATTTAAACGAGGGACTCCGACGTAGCGTCCTCGACCTCCTCGCCCGAGCTAAGTCAAATCAAAATTATTTCCGGCCGATAAAGCGAGCGTTCATTTGTTAACTGCTGCTTCGCGAAGATCCTCACCGCGATTTCCCTCTCGCACTCGCAGCCTTGTTTCCCTGTGTACCGTCTCCTCACTCCCGCGCGCCTTCGATCTATCGCCGGAGTTTTCCTTCTCCTCGTTAATTCCTCGGGACACTCGCGACCCGTTAGTTTTATCGCCCGTCATTTTTTTAAGTGCAAATGAGCACGACTCTCGCGCAGAGATCCGCTTCACGCTTTTTTAGGAAGTATTCTTTTCCCTTGATTAAAAAAAAAGAAAAAAAAAATATTACCGTCCCAGCCAAAACTCTCACCCTGGGTTTTTTACTCCCAACCGAGCGTGCTGTCGTTCTCACCCTCTCGAGAAACACGACACCCTTCTTCACGGTGCCAGTCAGCGGTTTTTCTCTCACCGACGCTTCTCTTTCTCCGCGACGAAAACCGCGCCAGATCTAGTGCCGGAACGAGGAGCTTTTGTGCGTTGCTTCCACCTAGACGCCAGTCTCACCGCGGTAGGGAGGTGGAAAAAGCTCGAAAAATTACGTTTTAATTCAGCGTCAAGGCGGAGAGCGAGACGTTTTCATCGGATTTGGGACGTGAACGGGCGATTACGGGAAGGGAACCGCACACTCCGTTTCTTGCCCGAGCTGACAGCGGAACGCGAGCCGGCGAACTTAAGGCGGAAACCACGTTTTGTACATCCTCGATGCCTACCAAATTGCCGGTGAGCCATCGGTGTATCGACTACTTGTGCACAGTGTTGGTACACCGTGTCGTATAAATGTGTGTTATAATAACACAAGTTTTTAATACGGTTTTTATAAATTTAATCGGCGCCGAGGGTAGCGTGCGTATAACAGAATTACGACGTAGTAAGTTCGCCGCGAAGGATGGAGATAAATGGCCCCGAACAGGATACGTTGTTGCGACGCGGCCCCGTACACAGAGGCATTAGGTAGTAATTACCGAAAACAACGCTAGCGAGACAGAGAACTACTTTTCTCTACTCTTCTATAGTTTCCCCCTCCACTCTCCCCCTCTTGCCTTTCGAACTCCATAACGGAAGTTAGGTTCGTCCATGCCATCATTAAACAGTATAATTGCTTGCGTCCTGTGTGTGTGCGGGCCTTTCCGTCATCCCGCACGGCCCGCTCAGGTTTTATCCCCCCCCCCCCCCCCCCCCCACGCAAATGGGATTTCGAGTGCGAGGAAGGGAAACGGATTTTTTTTTTTTTTTTTTTTTTTTTTCATTTGGGCGACGCGCCTACCGCGATGTAATTTTGATTTTTCAATCTCATATAAATCACTCGCGGGAAACGGAAAACGGGCTGGTAATAACCCGAGGGGTTTTCGGTGTCCGCGAGCGCTCGGGGAGAGACTGCGCGCGACGCGTTGTGGACGAACAAACGAACGAGCAACTTTAGGAAACAAACGCACTTTGGGTGGAAAGTGTATCCGACATATATGTAGGTGTATAAAACTCAGAGAGACGAAATATACTTTCACTGGAAAATGTTTATATTTTTTATTTATAAAATATGTTTTATATTCTTAATTTATAAACTTTCATATTTCGGGTATGTATCTTTGGTGCATATTTCTGCGAATACAAACAGCCGTGTCTGTGTTCGACGCCTTAATCGATTTAGAGCGCCGAGTTTTATATTATATTTCAATTATATTTATATTATATTATACTTATATTATATTACAATAAAATATAAATTAAATATGATAGATAATAAATTAAATACAATATAAACATACCTCCGAGACCCGAAATATATTTTCACCGGAAAATGTTTATATTTTTAATTTCCAAAATACACTTCCTATTCTAAATCTACAACTAACTAAACGGATACCTATCTTCGCTACATACTGCTGCAAATACAAATAGCCGTCTCAATGTTCGATGCCTCAATCGCTTACTAGCGCCGAGTTCATGAAGCACTTCGAAACTAATTTTATCTCCGTAGCGACGCGTAAGACTAAATCCCGAAGGTTGATACGCGATGGACTGCTCGGTCGAGTTTTGCGAAAGTGGCCGCGACGTTCGTTATTAGAAATTCTTGAGTCACGGGGTAACCCGAGGGATCGCCGTTTCCGATCCCTCGGCACGATTCTTGCGGAGTGCGGAATCGTTGAAAGGGCATCCGAGCCGAAGAGGAAAGGCAGCCGGATAGCAGACTCGAACTGCGACTGCCGCGAGAACGCTGGACCGTTTCACGAGCCCGATCGCGCGCTGCCCAATCGGGTGTGAAAGTTCCTTTGTGGTGTGTGCCCTCGAGATATTGCGTTGTTTAATTTCGGCACCGGCTCTCCCCCCACCCACCCCCGGCCCGACTTCCTTTGTTTCGTACGTTTCAATTTAAATCGAGTCGGTGCGGCGAGAGCTCCGATCGCAGAGCGAGTCCTACCAAAGCGGCCAGCGCTATGTGTTCTTCTCTCCGTTGCACTATCGTTCGCGGCGCTGGTCGGCGAGAGAAAGCGAAAGAATCGAGGAGGAGAGAGGAAAGCGGGACTGAGGAATCAGGCGCCGATCCGTTATTAATTAGATTGGCGGCTCCGCTGGAAAGAACGGAGCGGCGAGGGGAACGGAGGTGTATATGTATAGGCCTCGGTCTCTGGCACTGAAAAGGGCCCGAAGTCAGCGCGATCCGCTCGTCGAGTTGTATGCTCTTTCGTCTAGTTTCAGGAATTCCTGTTTGCCTTGTGCACGATGTATATTGTAACGAATGGCTGACTATTGCTATTGCTATTGTAACGATGTAGCTGACTATTCTTTGAGGCACACGATATTAGGTAGGTTTGACTAGAGACGAACGAACGGACGATCGATACAAGATCGATCGTCATGTAGAACAGTCTTGATAGGACTTCCGGAATAAACGGACGTTTCAAAGTTCGTTTTCGAGATATTTAGCTGCGATTGTATATAATAATATAAGCCCTGAAATCTAATAGGCGCGTTATTCATTCGCTCGGTCGTAACAATATTTTATTTTTATTTAATTATTTTCCTCTTTGAAGCGGTGGATTAGAAGAAATGAGGAAGGGCTCGTCAGGGAGGAAATTAATTGCCGGGTTCACGGCCCCGAAGGAAACGCGAGGCAGAGGAACCTGTATCGTCTCTGAAACAGCCGGTCGATCGGATGACCGATTTTTTGGAAAAGGGATAGGTTGGCTTCACGGTTCGGGAACGAGGAATCAAGCTTTCCGGTACGAGATACGGAAATTATTTATTGGAAAATCTGTTATATGTCATTTCCGGTTATTTAAGACTGCAATGGTTATGGTTATGGTTATTAGAGAACCGGGCTTTGTTCCTTTGGCGGGGTTCGATATCACTGTGGGTGTTGCTCGGTGAGAGTGAAACTTTACCTGTGACTTTGCCATGGTGGCAATTTTTGAGCGTTTCATTGGACCCTGACGAGGCTCGCAATAGGCCTGACTAGGTCTTAGCTAGGCCCCGATCCGATCTAGCCTTTTACTCTAGCAATCGGACCAAAGTAGTAGGTAAAAAATCTACTTTTGCTCACCGTTAATAATTATTATTAATTCTTTCAAAACCCATCCGCTCCGTTTGCCAAAATGTCCCCAAGGGACACGCACGAGAACGCCGGTTCGTCCGGAAAGATCCGTCCCCGCGATGAAAAGAGATTTACGGGTAACAAAAGAGAAGGAATTATTTCTTAAGGCAGTAAAGGCCTCGACCGCGAGGAATTCGCGCACTTCGTTCCGCGTGCATCAGCACCGTGTGCTCCAGAAGCCAATAGGTAAGGCAAGGAAAAAGAAAATCGCGCGCAAAAAAAGTCATCGCTAATGAAGCGAGACGAGTTTTTTCGACGTCGATCAGCGGCAGGAACGGGGGAGTTCTCGAGGAGCAGCTCTCTCGTATCGGGTCGTTCAGGCGCGCTCATCGTCCTCGTCCTTCGCGGCGCAAGACCCGGCGATGATCGTAACGAGTTTCGCAACGACGACGGATAATCCAGCGTTGTCTCGCGACGAACCAGAGCGAACGAGCAAACTCCAACGAAAACCCGAACAACATCGCATCGAACAGTCGGAGAAGGCTCGAATCGTCGTTCCCCGAGCGGAGCCGCGAAGGCGCAGGACAAAAGGCGAATTTGTTTTGAGAAATCGCTTAGCGAAAATGCTAATAAATTTATAAGAGATCGGCGCACACACAGAGAGCTGCCTCGGTGTATAAGATAATAATAAAGAATAATAGGAGTCCGGGCCAATTTGTGGTCGGTTCGTCGAAATATATAAGTAAGGAGCCATCGCGCGACTTGAAGAGCGTTGCGGCCCACAGGAAACGATGTATTATCGCGCGCGAGCTCGTCGTCTGATGTTCATATAGAAACCTCCCCCTCCCCCCAACCCCACCGTCGCTCCACTTTCCCGCTCTCTATGTATGCAGGATAGCTTCTGCTCCTGTGTGTTATACGTGTGCTCGCTGAGGTATAATGCAATCTGTGTATTTGAATACCTAATAGTTTTCAATGCATACATCATGCCCGGCGAACGCCAGCCATTACCTCTCTCGACGGGCTTCTCTCTCTCTCCTCGCAGCTTGTACACGTTGCACCCCGCACCAGAAGCTATATACGAGAAACCAGATATATAACTATAATATATCATACCGCAGTCACCTACTGTCTGCATCGTACGGTACCTCAACTTCGATGCTAATTTTGGCAAAGTAGACCGAATTCGCATCCCCCCCTCCACACCCCCCCCCCCCGTCCCGGACCAAGGGTTGCTCGGTGGTTTCACTTACGTCTCTGGTTTACATGGCACGATCATCTTGCGTTGGCTTTGGTTGATCTTTTTTTATTGCTAAGAAACTTCCTTATTGGTTGAGCTTTTTTGTTCTCCATTTTGAACTTTTTTTTGTGGTCTTTAATTGAGTTTTCTGATCTTAGCTTGCGCTGGTTGCGTTTTGGTATTCACGGTTGCCGACTTTTCTGATTGCGTTAGTTTTTTCCCTAGAACATAAGTTAACCTTTGGCGATCTATAGATCTTCATTATTAGCTGAAGAGTCGATTTTCCTCCGTTTAGTTTTAGCAATTTTTCTCTTATCAAATTCCCCGACGAGAGAAAAATTATTGATGAGATGTAAACTCGTATCGGTTGAGCTTTCTTGTTTTGCATTTTCCACTTTTTTGTTTCTTATTATTTGAGTTTTATGATCTTACCTTGCGCTAGTTGCCTTTTGCTTTCGTATTTTCAGTCCCCGGCTTTTCCGGATGTTATTTTTCAATCCCAGAACACGAGTTAACATCTATCGATCCATCTATCTATCTCCATTATTACCCGAAAAATTGATTTTCCTTCATTCCGATTTTCATTTCGAAATTTGTCTTTTATCAAATTCCTCGAGGAAGGAGAGATTATTGATGGGATCTAACTCGTGGCGGATTGCTGACGGAGTGAACGATATATAGACATACAAATTTATACCGGATATATGTCTCTGTATCGTTGGATATATATCTATAGGTGAGCGATTTTTCGAAGTTCGTTGGGCGACGGGGAAGCCGAATCAGAGGGCGGTCTCGTCTCGGGTCGTCGCAGAAGCTACACCGGCGATAAACCCTCCCCCGACGGAACTCGAGGAAGACGTTCGACGATGAGAAAGCGACGAGTGCGAGGGCGCGGGAGGAAGAGTCACGCGAGAAAACGTGATTGCGCTCGAGGTGACGAAGCGCGGACGAGAAATCGAGAAATCGAGATCCGGTGTGCGTTCGAAACCTTCCCGGCATCTCCGGTCGGCTCTTTTCTCTCTTTATCTGGGCGCTGTTGAGATTTCGTTCTCGCGGTGGGAGAACGAGATGAACGGGAGATAATATAAGGGCGCCCGCGAGGAATCGCGGACGCTGAAAGCGCGCGACCGAGAACGAACTAATTCGTTCCGTTCGAATCAGAGTCGAGGGCAAAGAGAGAAAAGATATTGAGCGCGGACCGGAGTACTTTGATTCATGCTCCCTGGTAGCGGGCCGATTCCTTCGCGGCTTCCTCGCCGTCTAAGAAGAGCAAAACCCATGAAACTTGATATCCGACCGATGAAGAAGAAGGACGGACAGCGGGGAAAGCTACTCGGAATTCTCTAAGTCTTCGATATGAGACGGCGATGTAATCCCACGTAATGAACCTCTCAAGAATCTATCTGTCGCGTGAACGTTTGCAATATTTATTCGGATGAAAAGCGAGACCGGAGGGAGCCGCGAACGTAGGCGAGGGAGACTCCTCTATCGTCGTCGTCTGTGGAGAATCCCGTGAATTAGTCAGTGGCGACTTAGCAACGTTCAAGTTTTTTTTTCACGATTTTTTTATTGGCGCAAACGGTAGGTGCATATGAAAGCGTGAAAATTGAAATTTTTATATTGCTGTCCCAGGTAATTTACTTTTGTATAGATTTTTTTTTTCTAAACAACGGAAACCGGCTTGTTGAGGAACGTATTGAAACATCGGCGCCATCTGTAAAATCCCGCGAATTAGTCATCAGCGACTTAATAACGTTCCGTTTTCTATGTTTATATTCTGTTTTTTTAATCCAATGCAAACTGTAGCTGTACATAAAAGCGTGAAAATTAAAATTTTCATATTGTTGAGCCACGCAGCTTACTTTTGTATAGATTTTTTTTCTATACAACGAAACTGGGATATTGACTAACGTATTGAAATGACTCCTCTGTCGGGATTGTGTGTAGAATTCCGCGAATCAATCATTGGCGACTTAGCAACGTTCCTTTTTTTATTTTTTTTATTTACAAATTGTAGTTGCATCGACATAAGTTTTCTGCAGTTTCCCTATGCCTTTAGTTGTAAGACTAAAGCGAATGCGATACAGGGAGGAAGTCGGCTGCAGCCGCAAGAATGAGGGGAAAAACAGAAATGCACATAAAATAAACGAGGACTTAGCAATTACGCATCAACCGAGCCGACCCACTATAAGGCAGTAGCTTTGAGAAGCGGGGGACAATAACCATAAATAAAAAAAATGTAGTTGTACATAAAAGCATGAAAATAAACATTTTCATATCGCTGTCCCAAGTAACTTACTTTCATATAGATTTAGTTTTTTTTCCAAACAAGAGAAACCGGTAGCGCAAGGTAAGTCCCCAAATTGACTATGCTTCTCCGATTTCATTGATTAAATTTTCATTCAAGATACCTTCCTCCTATCTCCTAAATCGAATTCCCGCGAAGTTCCGGTTCTACGGTTCATTGAGAATTTTTTTCCTCCCACCGTACCGTCGGAGAACGGTACACAGATAAAAAAAAAGAAAGAAAAAATCATCATCCTTCATTACCATACATATAAAACATTGAAACTACTCCGCAGCGAAGCTGACTCAAATTCACAGTGACGCAATTTCGTTCCACCTGGAATAATAATTCGCTCGTGAATAATGAATCGAAAAAAAAAACGAAAAAACAGCCGACATAGGATTCTTCTAAGCACGTCCGCCGGCCAGCAAGGGTCGCGGGCAAGTGCGTGCTGTGCGTGCGCTTGTATCTATCTCGATGTCTCTTACTCTCTCTTACTTTCCCAAACGTCCATCTGCGCTGGAGGTTCTGCGTGCTGACCGATCGCGCGTCCACCACCGGGTGAGTTCTAGGTCCAGTTTCTCCGTGGCGTTACGTTGCATCGAAAAAATCACAGATGGCGCTGAACGTTCCATATATGCACCCGTCCCTCGAGTGAATAAGCTTCGCACATACTCGCACACACACACGCGCGCGCACACATGTGAAGCGCGAAGGTAGCAAGAACCCCTCGAACTATGCATGAAAGAAAAGCCGGCTCGCACAGTAGAATGTATCGTAGCTCACTGGGTACATCGTCGCCGAGCACCTCGCATAACTACACAAAGTGCCAACACAAGCGCAAAGTAACTCCGCTTTTTTTGCCCAATTATTAGAATTACTTCTTTACACGAGCCGGCGGTGAGTTCATACGGCTTATCGAACACTCAATGCAGTTTTATCTGCGATCTGGAAATTCATTTATCAATTATTCTCCTAAAGCTCATTAATATCGTTGGAAAGACTCGATGTAAAAACAAATTGTAAATTTAATGCACTGGGACTTTGATATTTGCTTACATTAGTTAATTTTATTTACTTGCATTACTTTTTTGTAACTAAAATACCAGATGTTTAATATTACAAATCTTTTGCCTGTAATTTACAAAAATTGTAATTGGAAAAATAAAAAATAACTGCAACATGAGTTTAAAATTTCAGTAACAGTTTATGTAAAAAAAGTTTTCAATACTGTTGATTCGTTTTCAAACTACGTTATTTAACATTGCTATTAAACACTATAACCAAAAAATTGGTAAATTTAACGTGACCGACTGGACGTTTACATAATTAAATTCAATGTACAATTGTGATGAAAAATTAATATACTTTTTCATTGAAATTAAAGTAAATTATTGAAAATAAAGTATTCCCAGTGTTGTTAGTACACTGAACATTAATTTGTCGTCACAATTGTACATGAAACTCAATACCAGTCTCTGCCTAAAAATGTTCAGACCCGCACATTAAATTTCATACGATTTTTTTTTTTTACACTGAACTTTATCGTCTTAAGTCATCGACATGCACAACTCCGCATCGACAGAGCGCGCCCGTCTCTTGCGGACCTCCACTCCACCAGCCTTCCAATCACCAACTTTGATTATCCCATTTATTGTTACAGTTCCACAATATATTCGGCGTGATAAACGCAGCCGAGCGAATCGCGGCTTAGAGCAACGATGTTTAACACATGAAAAACGGATATAGCGCAGTATTTCCTCCGACACGAACGAATGCAAGCTCGGTATCTCGGGTCACATCGCGACGGTGATCTCTCGGTAGGGTCCGCGTTCCTGCCGTTCCCTCCCTCCTCCGCCCCGCGCTTTACTATTGTATCTCTCGGAGACGCCCGCGAGTGCAGCGCATCGCTGCACTCGTTGGGACAACGGGGAATCCCCGGAACGCGGCTTCCAACATTTTTATCCAATATCCATCGATCGCCGTTCCGGAAATTCTCGGCGCATAATTGTATCGAATATCGTCGCAGTGGCTCGCGCGAAACTCGGGTCCAGATTTATTTCGCAACGACGCCTTCCGCGCCGTACGAAAACAGCTCTGACGTCGACGAATCTCTAACTATGTGTATAGATTACGGGTGCAATTTACGATAGAAGCGGAGACACAAATACGCTCACCGACGGTCCCGTTTGTGTGCGCGCGCGCGCGATCGTTCGACTTAAACGACCCACTGTGCTCCGATGTCTGTCCGTCGGTCGGGGGATAGCATGGAAATAATTAGAATTAATTTAGGTGGAACGCGCTTTAAATCTAGGCGAGTGGGTCTCGCGGCGAGTCCTCTCTCCTCCGCTCGCATCTCTCCTCGCTCCTCTCTTTCATCCGCAAGAGTGCCGGGAATTACCCAACTGGCTCTGATTAGTCTTAATGTGTTAATTAGGGAAAATTGCCCTGTCTGCGGGCAAACGCGCAGTGTATACGCGTCGCGCGACTGGCCAATGTCCAGCGCACACGCGTGTAACCCACACGCAGCCACGAAGTATCCGAGTGTGACGTTTTCGTTCCGAGTCCGAGAGCGTCGCGACGCTTCCAAGTCGATAGATGGAGGCTCGGTTCAGTCTCCGGACGATTCCTCGCCAAATTCTGAGGTTTGGTGTCCGTGCTCGAAGTATCGAGTATGGTAAACGGCGAAGTTTTCGCCACTGCCCCAGTTTTACCGCCATCGAACGCAATTTATACTAATAAATAAAGACAGGTTTCGTTTAATACAAAAGAAATTGACGGCGTGTTGAAGAGCGGATTTTACTCTTGATTAATGCTGATACGTACATTTTTTTATAAAATGTTTCATTTAACGATTAAAGATGGCGGAAACTGGGCCGTTTATCTTCGGCGAGTACAGTCTTGTCCTTTCGTGAAAATCTTTGCCGATCGGGTCGCACTTCGCGTGTAGCTCGGGCCTTAATAAAATAATAACCGATCGAGGGACTGGCTTCGTGGCGAATATTACCGGTAGGAATATTTAAGTTGAAAATTTATAGTCACAAATTGGCTAAAATTTTTTCATCGAGAGTCAGTTGGAATTGCCGGCGGTTTTCGGCATTTTCCTCCGCCCTCGTACGAATGCGATACAGCATAACAACGGCTGCTCCCGTGAACTTTACAAGTGATCTGAAGTCGGAAAAATTTATACGAGAGTACTGGTTAGATAGACTGAGAAAAAGCATAGTATTTCCTACTTTAAGCAATAGTTATACAAATAACAAGGGCAATGTCTATATCGATAGTTTTTCACAGGATATATTCAATTGGTTAAATTTTAACTATGATCGCAAGCGTGATTTCTTTGTCATAGCCGCACTGAAAAAATTAAATAAATAAATATCAACATTGCGTCACTCGCTTGCGGGTTGCTGAAGAAAAAAAATTGTTATTTCAATTCTACTTTAAATTCTTGCAACTGCATTCGGGATTGAAACGATAACGCGTCACCTTGGCAGTTTTGTCGTCGTTGTTTCAATATCGTATAGAATTGCAAGAATTTAAAGTAGAATTAAAATAACAATTTGTTTCTGTTGCAGCCCGCAAGCAACATTTTTTTTCAGTGCGTAACTATGAAATCTAGACGTTCCTCTTGGGAATTATTTTTTATGGTAACAGGTCAGTATTGTTGCCTTTATTATGTAATTTTTTTTCTCACTTCAGCACACAGAAGCTAAGGCCTTAAATGAGGAAAAAAAAAAAAAAAAAAAAATCGGCTCCTCGCCAACGGCCGCGAATTTTCGGGCCGCGAGGGAATCGCGGGGAAAAAGCCGAAATCCCGCGACTTGGCGACCCGAGGGCGAGGGTTTAAAGGGACCAAGCCGAGAACAGTTCCTTCGGTCCGAATAATATTTTACCGGGACGCTCTCCGAGGATCGCGCACCGGGCGAACGGTCCGTGCTCGCGAGTCGGTCCACAATCTCTCCCGCTCTCCCCGCCAGCGCAGCATCATTAATCACTATTATCTCGGGGTAATTTTTCTTCGATATAATTTCGTCTGTTTACCCCCGCCACGATCGGCGTCCCGAGGAGTCCCGCGTACGGGATCGCGCACTCGGGGCTAGAACGGACAGGGAGAGCCGGAGATGTCGGCAGGGGAGGAGGAACGGGTCGAGGAGTTTGCGAAAAAAAAAAAAACCGGAGCAGCAACGAGAGGCTTAAACTCCCGGGCTCTCAAGATCGTGTATAATTTCTCTGATGTACTCACGCGCGCCTCGCGAGCCCTCCGGTAACATACGTCGTGGCACACCGGCCTTATTACACGTATCTTCCGTAAAGCGAAGAGCTCTCCAGAGACTCCGGAATATACTGGTAACGCTCGCGAAACGAGCGTGTCCCCGAGGCTCCGGCAATAATATTAGTGCTTGGCATTGAATAAAGATACTCTTGATTGAAGCCAAGTTAAAAATTACCGTGCGATGCCAATGGCGTCTGCACGCGACCCTACCGAGAGCCCTCGTTTCTGCCAAACCGCCGATGCGCCGCTCGGAGGAGATCGGCCGAATTTATGCAGAGAGGGTGATACAATGTCGATTGCCGAATATGCGTGGAAATTCGGAAACAGCCTTTAGGCTGTTTTCGAATTTTTTTATATTTTTTTTATTCTTTCCTTCTTCGACACCCTACTAGTGCGCACTTCTGCCTCGACGCCTGAAAGACTCGCTGATGTTTTTGTTCATTTTTTTTTTCACTGTTCGGTACTTCCTCGTTTTCTTATTCCGATAATATTCTTACATATCAATGCATGCTGAGGCTCCGGCAATGATATTAGTGGTTGGCATTGAATAAAGATAGTCTTGACTGAAGTCAAGTTACTTAAATTTAAAAAATCGGAAACAGCCTAAAGGCTGTTTCCGATTTTTTAAATTTATTTTTATTCTTTCCTTCGTCGACGCCCTACTAGTGCGCACTTCTGCCTCGACGCCTGAAAGACTCGGTGATTTTTTTTTTATGATTTTTTTTTCACCGTTCGGTACTTTCTCGTTTTCTTATTCCGATAATATTCATACATATCAATGCATGCTGAGGCTCCAGCAATGATATTAGTGGTTGGCATTGAATAAAGATAGTCTTGACTGAAGTCAAGTTAAAAATTACCGTGCAATGCCAATGACGTCTGCACGCGACCCTACCGAGAGCCCTCGTTCCTGCCAAACCGCCGATGCGCTGCTTGGAGAAGATCGGCCGAATTTATGCAGAGACCGTGATACAATGTCGATGGCCGAATATGCGTGGAAATTCGGAAATGCCCTTTAGGCGTCAATTTCTTTTTCTTATTTTTTGCGCGCGATCTGCGATTTTTCCTTGGTCGGGAGAGCCGAGTGACTCGGCGAAACGCGAATCCTCGAAGATCGCTGCACTTATATTGGAGTGTATCTCCGTTTGCACAGTTAATGCTCGGGGTACTCGTGTTATATCCTTGTTCGACCGTGAAGGAAACTACTCGCAAGCCGGGCGCCAGAAGGATCGTATGTTAATTTATCGCTAATTCAACTCGGAGCTCACCGGCGCGACACTCTCGACACCCCGCTAGTGCGCACTCGACTTCTGCCTCGACGCCTGAAAGATTCGCTGATTTTTTTTTTTTTTTTTTTCATTTTTTTTTATTCACCGCTCGGCACTTTCTCGTTCTCTCATCCCGATAATATTCGTAAATATTAATGTACGCCGGGCTGATGATCCTCTCGTGTACCTACTCATTGGCCGCCCGAGCCGCTCGACCCGCTCCTAACTATCCTTTGGAAGGCCTGCGAGGCGAGAGGCTCGAAGTGCGGCGGGGGTGCGAGAGAACTAACTAAGCGACTCTCCGAGAGATCCTGTAGATCTTTCCTCGAGATGATGGTCACTCGGCCAACGGATATAAATCACCTACGGGAGAAGAGTGTCATTCCTCCTCTGTCTCCGTCCGGGACTCTCCCCCGCACCCTCGGCATCGCGTCGCCGCCCCCGGAATTCCTTCATTTGAATGCCGTCACTCTTTTTATTTTCGTCTCGTTTCTCCCTTTTTGTATTCTCGTGACGCGGCCACGTGTGCGTCCGCACACGCACGCACACTGACGCGCGAAACACTCCGAGCCGTTTTCTCTCGTGTAACAAATGAATCGGCAACGTCCAACGGTTCGAGAACAGTATTTATTTTATTTTATTTTATTTTATTTTTAATTATTTCTCTTCAATGGACGGCGACGTTTGAGTGCACTTTTGGGTTCGCAGGATCGTCGGGACGGAGTGAACGGTTAACATCCTTCGCTAATTGTCGTTATTAATAATTGAACTCTTTCTTGTATTTTTATTTTTTTCACACCTCCATCACTTTGGTTCCAATTTTTGTTTTGTTCTCTTGTTAATTATTTCTCTTCAATGACCCGCGATATTTGAGTATAATTTTGAATTTGACGGATTATCGGAACGAAGTGACCGGTTTACACCTTTGCCAATTATCGTTATTATCAATTGAAGCCTTTCTTTTTTTTTCTCACCTCCCTCACTTTGACTCCAATTTTTATTTTATTCTCTCATTAATTATTTCTCTTAAATGGCTCGCGATGTTTAAGTCCACTTTTGGATTCACCGGGTGTCCGGGGGCGTATTGACCGGTTAACATCCGTCGCTAGTTATTGTTATTAATAATTGAACCCTTTCTTTTACTTTTATTTTTTATTCCCACCCCCCTCCAATTTTTACTTCATTATCTTTTTAATCATTTCTCTTCAAAAACCCGCGATATTCGACTACAATTTAGGATTTACCGGATTGTCGGAACGAACTGACCGGTCAACACCTTCGCTAATTATCCTTATTAATAATCGAACCCTTTCTCTTTTTCCCACCTCCCTAACTTCGCCTCCAATTTTCATTTCATTATCTTCTTAATGATTCCTCTCCAATGTCCCGCGATATTTAAGTAGGTACACTTTTGCAGATCGTCGGAACGCATCAACCGCTTAACATCCTTCCCTAATTACCCTTATCAATAATTGATCCCTTTCTCTCATTTCATTTTTTCCATTCCCCCCCCCCTCACCCCCCCCCCCCCCCCAAATCGCATTCCCGGCTTCGCTCGATGGACAAACAAGAACACACCAGAGCTCTCTCCGTTCCTCCTTTTTCACCGTCGCCCGGTCTTTCCCTTTTTTTCCTTCCTCCTCCCCCCTCCCCACCCTCGCATCTCTCTCGTACATCGGCGTTCTGCAGTCACGGTTTAATATTTCAAATAAATGCGTGCATTAGCGCGCTATCTCGTCGTGATCCCGTGTTGACTATTAACAACACCGGAGGCCCCTCGCGGGCGCGAGGCCACTATTATGACTTATCTGACCGGAGTGGAAGGCGAAAGACCGCGCTCGCAACTCCCAATGCCCGCTCTTCAACTCCAACTGGCGAACGGGCTCGTTCCCTCCGCAGCGGTGTTGCATTATACATATGTATACTAATACATAATACATGCTAGCGATATTTACAGTGCTGACCCCCACGCCGTTCGTTGTATCTGCAGTTTTCCGCCGTCCGCGTGCGCGCTCGTCTGTTATCATCGTTTCGCGAAGCCGAACCTACGAGCGCGACGTCATTAAACAATACTAGAAGGCGGTACGAAGCCCGCCGT
This sequence comes from Stenichneumon culpator, assembly GCA_964017025.1. Taxonomy (NCBI): domain Eukaryota; kingdom Metazoa; phylum Arthropoda; class Insecta; order Hymenoptera; family Ichneumonidae; genus Stenichneumon; species Stenichneumon culpator. The sequence goes on along the minus strand of OZ024775.1, from coordinate 13,452,098 downwards.
CGCTGCGGACTCGGCAGAGCCCCTGAAAGAAAGTCGCACGTTTCGCTGATTTAATCGAGCGGTGTGGAGGTGAGGCAGCGCGGCGAGGAGAGAAATAAGTTTGCTCGGCTATGAGCCTCGCAGATCGGCGAGAGGAAACTGGTCTGAGAGACTACGGGGAGAGAGCGAGGCTCCTTCAGGGTGAGGGACTGCCGCGGCGGTAGCCGATGAGCGATCTCCTCGCTCCTTCTCAACGAGACTCTAATCAATCTCGCTCTCGTTATTATAATATGCCCGCTGTTTGCGAATTATCCTTTTCTCTTGGTCTTTTTTTTATTCTTGTATTTTATTCTATTTGCACAAGTGTACGGTACATCGGAGCTTATCTTTCTTTGAAGCGACTAACAGCGTTACGAGGGAGTAATTAATTATCGAGGAAATTGTAATTGTGTTTTTTTTTTTTAAATATAATTGTTGATTGTATTAGGTTTGTTAATTTTTATTTTATCGTATGTTTATATAAGTGAAAGAGGAGAAGCTCGAATAAAACGTTATTTAACTCTTTGGAATTAACCCTTTCTCTTTGTTTTTTTATATTATTTTATTTGCACAACTGTACGGTGCATCGGAGCTTATCTTTCTTTGAAGCGACTAACAGCGTTACGAGGGAGTAATTAATTATCGAGGAAATTGTGTTTTGTTTAATATAATTGTTAATTATATACCGTTTCTTGATAATCGTTTTTTTTAAATCACAGATGTTTATATACATGAAAAAAGGTGAAGCTGAAGTAAAATGTTTCTCAGCCCGCCGATCAGTTGGAGAGAGAATCGTAGAAGGAATGACAAAGGTCTCGCTCTCGTTATTAAAATATTTGCGAATTACCTTATTCTCTTTCTTTTCATATTTTTTAAATATTTTTATTTTATTCACACAACTGTACCGTACATTTGACTTTATCGTTCTTTGAATCGACTAACAGCGTTACAATCGAGTAACTAATTATCGAGCAAATTCCAGTTATATATTTTTAAATTTTTAAATATAATTGTCAATTATATCACGTTTGTTGATAATATCTTAAAAAACCATATGCTTGAATAAACGAAAAAGTGGAAGGTGAAACAAAACGTTTCTCACCCTCTCCGATCAGTCGGAGAGAGAATCGTACAAGGAATGATAAAGGTAGAAAAAAATCGCGTGATCGGTCACAGGGCAGGCAGGTTGGGGGGGGGGGGAGGCTTTGCCTGGCCAAGCTGCGGGTTTGCTGCCCCTGTCTGTTGCGATGCGCGTCTTCTCAGGCGGAATCGTCGTCGTTCCACGAGGCTAATGTAACACGCTATACCTGTCCGAGGCTCGTCGAGGCCAGGCCGTGCCCATTATGATCGGCTCATTAGACCGGTAACATTTTCACGGACACCCGGTAGCCGCGCGCTGATGACCGATGACCGTCCGTTCGCCGTGTGTGCGAGTATATCCACGCTACGATATCTTCCCGCACTCCGATTCGCTTCTGCGACTCTTAGGCCCTAAAAAAAAAAAAAAAAATCCACAGTTTCCTGCCTTACCGACATCCGCGTAATTAATTTTTTTCCCGACTGCGCCAAAATAACCACATTCCTTGCGTGCAATACGAGCGGAAAATAGCCTATTATTGACCGATGATCATTATTAACCTGTGCGCATGCGCAGTACAATTCCATTACTCCCCAGGGAGTAATAGGACTTATTATTTCCTCTCGAAGTTCTATTACTCCCGGGTCAGTAATTGTCATTGGAGAATATTACGATTTTGCGACGCAAGAAATGTGATTAAATAATCACATTTCTTCGTTAAAATTAATGAAGTCAGAAAAAAAATATCGTGTACCACGAGGGAGGAGGTGCTTTTTCACCTCGTGTGAATTTCTGCCCTCGCTTCACTCGGCCATCAAACTTCACAGTTGGTGAAAAGACGCACTTTCCTCCCTTGTGACATAATATTATATTTTTCCCGACTTCGCTAAAATAACCACATTCCTTGCGCGCAATAGGAGCGGAAAATAGCCTGTTATTGACCGATGATTATTATTAACCTGTGCGCATGCCCAATACAATTTCATTACTCCCTAAGGCGTATAGGGCTCTGAAAGCTCTATTACTCCCGAGGAAGTCCACTGAGAAAAAATGAAATAGTGAAGACAACAATACCGACTTTTTACCATAAAAAATAGTTCCTTAATTTAATTTTTTTTGCTTCACCAGCCTCGAACCGATGTAAATAAAATAATCGAAAAAAACCTTTAAAAATTTCGTCCCCGATGGCTCGTCCTCCAGTTTATATCCGACAGTATTCCGGCAGAGAGCCCGAGAAGAGCTCGTCGTCGCCGGTCCCCGCGGGATGTCGGAACGTCAATAAGAATGAGATTCCGGGTGGATCGTAACGCGGACGGGGAGAGCTCGTTCGTTACCGCAGCTTCTATTTCTCTCGTGCATTATCTCCTCTTACCATTTTCGAGCTTCTCATACCGAGCCACCGCACCCTCGCCGCCCCCCCCCTCTCCCCCTCTCCCTCTTAGAAAGATAAAAAGAGAATACTCGCTATCGTACGCGGGCCTCTCCTCGCCTCGGCGTTCTCCACCCGGTACCGGCTAAAAAATACCACGACCCCCGCGGTGTTCGGGGCCGCATCTCCTCTAATATATATTTAATCAGGCCCGGTGAGTCCCGCGAGCGCGGGTACACAAACACACCGACACGTTCACTGCCCCTTTACACCACTGTGCGTCGCGGCACTCGCGGACCATTGTAACTCGACACACGCAAAGACGGTACGGCGGGGAAGTCGCTGATCGGGGATTCACGGGCAAGTGCCCACGCACATAAGTCCCCGTGTATTATTATATTATTTATATATACATAAATATATGTATATAGACGTATGTGTATTTACATGCATATAGATATACATAAATGTGGGCAAACCGGCGTATCGACGAATACGTGTGAGACTCTCGACACAGAAAGAGGTGTATGTGTAATTCACATACACCGCGACTCGATTCCTCTCATTCCTTTCCTTCTCTATTTGTACCGTTCGGATGCTGCGCGCTCTCGCGCTCCTTCGTTCTTGCTCTCGACCGGATTCGAACACCTTTTTTGAATCAGAGGGTCAAGCGACGGGGCCGTAGATCATCTTAATGCCTCCATTGTTGTTTTAGGACTCGCGGGAGGAGAGACGGAGAGGGGCGAGAGTGTCCGAGAGATCGTTCCCCCGCGCGCGATAAAGACCGCTGGACCATTTCGCGCGCCAGCTCGATCCTCTACGGCGCGCGCGAATATCGTACGGGCCTTGCTCGGGCAATGCGCGGCAGGTATATTACGGTAGTTCGTTTATCCGCTGAATTTCAAGGCGTGGGTCTTTGATACTCTCTTCGGAAGCCATTGGAGACGCTCGGAAGGGTCTCTGATAGCTCGAGAAATAAATGTGTGTGTGTGTATGTTTTAATGGCGTCCAGTTGCATTGCTTTGTGTGGGCGAAATTTTCTAATGGCTGAATTTTAGCTCATAGAATGGAATTTATGTAACCCTGAAGATGCATCACATCAAATTTCATCTTTTGGCAAGTCTCCGTCAATGCACTGCTTTAAGGAAAAAAAGTGTTCACTTATGAAATTTTATTCTGTAAGTGAACTTCCTCGAGCGAAGGCTATGCAATGGAAAGCACGGTTAACTTGATGAAATTTGGACATTGTCATATCAATGAAGTTTTCCGATTTTTCCGAAAAGTTTTTATTTTTTGTATGTCAAAAAAAGTAAAACTCTTCGGAAAAATCTGAAAAAAATCTCGAAAATGCCATGTCGCACATAAAAATAGTCAAGTGATAACCGATAATCAACGGATTTTTTCTTCTAATTTTCTTGACTTTTTTTTAATAGAAAAAATAGACGGTGATATCAGCTCAAGTCTAAATTATTTTTATATATGACACAAGATTTTCCAGATCTTTAAATTATGGTCATCAGTAAGTTCATTATTTTAATCATAAATAATAATAAACAATTTTTAAAAATCTAAGAGCTTTTGACAGTAAGTTAAATTATATAAAAAAAATCGCAGGTTCAATCTAAGATGTGAAGTCTTAGGACCAAGGTCGAAATGGTAGGGGACGCCGCATGTGTATCTGAATACATATGTGGCACATGTATCATCCTGAATGACCCTGAATGAATCGAGTCACAGGAAGGTAAATGAAAATGGGAATATTTTAACAAATTTTTCGCATACGCAAGCGCGATAGTTTTAAGGTTTTTTTGCGAGGGCTGTTTCGTTCCCGCGAGCGCTCTCGCGGTGCGTAGATCGCGCCGCGAGGCTCGCGGCGATCTCTCGATCGGCGCGGGTATCGAACAGGAAAGGGCACTCTTAGTTCTCGCTTGTAAATTCGCCGAGGCTCGTGAAGCATGTAAATCCACCGGTAATTCCGGTGGAAGGAGTTTAACCGCGCGTTATATCTTAGGAAAGAGGTGAGCGAACGGGCGATGAGCTTGGTCCAGCTATAGCTATAGGAGAGGTCTCAAGTGTAGAAGCGTTCATCGTCCCAGGCCAGGTGGGATCGAGGTAAAAAGTGAGCGCGGTCGCAGCCAGAGAGAGAGAGTTACAGCCGACACGAATCGCGAATTACCGGACCGCGGGGGCCGAAAGGAGATCGCGGGAGTGCGCTCGCGGCTTCGCCCGACCAAGTCGATGACATCGGAAACTACTTCGATCCTAAACCCTTCCCACATTCGAGGACAAAGTACCATCTTTTTTTTTCTTAATTTTTTCGTTATTAAAAAAAAAGAAAACAAAAACATTTCGCATTGCATTGATCGAGATTATATACAGATCGTACTAGTTATCTGGCAGAATCGCGCGTCTTTCCAATCACTTTCGGGACGAAGGGCATCGATCAGGATTCACAAATAAGCGTCTCTCGATCCTCGTACCGCGCGTCTCCCTCTCTCTCTCTCTCTCTCTCTCTCGATACGAGGCTGAGGAGTCCCGCTGTTTGTACACCGAGTAAGAATAAATATCATCTCGTGAGTGGACTCGAGAGCACTCGCGTGTGTGTGCCTACATTGCCTTGTGGCTTCACTAACAGTAATGAAAGCCGTGTAAGATCGATACGCCCAAAAGGGTGGACTTAATTTCATCATAGACACCCCCTTTGATAGATTAAAGAAAACAAATGTCGTCCGTTTATCGACAAGTATCTCCGCAAGTAGCTCCGAATTTTTAGATAAAGTTGAAACTTTATTTTATGCCTCAAGTTTCAATTCGATGTCGATCTTAAGTTTCATCTCGGAGCAGAAAATAACTTTTCAACTCAAGTTACTTTGGACCATAAATTCGGCCCCGAGAAGGAAAATTACATGACCCTGAAGATATCCGCATGACATCAAATTTCACCTTTGTGCAAGTTTCTCTCAATGACCTGCTTCAGAAAAAAAAATTGTTCACTTGTCGAATTTTCTCTAAACAATTCTCCAAGTGAAGTTTGTTCGATGCAAAAACACAGTCGTTATGACTCGATGAAACTTAGTCTCATGCAGATGTCTTCAGGGTCACAAAGTGGCCGTCATTTCTCAGAGAAATTAAATCCACACGCAGTTCTGGTCCGTACGCACGCACACACGTGCACTCCGAGATTGAATGATGAACTCGCGCGTGGGAGAACCGAGATGAGATGAGCGTAAGAATCGGTACCACGCACTAATCCGGGTTGAGATAGGATCTCGAATCGATAGCTTTAATAAACCAACAACTGGCTCGCGCGCGCTTTCTCGCTTTCTCCCTCGAGCCGCGCGACAGGAACGAAAGGGACGGAGTAGACACACAAAAGAAGAGGAGACGGAGGAGCTCGAGGAGGAAGATGAAGAGCAAGAAGGATATTGAGGTTTGGTATGGGCCTCTGAGCCACGGCGAGCGTTACCGGTGCCCGTCCTCGACGTCTCACCGTGGTACTCTTATATTCCGTGGGGCCCTTTAGCCTCCCGGGCACGTCTGGCACAATGCCCAGCCGCGATTGGCATTTAACCCACGACCCACGGGGCCCTTCGGCTTCTCCCTTTCTCTCGCTCCACCTTCGAACTATTTGGCCGTACGTCCTCTCGCGCCTGACTGCGACTCGATGCTTCATTTCTTTTTATTTTCTTTTATTTGACACTCGAAAAATTCTTCGGAACGACAGCCAACAGCCCTTTACAATATTTCAGTGATGCTCAAAAGACGGGCGGTAGTTTGTTACTCGGAAACGAGCAACAGTCCTCCCGGAGCGGGGGCGGAAACGAGCCTGCGCGGATGCTCGCGAATCACCAAAGTTTTTTAATTTTACATCGTGAGTTGGCATTAACTAAAAAAATATATATAAATACAAAAAATAATTATTTGAATTGTCGGACCAGCGAAAGGTAGTTCGTCGCAAAATCGTCCCTCGATCTCTCGTGCCATTGACAATTTCTTTTGTCTAAAAATTCTGTTAAAAAATCGTGGTTCGAAAGAACCAAAAATATCTCATTTTTGCAAAACGCACAACGTTTGGACAATAAAAGTTTTTCAAGGGGTTGAAGCTTCCGATTAGGGAGGAGGGGGGGTTGTTTTCGTACAGTTCAAATATACAATGAAACATAGGAGGAAACCGGGGCAAAACGGGGACGCTAAGCAATAAAACCTGCTACAATAATACCGAAAGCATAGATCCATTGTTTTTTACACCAAAATTGTATTGGCCCCGGTTTTGAAATGTTAAAAAAAAAACACCATTTGGGGCAAAACGGGGTACATGTCTCCATTTTGCCCCAGGACCCCGTTTTGCCCCGGTTTCCCCTACCTCTAAATTCACTGAGCTCACTTGTTTTTTCGCTCCAAAAAAAATTCCTGAAAAATCCTTTTTTTAGGTCTTCGCTGAGAGAAAGATCTAGTAAAAATGACTATGTCGCTTAAGCGATATTACCATAGCTCATAGTAGTAGTTCGCTAGGGCCCCACATATGATAACAAGTAGCAGATTTCTAAGAATTTTTCTTAGAAACTATGGTAAAAATTCTTGGATAATCTGAGACTTTCTGCCATAGGACTTTCTGCCCTGCCGCCCTATTACTATGTGCTGTCGCAATTCTTCTTAGATGATCGTTAATTTTTACTAGGACCTTCTCTCAGTGTTGTAAAGCAGCACCCCCCCCCCCCCCCCCCTTAACCAGTGTCCGATACCCCTGAGGTGCGATCAGAGAAGCCAGCCTCCCGATTGAAAATGAGGAACGGTGTCATGTCGGGATGCGTGTATGCAAACGTTCCGTTCCGTGTCACCGGTGCGGTGTTCGGCGAGCTCTCCCGGTAATTCCAATTAAAATAATCGCCCCGGGTTCCATATAGCACTTAGACATTTCCCGCTCACTCTCGAGGAAGTCTTGAATATTCATGGGTAGGTCGAGCGACTCGGGTCTCGGAGTTGGACGCGCGGGTCTCCTCCAGCGTCTCCTCCGGTCCATGCCGATGCTGCCGCTGATGATTCCTCCGCTGCCGCATTGCTCTCGGGAATCGTACACGCGAGCGAGAGCGAGATCGACGCTCTCTCGCTCCCATGTTGGCGATCCGTATGCACAGGAGAAACCATCCGCCGAACGCGTGAGTTGTAAATCAAAGCTCGAGCAGACTCGGTACGCGTTCAATTAACTCGTCACAGAGCGGCGCGCACGGTGCGCTTGTGTTTCGTCCTTCCTTTTGTTTTCCCGCTTAATCTCCTCGCGTTAATAACATTTGTCTTCGCGCCGCTAGCTCGGCCGAGTAAACGCGAAGAGTTCGCGAAAGCTCGTCCGAACGGCCGCTCGCCCATTGTCCTCGCCCTTCCATTGAGATTCAAGCTCCCTCGCCAGATGGCAAACCGGCGAAAAAAAAAGGAGGACTCGTCGAATCCACCGAAGGCCCGCCATAAACTCCGGCCTCGTAACAACGTTTACCGTACGGATTTCTTTTAGCTCGAGGAGGTGGACTCTGCCTGAGCGACCGAAAGTGGGCACAAGAGACGGCGAAGCTGAAGGGATGAGGTGCCAGGGCACATACGCTATATGCATAACCGAACCATTCTCGCCCTCCCCGACACCTCCGAACTGTTAAATCCTCCACCTCTGACGATATTTATTTTTATTTTTTTCTTTAATTTCCACGCCTCGGTTCCTCTTTCAGTACGTCGTCGCTCCTTCTCGCTCGGTTCGTTTGGCTCTTCGCGAACGGTTTCGTTTCTTTCGCCGGTTAATTAGATTTTGATGGCCGACCCGGGCATTTGCATCCTTTATACGAGTCTTTCTCTACCTCCCGATCCTCTTATTTGCCTTTTTATCTCCCTCTGTCTCTCTTCGCTCCGCGCCTCCGCTGGCTGGCTCGCGTTATTCTCCGGCACTGCGGGGGAGAGACGTTTAGAGGCGCGCGGACCCGCTTAACTCCAAAGCGATTTAGCGGCCGCGGGGCCAAGTGTCAACGAGGCACTGCCCAGGTACGCTGTGCACCTATACACACCTCTATGTATACGGTTACACGCAAGTCGACTCCCATGGAGGTGTGCAACGCGTTATAATACCATAGACACGTACACCTACTTGGAAGGCATATCTGTAGTTTAACGCTCGCGAACACCTCCGCCCGGATCACCGTGACGACTGCTCCGCTCACCGACCCTCGTACCTTTTTTCCCCCTTTTTCTTTTCTTTTATTTATTTTTTTCTACATTTCTTTTTTTTTGTGATATTTATTTTATTTATTTTTACGCTTTGCGCGAAATGATTATTATTATTCTTAGACTCGTTTATTTCTCGTATTATTTTCATCCGAGAGGTGCCAAGAGCGCGTCTCGCTTCGCTAACCATCGTGCACGAGGGCTCGACACCGGCTCGAGTTTAACTGCGCCCCGCATCTGTAAACCGCTCACGGAGGAACGCAGTTTTCGAGATTGAGATTTTTATTTATTGAAAAATAAGAAAAATTAACTTGGCTATTAGGGTTCAATCCCGACTAATCGAGGCCCGCGCCGCGTCCGCGATCCGAGCAGTCCTCGCGAGGGAACCCGAGAGCAAAAGCGGGAATGCATAGTTGAGCGAGGGCGAACGTCAAAACACACCTCGTTCGCATAAGGCACGCACGGACGTACATACAGCTCGTGCACGAGTATAACATATAAGTATATTATATATATATATATATATATATATACATATAGAAAGCGTGAGGGAACGAGCTGGCACGCATCGCAGGATGGATGCCTACGGAGCAACCAATGACTGGAATGACTTGCACTCGATGTCGAACCGAGGATTCCTTCTTCGACCAGCCCTTCCTCTCGGTTCGCCTCTCCCTCGCTCTCTCTCTCTCTCTCTCTCTCCTCCTCACCGGAGCAGAGGCGATGTTTCGTTTTATTTTATTTTCATTGTTTTTTTACATATTTTATTTTTTCATTTGTTCCTCTCTCGTTCCGAGCTCGGCGCGTCTCTCGTTCGTCTCTTATTCCCTCACGGACATTCCGTCCTCTTCCTCGCATCGGCCCGCGCTCTTTCGCGCTCTCGGCCGGGGCTTGCACAGATTACTCCCGCTGAGGGAGGCGCTCAGGCTTAATTTAATTAATTCCATGCGCCATCTTGACAAGTGTGTTTGCCCGCGTCCGTGTGTATTCCCGTACGCGATGCATCGCTCGGAATGATTTTCATACTCATCCGAAGTCCACCTCCTCATTCTCTCTCATCTTTGTTTCTTTATTTCTCACGAGCCTCACCCGCGGACACAATGTTGCTCTCTCCTCGCTCAGAGTTCGAACTCGTTGTTGCCTCGTTCGTTATCAGATCCTCCGTTCGCCCCCGATTCATACTCGTAGTCTGATTTTCCGTGCCCACCTACTAGCGGACGTAGGTAACTGTCCTGTTCGACCGTAACTAGACGTTATAATACGAGCGGGGAGTTGAGAGAGAATGCGCACCGCCGTGGGCCCCGATGATGAAGAAATAAAACGACCGGACGGAGATGAGGAGCAGATGAACGTACGTGTGTACCGGAACTTATCTCGTTTAATCTCATTGTCGAGAGAAACGTTTTTCAAAGATTCTATCGTTCTCATCCTCGTGCTCATGACCACGCGAACGGCCAGTTCTGGAACAGCGGTTCGACTCGCTGGATCATTGTTCCATCCGTGTTCAGCCTGGTGTCGAACTAAATGGATGGAAAACAGGGTTAACGTTGTTATTTAATTTCTGCATGAAATCTTTTTTTTTTGCGATCTCTGATTTGCAAAGATGAAAACCGGAATCTTAAAACGAGACGTAGTAGTAAGTGTATGTATTGACAATGATACGGATTTTGATTTTACATGATACGGATGCTGATGCATTTGAACGATTATTTACGTTACATATTCCTCTTGCTATTGCCATTGCCTACGGGCCATCGACCTAAGTTATTCAGCCCCTGATTCGCTTTTTTTTGTACAGATGCGTACGTTTTCGGTGGAAAAGTGGTATTTGAATTAGATGCTTAGGTTTAGTTTGTATCTTCGTTTGCCATTCTCTTGAATTGTTGGTATGTGGTGAGTGTAATGTGTTTGCGTCTGGGGTTTACATTTTGTGTGGCTCGTATCTTAAAACTGTTTTAAAAGATTCTATCATTCTCATCCTCGTGCTTATGATCAGTTCTGGAACAGCGGTTCGACTCGCTCGATTATTGTTCCATCCGTGTTCAGCCAGGTGTCGAACTAAATCGATGGAAAACAGGGTTAACCCTGTTATACAATTTCTACATAGAATCGTTTTGTTGCGATCACCGATTTTCAAAGATGAAAACCGGAATCTTAAAACGATTTTGAAAGATTTTATCGTTGTAATCCTCGTGCTTATGACCGCGCGAACGGTCAGTTCTAGAACAGCGGTTGGACTCGCTGGATTATTGTTCCATCTATGTTTAGCCAGGTATCGAACTAAATCCATGGAAAACTGGGTTAACGTTATTATTCAATTCCTGAATAGAATCTTTTTTTTCTGCGATCTCTGATTTTCAAAGATGAAAACGGGAATCTTAAAATGATTGTAAAAGATTCTATGATTTTAATACTCGTGCTACCACTCTGCAAACGGTGATTTCTGGAACAGCGGTTCGACTCGCTGGATTATTGTTCCATCCGTTTATCAGCGACTTCTCCAAATAAATCGAAGAAAAAAAGGTTTACACGTTATCATTCAATTTCTACCTAAAAACCTTTTTCTTTTTTTGCTATCTCTCCAGTTTTCAAATATGAAAACTGGAATCTTGAACCGTTTCTTAAACACTCTATAATTCTCAACGTGATGTTTATAACCATGCGAGCTGTAAGTTTCTGAACAGCGGTCCGACTCTTCGGATTCTCGTTCCATTTGTATCAGCGACTTGTCGAAATAACTCGAAGGAAAAAAAGGCTTACACGTTGTTATTCAATTTCTGCATACAATCCTTTATTTCTTCTTTCTTTTCGATCTCTCCGGTCTTTCGACACCCACGCGATGCACTCGTCGTATCTCGGAGCGATCGGGTACGCCGAAAGTATATCTCCCGGTCTCGTCGGGCTCTCGATGCTCGATGCGTGCTGGTGGCACCGGGGGTGCCGGAAATTGGCGTGCCAGCCCTTGAGGGCCGGGCCGACACGTCCGTGGACCATTAGTCTTGGCGGGGGCCACCTTCGGAGGACGCGAGAGGAAAGAGAAAGATCCTAAGGCTCGAGCGCGGCCGCAACACACAACCATGCTTCTGATACTCCTCTGCCAGAGGCTCCCAACTATATATATATATATATATATATATATGCGATATAGGAGAGGAGAAGCCCCGTGGGTGGGGTGGCCTCGCAACTTAAAAGGACAAGAATGTTTGACAGCCATTTTTCAGTGATCACGCCGTGTTAGTTATCGACGTTCGGGATCTCCTACCCCCATGCTCGGGTCCCTCACTCTTCGCCCTTACTCCCTTCGAGCCCCTGATTTTTCCTGGTCGGGACGACCGAACGCTTCTTCTTCCTTTTTTTCACTCTATTCCTCCACTTTGAGCGAATAGAAGTTTATCTCTCATCGTCAACCGTTCTCATTCGCACCGTGTCAATCCTTGTACCTTTTTTTTCATCATCTTTTCTTTTTCGTTTTTTTTTTCCTCTTTTAATTCCGCATTATTCGCTTCCCTTCCAATATACCCCTCGGATCCTACTCGATCAAGGAACGATCGTTCGAGGCCCCGGCCTCACGGACGTCTAATAGCGAGGCATTGTGTGCCTAGTTAGCGCGAGAGAGCTCTCTACGGCCCATGGAAAGGATCAAGACCGCCCACGGGCTCAACTTTGCCGCACAGTGATTCTCCGCTCCTCTCCCGGGCCGATCGTCCGCTACGTGCGCTTCCACCGTCTCGGGACTTCTATTCCCTATCTCCTCACCTCTCTATCCGTCTCTCGATATTTCGATGTAAAATTATTGATCGATCGGAAATTAGCGGCTAAATAGCCCGCGCCCCGAGGCAACGACACGTCCGAATGAAGATCGTAATCGTACCGCGCGCTCGCAACCCTCCGCTATCGCGCCCTCGAGCCAAAAGGATTCCTCTGTCCGGAATCCTCGTCGTTTTGCCATCTTTTTTTTTTTTTTTTTTTTGGAGCTCATGCTGCTTCTTCGATCATCCTCGATCCTTGATCAAACGGACCGGTTCGGTTAATTCTTCACTCGCGGTTTACGCGGGAAAATGTAATTGACTTCGAGTGGGTCTGCTTCGGAGAGATGCCGTTGCTCGCGGTCGTAGATACCGGAATCGGTTAAAGTCGGTGCCAGAAACCGGGAGGTTTATGAACGGGCGCTCGTTCGAAGGGAATCGTCGGCGCGGTCTTTTTCCCTCTTCCGCAAGGGTTGCTTCTCGCTATTGTTCGTTTATTTATCTACCCTCGAGTGTGTTCCTTCGGTCGCTGTGCACTCCGACTCTGCTCCAACGATACGGAAGAGGACGGGGCAAAATGGACCGCCAGTAAATTTTCGGAAAAATTCATTGGAACACTGGAGGAAGCCGGTAAGGTGGGAAAGTACGCGTAGGTGTAGCGGAAAACCTTCTGAATGGGGCAGCATTATAAAACGGTCCCAGCTCTCGTGGCTACTGGCGATGTAGCCATGTTACTCCATTTTGCCCCGAACAGAAATGTATTCTGAATGAAGCTGAATCAAAAAACAATATCCCGATTCTCGTGCCTGCTGGCGAGCCCGACAAGGTATTCCATTTTGCCCCAAACAGAAATTTTCTCAGAATGAGGCCGAATAAAAAAAATATATATATGTCCCAATTCTCGTGGCTGCTGGCGAGCCCGACAAGGTACCCCATTTTGCCCCGAACAGAAATTTACCCCGAATGGGGCCGAATAAAAAAAAAATATCCCAATTCTAATGACTGCTGGCGAGGCCGACAATGTACTCCATTTTAGTAGTAGTAGTGAGTGTATTAATAATACAAAGCATGTAACAGTATTTTTCGTTTGTAAACGTAACAAATTGTTCTCTTGTCGTCTATATTGCATATTGCCAATTGGCCATCGTCCGCAGTCCCTCAGCCACTGGAATTTACTTTCTCGCTTTCTCGGGCCAATTGAACACCGTGCTCTCTGAGAGCTGACGATCGAAATGCGATCGCCGAAAAATGTTACCGGGTTAAGAGTGCATCCGGACGAGGGTCATCCGCCTCGCCGAGGTGGCGGATCTCTGGACGTGCTTCCCGTGCCTCGGAGCGCGTAAGAGTCGGGAGGGACTCCTTCGCCTCGGTGAAATCTCGAGCGTGGGGATGGAGCGGAGTCGAAGTTAAGAAGAGTGCAAGTATGCGAGAAGAAGGAGAACGAGAAGTGGGAAGGAGCGGAAGACCGAACGGCAGGGGAGGCGGAGGAGGAACGAGAGGAGGATATGCCCTGGACCGGAGCCGCGTGTTGCCCGAGGGTGCCAACCGCAGGATAATAATTTTATAATTGGGGGAATTACTCCGGCTCGCCGGACGTACGTACACACATACCTCCGGTTTCTTGGCGTGGGAGGGCACGTACGTACGAGATGGAAAGACCGCGAGAGCAGACATTGTTTTCATCCTTGGACCGTCCGCGGATCGCTCTCGGTCTCGCCCGGTATCGTTTGGGCCCCCTCGAGGTCTCGCGAGAGGATAGCACGTCGCTGTGTCGGGCAACGGAGACGGGAGAGAGAAGGCCGGAGGGAGGGAAGTAGCGAGATGAGCACGTTTGTGAGATATGGCCGGCATAACCGTCGAACTATTATCTCCTCGAGGAACCGAATGCTCGCCCGGGCGTGCAACCCTCCAAAACGCACGACGATCTAACTCGCTCGGCAGCTCGGGCCGCGCCGAAATTATGAAATTACTCGGGACTCTTTATATACACTTGTTCTCTTTCTCTCACTCGTTAAAAACATTGTGAGCAGTTTATCAAAGACGGATGGGCGCATGTCGCTCACGGGGACTCAGCCACGGAGCAAAGAATGCGGCTCGATCGTGGCCAACTTCTGTGTTTATCGGGCTGTTGAGGATTAGAGACTTCTCGTTTAGATCTGCCGGGGCTCAGCCTAGGCAGACAGTATAACTGCAGGGAGGGAATTTTGCAAAATGGCAATTATTGATTTTCGAAATATCGTACTATTTCAATACCTGGAATACATTAATAGGAGTCTTATAATTAGGGAAATTATCGAGGGTGATGATTATAGGCTCTGGCGAAAGTTTTCTCACCGGGCAGACAATTTTTTTTTTCGTATTTTCTTTTGTCAGCAGCCACGAAGAAGCTTCCATGTTAGCAACTGATAATATACTGATAATGTTTGAAGATATTTTTTCGGAGGCTGGAATACGTGAATACGGTAGAAAATTAGCGTAGTAATTCAGGACAATAATTATCGGTATGAAACGGAAATAAGTGGTAACATTTTTTGGAGACTTTAATTTCTATCGTCAGAATCTTTTGTTTTATTTTTTTATTACCTTTTTCGCTTATTTTGCATCACGATTCCGTTACTTTCTCTCAATGCTTTACCTTCCTTCCATTAATAAAAAAAATTAGCTCCTCAATGAGTTATTTTCTCGAGCGCGAAGTTCTTCTCTGATTGGCACGCGATCGAGACCTCTCGTCGACGATCCAGCGGGGCAGACGGCGAAAGTTTCTCTTTTTTTTTCACGGCTATGTGAATAATATTGCAATTATGTTCCAACGGTATTCCGTTCGATGAACGCGGAATGAGTTGCGATACAGAAAGAGACGGGTATAATAAGAGAAATTGATATAACGTAGACGATCGCCGTGCCGAGCCCCGGAGGATGAAGAAGGAATAATATAAAATGAAATAAGTACCGAAGTGAATTTCTGATTTCGTCTCCCACCGTTCGAATCAGAGGCGCGCACAACTCTCCTCGGCACTCCACCGAGGGCCCGCGATCGCTAGGAGTTGCTGGTGGAAATCGAAATAATGAGGCATCGCCTCACGGGCATGGTCATTGGATCACGTGCCCCTGCGGTCGCGATCATTTCCCATTATATTATTGTTGTTGTTATTGGTATCGATCGCCTTGGACGGTGTATCCTCTCCGGCCCAAGATGTATATTGGTATTAGTAAAATCCTCCTACATTGTCCAGCCGCTACTTACTATATCTACACACGGAGATGCGTCCATATATCTATATATTTATATATACATATATAAATATAAAATCGTCGATGACGAAGAGGACGATGAGTCGGATGGAGAGAGAAACGGAGAACGATAGAGAGCTCTACTCGGGCTTATTCACTGATCGAAATAACTCCGGACGACCGTGAGTAAATTTAGCACGTTCGATAGAAACGGAATATCGGAGAGATCGCCCCCTCCCGAACAGATTAAAAAAAAACATCACCTGCATATATATGTGGGATGCAGCATCGATTGTATTGTATCTGTATTTTCATCTATTTTTTAAATTCTCAACCTCCAAATTGCGTCCGGAGAGAAAAATTTGCTGCCGTACACGGAAACCATACGAATAAATTATCGGAATTAAAATGAGAATCGATTTTCGATATCCCGCGAGAGGATCGCCAGTGAATCTTTCCGGTTACTTTGGAGATGCTCTCCACGCTCTCCCCTTCGCCCCCCGCCCTCCTCCCCCGCGTTCCGGATCTCGTCCGATCTAATCACCAAAAACTCGTCGAGCGCGCGGAAACTGCCTTCATCTCGTTCGCCCCGTTTCCGTTCTCGCTCCCGCTTGTCCCGGACACGGGGAGAGCGAGCGAGGAGCGGCCGCGGGAGAGAAGTCCGAGAACCGCAACAACGCGAGCTGCCGGAGCGATCTCGTTCTTCTGCCGGGTTTGGAAAGCTTACGAGTTAACAAAGTTCAGGAACGCGAGACACGCGTAACACCGGGAGGGCGATGGAGGGAGAGGGGAGGGAGTGGCGCCGGGTTTACTCTCGTCGGGGGAGGATGGAAGTAGCGGCGGCGAGCAACAGTGGCCGGGGTTATTAGCAAAGTTCCACTGACCGCGGCATTTCCTTAATTACGTCGTCGACGAGTGCCGCCCTTGTGAACGAAAACCCACACACATCCCGACGTACTCGAGATCTTCCTCCCCCTCCCCCCCCCCCGAGGGTCTTAATAAGACAACTTTTCCGAATCTCGAAAAAAGCACTTACCCTCACCCTCGCGACGATGCTATTCGTCACGACGAAATAACTCCTGGGCCGAGACTCCCACGGGCGAAGCAAGATAGGGACAAGAATCGTAACGACATCTTTTCTTGCCTCTTTTTCGTCCTTTCATTCCGCGATCTACGGACGAAGTTGACATTAAATAGATGTACCTACATAGACTAGGGTGGTCCTCAAATTGAAGATTTTTGAATTTTCTGGGGGCTACTCGGTATTATTGTGACATGTAAAATAAAAATGCGAGGTGTCCCCGAAATTAATGCATTTTTAAAGGTCTTTACCGGCAATGCATGAAATTTAAAACTTGGGCACTTTTAAATTTAAAGTCAAAATGAAATATTCGAGATTTCCTTGGAGCCACCCCGCACTTCTGAAGTATAACGAATAAGAAAAAACTCTGCGAAATTCCTATGAAATCGAAGCATATTTAGGGATCGCTACCGAGGGTTAAAAAAAACAAAGTTTTTGACAAATATAGCGAATAGTAAACCAAAAGTTGTAGAAGGTGAAAATCCGCCGCGGAAAAGTAAACGAATATTTCATTTGAAAAGATATATTTGTTGTAACAAAAGTCACATAAAATAAACCGAAGATTTGTCGTTTCTGGTAAAGGAGTAGACACATTCCTGCAAAAGTTAAACAGTATAAAATATCTCTGTCTACTAACGAACGAGACATTTTAATTACCTAATTCTCTTAAACAGCTGAAAAAAGTGTACTCGTTTTTCAGCAGTTGTTTTATTTCATAGGCATTTCGCAGAATTTTTTCTTACCCGTTATACTTTAGGGGTGGCTTCGAGAAAATCTCGAATATTTCATTTTGACTTTAAATTTGGATTTTCCGAAGTTTAACATTTTTTTAATTGCCAGTAGCGATCTCTAAAAATGCATTAATTTCGGTGACCCTTCGCACATCGAATTTTTATTTTATACCTGACAATAATACGAAGTTGCCCCGAGAAAAATCAAAAACGTTGAATTCACGAATCCCCCTAACATAGACGGTTTCTTGGTTGCAGAGTCTAGGATCGATCGGAGCAAATGAGCCGGGACGGTTGCCGGCCGGATACGCCGCGTGACGAGCCGCACAGGCGTACGGAGAGGAAGTCGCCGGACGGATAAGGTAAGACGTTATCGTTATGTGCATAAGTAAGGAAAATTGAAGGATTGATTAGTCGCGTAACGAATTCGTAGTAAGAAAAAAAGATGAAGAAAAAAGTGGTCGCGAGTAAGCGACTCCGGTGTACGTCGGGAGGATGTAAATTGTCGCGGTAACGAGGATATATCATAGTCCGGAGGGATGAGTAGGATGAATCGCGTATGAGCATCGCATGTCGCCTCGGTAACCGTGCAAGGACGGAATTATTGGTATCAGGCTGCGGGTTATACGAAAGACTGTCATAACGCGAACGCGCCGTCATCGGAGGAAACATGCACGCGGGGCTGTACGCGCGATTGTGAGGGGCCTCTCAGCCTCAGTCACCGCCTCAATCCCTCTCGTTACACTTAATGCCATACGGACGGAGAAGGGCTGCGCGGATGATAGCAGGGTACGCGGCATAACCCTCTCGTACGTTCCGAGTCCGCACAGCCGAGCTGCGAGGCGACTTTGAGACTCGCCTCCGAATCATCGATTTTACGCTTATCAGTTATCAACCCGGAACGCTCGTTCATCACGGGTCGACATTTCAGAAAGGAAGAAAAGAAAATCCCTAATCAATGAACATCTCCATCGACGATTACTATTGCGAACTAACGATTGACAATGCCAACCAGCAATTTTTATCAATCGATAACGATAATGCAATATCACTATTTTAAAATTTCGATGATTATATCCAAATTTCGATGAGTATATCAAAATTTCGATGATTATATCGTAATTTCGATGGTTATGTCAAAATTTCGATGGTCATCGAGCGACGAATTTTACAGGGATCACTTTTCACTGAACATTATCCTGGTTTCATGGGAGATTATTTAGGATTAAAATCAGTCACCTCCTGAATCCCTCTCGCAGCACTTAATGCCATACGGACGGAAAAGAGCTGCGGTGACGATAGCAGGGTACGTGGCATAACCCTATCGTACCCTTCGAGTACCTAAATCTTAGGTTCAAAACAACGGTTATCCACCCGAGACTCTCATTCATCACCGGTCTACATGTGATAAAGTCAGAAAAAAAATCCCAAATCAATGAACATCTCCATCAACGATTATTATTGCGAATCAACGATTGACAATGTCAACTAAAAATTTTTATCAATCGATAACGATAATGCAATATCAATAAATTAAATCACTAAAACTATTCGCCACTAAAACTTCCATGATGTTCGAACGACGAATTATTCCAGGCATTACTTTCCGCTGACCATTATCCCGGTTTCACGGTAAATTATTTAGAACCTAAAAACGAATGAAAGAACGAAGGCGAAAGAGCGATCTGCTTACCGGCCCTAATTACCGGTTAAATCCCCTGACCCTACAATTAATCCGTTTCCTCGAGAAGAGGAGAGCCACGAATAGCCGAACGAGCGTAGGTTGTTCCCCATTGTCACGTATGACGTTACGGTGAGCGAAGAAGAAGAGGGCCTATGGGTGCTCCGGGGTGAGTCCGCCACCCGCTTTGTCGGCTGGCGCGTACCCGGCATCGAGTACGATGTCGGTGGGCGTGGGGAGGGGGTCGAAGGGGGGCTTCATCGAGAGACAAAACAAAGCGCACAGCGTACACGGTAGTGAGCGCGAGGTAGGGGAGGGCGGGTCAAAATGGGACAGTGGGGCAAAACAGGCCATCGAGGTCAAAACTCAATATTCCAATAATTTTTGGATGCCCCATTTCGTCCCAACGATACGTCCGGATTTTCAACCCCGTTTTGCCCCACGGACGACCATCGCCACCATTCAAAAGTTACTGGAAAATCACGTTTTGTCTCATTATCCCGTTTTGCCCCACTGTACCATTTTGCCCCGCTCTCCCCTACATAAAGCGTAGAAAAAAAAGCCTAGCGCGGAAAAATGTTGTTCGGTGGCTGCGCAGCTAGGAAAGGGTGGCCCTTTGATTCAGGATCAAGCCGGGGGCGCGCGCGCGCGCGTGGACTAACCCGTTGAATGAGCGATCGGCTGGTCGAGGGAGGATGTGCGAGACAGAGCGCACGGTCTTTCTTTCAACGCGTCCGCTAAACTATGGGTACGCATACGCTGTACGCGCTACCAATACACTCGCAGCCGTGCGCAGGAGGAGCGATCCCTAATACTCACGAGCCGCTTTGTCCATCATCGGGGCCGACCGAAAATTAGCTGCCTTCGCGTACGCGCACGCTTTGTTTTCGCTTACCCATTGCCCGCTCTCATAATACCCCCGTTGCTCACTCTCTTACTCCGTCCCCACCCCCCCCCCCCCTTCGAGCCCCTTTCGCTCGGGTCTCTCGTTCGGGCTCCGCCTCGAGTGAGACGAGGAAAAAAAAAAACTACTTATTACGCTAATTATACGCGGGTGTGCGCACCGGGGATTAATGCCGGTGCTGCACCCCCGGACCGCGATTATCCGCCAACTGTCGTCGCTCCACACTGCGATACATATAAAAGTACCGGGTGCACCAATACCAAAAGCCGGATCGTACAACGCGGGGCTCGGATACGCGAGGTACTCGCTGCGGGCGTAGATGTGGATGTACGAGTTACGCGCGCTGTACAAGTTTCGATGAACTTTTTCGCAGAGGCCAAACGAGAGGCCTCTCATTCTCTCCCCTTAACCCGAGCGACGGAAACCGCGGTCACGGTGAGAGGCGGCTAAAATCAGTGCGTTAAATATATAGTGTGGCGGTTGGGAATATGAGGGAAGGAGAATAGAATGGGTACGGAGAGCATAAGGCTGATGGAGACTAATGAGAGTCGTAATGGAAGCGTGTCAAATTTAGCTATGGAGTGAACATGCGCACTGGCGAACCGTACCGGCACCGGTCTGCGCAAGCTCGAGTGTACGATGTACCGGACTCGACAGTTATTATCTAAATTTGTAGGGTGAAAGTGTTGATTGTGGTCGGTTTCATGAATCATTGATTTTGCGTTAAACGGGGTGCACTCGGAGGAATAATTTATTTAACGGGTGCCGCGCAAATAAACATTGGTTTGGTTTAAATATTTATTTGAATTAACTAAGTATTTATTTAGTTCAATTTGAATATTTATTTAAACGAAATAAATAATTATTTCCGGGTGCCCGTTGAATAAATTATTTTTTTGGGTGTGGGCCATATTGACCCGTCTTTATCGTCCCGATAAGGAAACTATCGATAGAGGCGCACGATAGACGAGATCTTTTTTTTGACGGACCGCTGTCGATCTCACCTCGGATCGATTGCGTATTCTGTGAGGTAGAAAGAGATGAAAGATACATCAGGAAAATAATAAATAAATATCGGTTATTTTTCACTTCCGGTGGAGTTTATATTTAAATAACTCGGGAACATCGAATCGATCTATCGATCTCGATCGCATATGACTATGCGATAAGGCTGATGAAGACTAATGAGAGTTGCAATGCACCGTAAAAAAATGTGTACTTTGTACAACTTATTTTCCACAAATGTTCATAATTTTTTATTTGTTAATTGTCCGATCGCAACTATCTGGTTCCAGTTTTACAAACAAAAGTACAAACTAAATTTGTTAATGTCACACAAAAAAAAGGACAGGTTTGTATATTCAAAGCTAAACAAACGAGTTTGTCACTTATTTGACAAAATTATTTTTACGAAACTTCGTATTCAGATTTTACGAAATTATTTTTTAATGTGTGGAAGCGTGTCAAATTTACCTATGCGATGGACACGCGTACTGGCGCTCTACGCAATCTCGGCTCGACGATGTATCAGACTCGACAGTTATTATAAAAATGTATACAGTAAAAGTGTTGAATATGGTCCGTTCCATGAATCATTGATTTGCGTTAAACGGGGTGGTCCATATTGACCCCTTTTGCCCTATCGCTAGTTCGCACGATCGTCCCGTTAAGGAAACTATCGATACAGGCGCTCGATAGACAAGATCTTCTTTTTGATGGAGCGCTGTCGATCTCACCTTGGATCGATTGCGTATTCAGAGCGATCTGTGAGGTAGAAAGAGATGAAAGATAAATCAGGAAAATAATAAATAAAGATCGGTTATTTTGTACTCCCGGTAGCGTTGAAATTTAAATAACTCAGCAACATCGAATCGGTCTATCGATCTCGATCGCGCCGCGTACCGTGCATCGATCGCCGATGCGCCGCTTTCCACGGTACAGGAAGAGCCGATACGAGTCGCCCGATCTCTCGGCGAGAGAGCTCTCTTCGACGCGATACGGATCAGCGAATCCTCATTGGCCTCATCGTCCGATCGGAGTCATCCGCGGAGACCACCTCCAGCATCGTTTCCCGAGCGCTCATTGGCCCCCGATCTTCCGGCATGTCGTACCGGAGTCGCGTTTGCCCGGCGATCGCGGGGAACGAGAGGAAACCGAGCGCGCGAGTCCCGTCGCGAGAGTCCTCGCGACCGCTGCTCAGATACATTGTGTCGACTCACCGGGCTGCCTATTTGTTTGTGATCGATCGATCAATAAGGTTCGATAAGCAAATGATTGAATTTAGATGAACAAAGGTGGTGGATAAAGAGAATTAAAAAAAAAAAATGACGTTCGAACTTCGGATGAGGCGTTCCGATAAGGACACAGAAGGGAACCAAGCGAGCTGGAGCTGAAGAAGAGTAACGAACGAGTGAGATTGCCCGCGTCGTTGGTGTTGGCTCGGAGTCTCTCTCTCGTTCCTCGCAGTGGTGTGTTTAATTAGCAGCCCGAAGAGAACCCAGACGCCATATACTCAGAACTCAATCAGATCCCTTCATAAGCGCGCGCCTCACTCCGCGCTCCGAGGCAACACCGGCTCTCTCTTTCCTGCCTCTCGCCGTATGCATAATGCGCGCGAGGCTTCGCCCGACGCGGCTCTTACGGGCCAGGTGTGGGAGACGAGAGAACGAGAATGACTGAGTCCCGATGAACACTCGAGCTCGGGGATAGGGAGTAATTAACCCCTGGGACTCTTCGGGGCTTCGAGGTACCGCGCTCCTCTACCGAGAGTCCCGAGAACCGCTGCAACGACCGTCCAGACTCCCGGGACAAACGTCCTACCGTCCAACTTCGATTTTCTGCACCTCCGAAAATAATTTGAATTTTTTTCCTCACTCCCCGTCGAGCGTTTGTCACTCGTTCCAATGATGGCGAGTCAACGATCGTCACTCAATCGAGAATAGAAAGAAGAAAAAATAAACATCAACGTTGAGATTTCTCCTCGTGATGTTCCGATCAAAGATACAGTTAGTAAGTTTCGAGCACTTTTCGCAATCAGGTTCGTGATGTTATGGGTTATGTAGGCTTTAATGAGAAATGGTGCAAAGTAATTTGCATACGGTTTCCTCATTTATTACAATTTTACGCATAGCTTTCTCTATGAGAAACTTCGTTGATCGATTCTGACTTTTTCGTGGAGAAAGGTATGTGTAAAATTGTGATAAATGAGAAAGCCATGTGCAAATCACTTTGCACCCTTTTACGTAACATCAAAAAATGTTTACATTTCATACAACTTAAATGGTCAACATTTCCGAAAAATTTGTTGCAAAAAATCGCTAACTGACTTCTTCGTAATTCATCGTTTTGAGACTATTTTTAATCTATTCTTTTTTTAAAAGAAAAAAAAAGAATCCACCAAAATTCATAAAAATAAAAAAAATAAAAATTTCTTAAAATATAAAGACGAAAAGGGCAAAAATTGTCTTGAAATACATTTTTACAAATAAATTTTCATAAAAATTATAGTTATTGAAAAGTGTAAACAGATAATAAGATATTAATAGACTTTCCCTGTGCCCTTGTGCGAATTCGACACAGTAAGGGGGTGAGTCGGCTGCGGATGTAATCGAGGAGGAGGGGGGGGGGGGGGGGGGGGTGGAGAGGAAGTTAGACTGTGTAAAAGGGCAAGGACTCCGTACAGGTGTAGCACATATAAAAAATAATAAAATAAATGTTAATAAATAGTACTTGTACTTGGTACTTGAAATCGTAAAAAAATACTTCAAGTACTCCCCAGCTCTGGGTACAGCTGTAGTTTACCTTGTACGAAAGCCGATGACCAAATGTGTTAATGTGTAAAAAAAAAAAAGAAAATGGTGTTCCTTTATAGCGTCGCTTCTCGTTTCATATTCTATTTTTAACTCCCAACCCGAGGTCTTCCTCTGTTGGTATCCAGAGCAATTGGTATCGAGCATTGATCGCCGGTTCGTCCGAGAAGTCGAACGGGCACCGAATTGGCAACGACGACGAGCTCGCGCTTCGGTTCCGCCGAGAGCGCACCACTCGGAATCGTTATTATCATCGATCAAGAGGAGCGAGAAAGAGTCCGGTGGAGTTTCGGGGGACTGTACGATTACCATTTCAAATGTTAACGTCGTCTCTCACCTGCGGCCAGGGGAGTAGAGTTCGGGCAGGTTCGACTATGTGTATCCGGAGAGCACGAGGAGTATCTCGCGGTGTGCGCGTATGTGTGTTGTACCTCAGCCTCTTTTGCCGGAGATTTTTCACCGGGTGGTCCTCGAAGATCTTAGTGGGGGGTTTCCATGGAGCATCGTTCGTCCGTTTAAGCTCGAACGAGCGGGGGTGGGGGTTATTATTTAGTTTAGCCCTCGCTCTATCTCTCATCTCCTCCGGTCCGCGCCGTGCGCGCCCTCTCGTCTCCTCGGACCTTTCGCCGATTTACACACGCAGAGAGGCTCCCCGCAGGATCCTCGCGCACCCACGTCTATTCTCATTCTAATCGGAGTGCGCCGGAGAACCTCCTGCAACCTTCATTCACGATGCGAGGGTACGCGCTCGCAGGCTCTCACAGAAGCGAGAAAATGAAGAAGAGTCCCGTCGAGTCTCCGGTTGCCGGTTTCTCATCGGTTCATATTATTTTAGCAGCGAGCCGAGGAGTGGGGTCTTGTTCGGAACCGCGAGGAATGCCGCCACAATGTGGGACGTGTAAGCCAGTCAATGTTCCACGGGGAGCTTTAGTTTTTCCCGGTAGAATGGTGCGATTGGCATTCAGGGAGCTTCGATCGCGATCGTCGACCGGCTCGTCCCCGTGAGAATAACAAGAAGACTGCTGTTCACCGGGAAAACTGCCGATCGGCAACGGCTGTAGTCTAAGATTCCGCGACGAAACTCCTCAAGTTTCCACCACCACGGGAAGCATCGCCCGGTCGATGTCGTAGCTCCGGGCTCGGCCCGACAGTCGGACGAGCAAATAGATCGGTGCGAGGCAAGCACTCAGCCGCCCCACCGATTCCCGCCAACATACTGCCAGCAGGTACTCGGCTGCCATCGGCAGCCCGCCTCGGTGATGCGAACCTTTTCATACCTTTATGGTACAGAGTACACACGCGATGCCAGTCCCCGTACACAAACGTTTCCTTCCACCCTACCGCGGCAAGACGCATCGGAGTTTCGCCGCGAGTCCCTCGCGTCTCCCCCTCCGAACCGCGCCTTCGGAGCCGCGGTCCCGGCTCTCTTCTGTGTGCCCAGTTAATTACTCGCGTAGTAAATTATCCGGTAATGAGGTGCCGGGCTGGTGCCCGAGGCCCAGCACTCCTCACCGAGCTCAGCTGCAGCTCGCAAACACACACACACACACACATACACAAATGAGCCTCCACAATGAAGGAGAGTGCGAGAGGTGGCGCGAGAAGCGGTGGTGAGAGACCTCTCTAACTCTTCTCTCCCGCACCGGCCTCTTCTTGTTCTTGTCCTCTCTTCGCGCGCCCTCCCTTACACTCCGACACCCCCGAAGAAAGAGGGAGAAGGAGAGTGCAAACGGAGAACCAATAAATCCGTTGCAGCCTTAAGAAGGGATATTGTTAGTTGTGAGGTAAATCATCTCTCCACGGCTGCGAGAGTCTTTCTCACTCGGCTATCCTCGTACTCTTCTTATTCGCCTCTTCACCTACCATCGCGCCTTCTCTCTCTCTCCTCTTCCGACACTCCTCGTACCTCGGCTCTTCCTTCCTTTATTTAAAAAAAAACTTTTCTTTTTATTATATTCTTTACCCTGGTTATTCTTCTCTCGCCTCGAGAGACGTTTGTTATATACCCGGTGATGCCGCAGCCGTGGGGGCTGCGCGAGTCCCTCCGCAGCGCGAACCTCGAATACCGCGAAGCACATCGCCACCTCCGATGCGGCCCTCCCCGTCGTCGGTCCAGTTAGCGTCAATAGGCGGACACATGGCTTCGTCATTAGCGTCATCAGATCCCTAACGCCTGCACGACGAGAGACCCCTTACGAGCTCTCTTATCCCTCTTCAACCTCTCGTCCTCCACCGCCGCAACTTGCCAACCTACCGGCACCGCAGCATAACCGACTTTCATGGTTCTATGAGCCGACGTTACGTCGGGCCTCGAGCAGCACCGCTCTCCGATGTGTTCTTTTGTATCTCGAAGGATTTGTTTGCCAGAAACAACCGCCGGACGGCAAGCTCCAGGCCCGACCGACAGCCTTGAAGATCTTCGCCGGATAGATACGTTCTTCTTTTTCTCGTGATTCCACTTAACGACCTTGAAAACGTTGACTAATCAATTTCATGACGGGGAGTCATGTCGCCTCTTCTCCTCTGCAGAAGACCTCAAAACACCTAGACTACGTCGTGAGACTCTCAGCTCCGACTGTGTGTCCGAGATTATTAATGACGTGGGCAGCGCAGGTTGCGCCCGGCAGAGTTCCCTCGGTTCTTCGCGAGGGCCACCGAGCTCCGAGGGATCGGGAGATCTGCTCGCTGCTCCGCTGGACCAGCGCAGCCTCTCCCTCACTCGTGTGAGAGGAGAGCCCGGCGCAGTGACGAAGTATCCGGCGGGCTCATTCCCGAGAAACCATGGCAGCGGATCATTAGTGCAGGGTGATGCTCTTCTCTCTCGGTGTACCCACTGCGTGCTGTCGGTCTGTGCAGCTGAGCCACACCGGTGTGATGCCCAGTTCTGGCTACCGTATAACGAGCACCTTCTCTCATCTCCCTTCCGAACCGCGCTGAACGCCCGCTTCGGCCCGAGACCCGAGTTATCATTCTCGCGATGCTTTCGTTCTTCTCTGCGGGCCGAAGATAACTTTCTGGCTCCCGCTCGCGTCCAGAAACCACCCTGCGACCGGGCGACTGTTACGATCCCGCAGAAATTTGAACTATCACATAGTCAATTGTTCGGTCAGTGTTTCCGTGACTCGAACCGCCTGAAGGCCCGCTTCGTCCCGAGACCCGAGTTATCATTCTCGCGATGCTTTCGTTCTTCTCTCCGGGTTGAAGAGTGATAAGTTTTTTGCTTCCGCTCGCGACCAGAACGCACCCTGCGACCGGGCGACTGTTACGATCCCGCAGAAATTTGAACTATCACGAAGTTGACTGCTCGGTCGGTATTTACGCACCGCGCTGAACGCCCGCTTCGTCCCGAGACCCGAGTTATCATTCTCGCGATGCTTTCGTTCTTCTCTCCGGGCCGAAGAGTGATAACTTCGTGGCTCGCGGTCGCGTACAGAACTCCCTGCAACCGGGCAATCACTACAATGTAAAAAAAAATCGTATGTAATTTAATGTACTGGACTGGAAGTTTTTGTGCAAAAACTGGTGTATTAAATTTGATGTACAATTGTGATGAAAAATTAATGTTCAGTGTCTTAAAAACATTGGGAACTCTTCATTTCTGACAATTTACTTGAATTTCAATGAAAAGTATATACATTTTTCATCCCAATTGTACATTAAATTTACAATTTTTCTTACAGTGTGCGACCGGGCGATGATTGCACAGAATTTCGATCGATCACACAGTAAAAAAAAGTTTCTACTTTTTACAACAACTTATAGTGCACAAACTACCACAATTTTTTATTTGTTAATTTTCCGAACGCACCATCCAGCCCCAGTTTTACAAACAAAAGTACATACTAAAATTGTCAACGACACGGTTAACAAAAGGACAGGTTTGTATATTCCCATCCGAACAAACGAGTTTGTAATTTATTTAACAAATTATTTTTACGAAAGTTCGTATTCCATTTTAACAAAATTATTTTTTATCGTACATGAAGTCAATTGCTTGGTCGGTACTTCGAGCTGCGATGAATGCCGGTTTCGTTGCCGAGCCCCGAGTTATCATTCTCTCTCGGTAGTGACCGAGAGTGACAACCGGAAAGTTGTCACTCTCGGGTCCGAAGTGTGACAACTTTCCGGCTCCCACTCGCGTTCGGAACACTCTGCAACCGGTCGATCATTACGATCGCTCAGAAGTTCGAGCGATCACGAAGTGAATTGCTCGACCGGTATTTCCTCAATACGAACCGCGCACGTGTACGCTTAATGAATCGTCGAGAGAACGCATCGCTCGTTATTATTCAAGCGGAGATCCCACGGAGGCGAAAACAAAAATATATCTATATATCTAAAAAAAGAAATAATAATAAAAAAATAAAGAAAAAAATTCCACGCGATCAGTCGAGACAGGATGACACAACGAATGATTAAACCGACGGGCTCGGAGGAACCATCATCGCCTCCTCGTTGCCTACGTGATCTCCACACTTGTTCGTTACAACCCGCGCCCCTCCTCCGCCCGCCTCGCAGCGCGCATCGGTGAATAATTAATTAATTACTACCGATTGATTATTATGATTGACAGCATCGTCGACGGGTATATAACTACGTTATAAGTATACGCTCCGCGATCGCGCGTTCTCGAACGATCCGTTACGATGAGGCTTACGGGCCGAGCCCCGTATCCGGTAGTCGACGCTCGGAATACAACATTACGCTCGGGGACGAACAAGGCTAATTGCTCTTCCTTGGAATTAATTGATATGCCTCGCGGAATTCCTAGGCACGGAGTCGTTCGATCACGAGAGAGAGAGACGCGATTCACGTACGAAAAAAAAAATAAAGAAAAACCGATCGATAGGAAAAACCGCCTTCGAACCGCGGAATGATCGCTCTCTCGCTGGAATATAATCTCATCGGGGCTTCATTCGGTGCGCGTTAAAATGATCGTCGAACTGGCAATTACCCAAGCCCTCGAAACCAGTGTCGCCCTCTCTCTCGCCGTTTTACTTTATTGTTATTCGTGTCGTGGTCGACGATGGCCGTTGTTCACCCGCGCAACTGACTGGAATATCGTATTATTCCTCTCTCATAACACAAAAGTATACCGTGTGTCCTGGCGGAGGGAGGAGGGAGGAGAAGAGAGAACCCGAAGACATTCGAACGACGGACTCGCGGTACAAACTCGCGCTCTCACATATACATAACTATATACACGTATTTTATACCACAAGCTTTCTCTATGCTCAAACCATCATCGCGCCTGTGTTACGTTCACAGAGATATAAATCTTCGTGGGATCTCGTTGTTACGTGCGCCACACTGTGTGTATATAGCCGGGAGAGTACACTTAAAAAAAAGGACAATACAAGTGTATGAACTTGGCAATTGTCTTACGTTCGATCGTTTCGAGTGTGTTGGAAATTTTATGTACACTTCGTCTTCGTAGCTGTAGCCAGTCGTTTGTTCCTTTAGTTTGCCACACGATAATCCGAACCGCTCTCGGAATCATTGCCCGGCTCATAGTAAATCTCCTATGGTGCCCGGAGAAGCGCGTTTAAGTCGCATCTCTCGCTCGTGAGAGACTCCTCTCTCTCCGTTCGTTGTTCGTCTCGGGCGCGCAAACTATCGGTGCGCTTTGCTTACTAGTGGCCGCTGTTGTAAATTTTTATTGCAATAAACCTTGGGCGAGGAGTATCGGGCCACGGAGGCCAGAAGGCACGGGATAAAGAGGCGTCGTTGCCCGGAGACGCGCCATGGGAGAATTCTTGCCGGGCAACCCCGCGATGAGCAAACTCGCGGAGTCTCGAAGACGAAAATTTCTTCTCACGAGCCACGAGAAACTGGAGGTGGATTGCTTCCGGTAGATTCGTTTGTGAGCGTCAATTTTTTCATAATCCCGCACTGAAAAAAAAAACATCAATGATTCAAGTAAAATTCAAAGAAGAAAAATTATTATTTCAATTCTACTTTCAATTCATACGATTGGATACGGGATTGAAACGACAACATGTTACTTTGGCAGTCTTGCCGTCGTCGTTTCGATATCATATGGAACTGTAAGAATCGAAAGTAGAATTGATATAAGAATTTTTTTCTTTAGCAGCCCGAAAGCAATTTTTTTTTTCAGTGCGCGGAATACCGTCGAAGCTCTTCATTGCCCGGCTCACAGTAAATCTGCTATGGTTTCTGGATAAGCGCGTTCAAGCCGCATCTCTCGCTCGTGAGAGACTCCTCTCTCTCCGCTCGTTGTTCGTCCCGGGCGCGCAAACTATCGGTGCGCTTTGCTTACCAGTGTTCGCAGTTGTAAATTTTTGAGTCGTCATTGTCCGGAGACGCGCCATGGGAGAATTCTTACCGGGCAACCGCGCGATGAGCAAACTCGCGGAGTCTCGAAGACGAAAATCTCTTCTCACGAGCCCCGAGAAACTGGATGTGGACTCCTTCCGGTAGATTCGTTTGAGAGCGCCAATTTTTTGATGATCCCGCGAAATACCGTCGAATCACTTAATTCCGCTCGCCGTGCGGATGCCTGCGAAATCGCTGCAGAGGCTCGGATCGCCCGACGGAAGGAGGATAATAACAAAAGGTACTTGGCTACGGTTCTTACCCGAGGAAGTATGGGAAACGATGAAATTTCTTCATTTTACTGATCCCTAAAAAAAAAAAAAAAAAACAACTATCATACCTAATTCGTTTCATCTTGTATACGCGGGTGCAGCAGCGAACGACGTGGCTCATCGGCCTTCCGATTCGCCGCGGAATCTTTCCCCCCGAGAAAAATCGCTCGACGCTTTACGAGCGCAAGAACTGTCGAGTAAAGGCAATCGTAATCGATGGTTAAAAAAAAACAAAACAAAAAAAGCAACGCCCCTCCGAGTTTGCCCGTGGCGGAAGGGTGTAGGCGCGAGATATCCTCGGGGCTTCGGGCGTTATGTCGGACATTAGCCGTTACTGGAATAGCCATCAAGCGAGTGAGAGAATATGAGGCAAAAGAGGCGCAAAAGCTCCGGCTGCCGGGCAATGATTCGCGGCTCACCGTGCCGAACTCTCGAACGGACTATAAAATTCACGGAGTAAATGTAGAGCTCAAGGGGCGGTATCGTTTGACCGACACCCGGCGTACCGACTCGCTCACCCCCCTTTACATTATTTTTTCTTCATTTTCTTTTACTCCATATTTCGCGTCTTTCTCGGTGGCTACCGCGGTCGGGTGTAACTCGCTCTTTCCGCGCACTCGCTAGGTGAGAGTGCAGCGCGAAAGGAGTAACGACGGCTTTGCTCCGGGCCGACACACAACTCGGCGAGGAAACGGCAGGAGATGCTCTGTTCTCGCTCTTGCACCCTCCGTGCGTTCCTCACGCGCTCTTCGCCGGCGATGCACCGACGTCGGGACGATTCTCTCTCTCTCTCTCTGGACTCTTCGCACGTTATTCCCGAAGTAAGATAATTGGCAGAGACCCGAGAGAGAGAGAGCGACTCCGGGCTTTGGCCGTAGCGCCGGCGAGTTCTTTTTTACCTATCGATACTCGTAAATACACTCGAAACTCCGGCCGTAACACCCGAATATAGGCATCGGCGGGATGATGATTGACGCGCTCGTGCCGAACCGTTTGACCGTTCTCGGTAAACTGCCCTCTCTCGTTTCCGATCGGCGTGCATTCGAACACGGCCGAGATTGCGCTCACCGGGAGGAGAACGTATATTTTACCGAGAGGCCGATCATCGCTCGGCGATGATCGTTTCGCCTAGGAGTTCCGCGCGGCACTTCGGCATTCCCATCGCCTATTAAGACGAATGACCGTTCGATCGGCGTTTATTTATTTATTTTCTTCTCTTCGTTCTCTCATTCTATCGCTGTGTTACCGCACTCGTCCAGCATCGCTGAGTGCTCCGGGCTGTTCCTCGCGCAGTGAGAAAACCTTGAGGATTCATTCGCGCAAAGTATGAGCGGAGAGGAGCTCTCACGATCGGGATTTATCGATCGCGCGATCTCGAATTCTAATATAATCGCTCGTGACAAACCCCGAGACGGAAGGGATCGCGAGTGAGCCCCGCGCGGTCTCCTTCTGCACAGCGAGACTCTCTTATGCGGGCGCATCGACGATAATATTTATCTTTTCCCCCGCGCCTCGCGAACGATTCGCATTCTGCACCTAGCGATGCGACTTCTGGTTTACCCGGGAGATTACGATCTCTGTGGGAAAAGTCTATCTGTCCCGCTGCGAAACTGGCTCCACGTTCCGAGGCGCGCGTAACCGCGGGAGTCCGGATCGTAAAAGTTCTGAGAGTCATTGGGTCGTGGCGATAATCATTTTTTTTCCCCCGACGAAGGATTCTTCGGATCTGGAGGTAATTTTTTTTTTGTCTTTCTAAGTCCGCGTTTCCTTCCGCATCGGCACTGGAGAACCAAAACTGCAGGCCGGTCGTAAATAATAGCGATATCTCGATGCTCCCTCTCTCGAGCATCGAAGAATCGGGGATAGGGGAGACCGGGGCAAAATGGCACGGCGGGGCAAACCGGGACAGTTAAGGCAAAAGTCAATTTTCCAATAATTTTTGGATGCCACATTTTCTCCCAACGATCCATCCGGATTTACAAACCCGTTTTGCCCCACAAACCACCATCGCCACCATCCAAAAGTTATTGGAAAATTGGGTCTTGTTTCGTTATCCCGTTTTGCCCCTCTGTGCCATTTTGCCCCACTCTCCCCTAATTGGAGCTACCGTTTCACTGGTCTTTGGAAAAACCGGAGGAAAGGGAATATCACGGTGAGATAATAAAATAGCGGGGGGAGCAAAAAGAGAACACAAATAAAGGAAGGTGAAAAAAAGGAACGAGTGCGCGAGAGAATTTCAAGTGCAGCGCCGACGAGGTGGAAGTTATATCCAGATACGTAACTCTCGGAGGGGTAGAGGTCGAGCCGATGGTGCGCGGATGCCAAGAGGAAGAAGAAAGAGAGCCCGGGAACGGAGGCCGTTGAGGAAGAAAATGGTCCAGCGAAGGCGGCGGAGGTGGCGATGGGAGAGTTGTAAATGCGCACGGATGCAACACACGGACGATGCAAAACACCGAGAAAGGGGGTTATCCGGTGAGGGAAATATACGCGGAGTCGTCGGTGGCGATTCTTCGTTGTTCCCTCCGTGTTCTTCGCCGGACGATGCGTAGGCAAGGAGCCATCGTGTCCGAGGCATTATCCACTTACAGGGAATTATCCTCGCGTCGTCCCTCGAGGTTGCCCCGCACAGTTTCGCAGCAACTTCGGTTATGGCCTGGTAGCAGCTCCTTTATTCGAATTGCCGGAAAAATCGGCGAGGTTCAGGAGGAGAGGGGGGAGGAGGAGCGGGAGAGCTTCAGCGAAGAGGCCAATATAGCGCCGAGAGATTCGCGAGCTCCATTGTCTAGGGAACGAGGGAAAGAATTGAGTGAGAAACGGCGGATGCGGGAACAGCGGTGATCCAGAAAACGCTCAACAAAGGGCGCGAAGAAACCGGATTATTCGGTGCAACGTAATTTTTTTTTTTTCATTTTTTTTTAAATTCCATTTATCCTGTCGTTATTTGTTTGTTTATTTGTTTCAACGGGAAAAACGCTTTTGCGAAAAAGATATTAATTATGGGCTATTCAATTTGATGTAAATAGTATAATTAGCACTCTGTAATTGGCATTCTAATGAGGTTATTGAGTTATCGTTGGAACGCGATTGCGTGATTCTTTTTTATCAGAACCTTCAATGTTTTGCGAGTTAACTTGGTTATCTTTATCGGAGCGATCAACTGTTGGGATTTTTTTTTTTTTATTGTCCAACCTTTGATGAAAATAACAGAGTCCTGTGTTCCACCGGAAAGTTTTACATTCGAGAAATCCCGATGCAATTCGATCGTATAAAAATATGACCGGAACATGATTAAGAGACTTCCGGTGAATTTCATTCCAACGGTGATGATTTTCGACATCGACGGCGATTTTTTTTCGGCACGATTCTGAAAATAGTCGGAGTTTCAGTGCAGCTTTGACGAAAATAAATAAGTCCTGTGGCCCGCAAAAACTTTTTACATTAAAAGAATCCCCGTGGTATTTGGTCTCATAGAGAATATAGCCAGACCATAATTAAGCGACTTCCGGTGAATTTCATTCCAACGTTAACGATTTTCGAATTCGACAGCCTTTTTTTTGTTCCGACACGATTCCGAACATAGTTGGAACTCTAGTGCAGCCTTGACGGAAATGACCACGTCCTGTGATCCGCAAAAACTTTTTACATTACCACAATCCCCGTGGTATTCGATCTCAAAGAATATTGTCAGATCATAATTAACAGCGTTTTTTCCAACACGATTCTGGAAATAGTCGAAGCTCCAGTGCAGCTTTGACGAAAATAACCACGTCCTGTCGTCCGCAAAAACCTTTTACATTACAACAATCCTCGTGGTATTCGATCTCATAAAAAATATTGTCAGACCATAATTAACGGCGTTTTTTTTCGACGCGATTCTAAAAATTCTTGGAGCTCCAGTGCAGCTTTGACAAAAATAACAAAATCCTGTGGTCCGCAAAAACTTTTTACATTACAACAATCTCCGTGGTATTCGATCTCATAAAAAATATTGTCAGACCATAATTAACAGGGTTTTTTTTTCGACTCGATTCTGAAAATTCTTGGAGCTCCAGCGCAGTTTTGACGAAAATAACAAAATCCTGTCGTCCGCAAAAACTTTTTACATCACAACAATTCCCGTGGTATTTGATCTTATAAAGAATATTATCGGAATATAATCAATAGACTTCCGGTGAATTTCATTCAAACGGTGACGATTTTCGATATCGACAGCGATTTTTTTCCCGACACTATTCTGAAAATAGCCGGAGCTCCAGTGCAGCTCGAGATGGGTGGAAATCCATCTCCAGCGAGGATGCTGCTCGCCCTCTTTTCAGGCTATTCGCTCCGCAGCGCCCGAGTAACGATCTACTCTGCATCCTTTTTTTTCCTTTCCGTTCAGTTGTCTCGACGAAGCTTATGCACTCTGCGTAACGTTCCGCGTTCATCTTCCGTGCTGCAATTTCGTGAGAGGCCTCTCACTCCGCTCCTAACTCAAACAAACAAATATTCGAACTGCCGTGGGTAAATTGGCCGCCGTACGACGAGAAGACGACTTGCAGGAATTTCATATTTTTTTTTTACAATCACTCCTGGAAATTCTTCAGGGCAGCGGAATATCAATGCAACTCCTTCGGCTTCGCTTCTCTCGAAACAACCGCGGAATAGGCTCGTTACAAAATTTAAGAGAAAACATGCACCGCCCTCGCGTTTCTGAGACAAGAATTCTTATATCTTTTTTCTTAACAGTAAAAATATTTCTCCACCGTTGGCGAATTAGGGTTTACTTTCGTTATAACAAGAATGAAACGTTCTTTTGACAGAAAAAAAAAAGACAAAAAGTTTTTAAAAAGAGGGGGGAAAGGCGAGAGATCCGTGAGGATCGGAGAGTGTACATTCTCGCTTCTGCTGCTGGTATGCGTGGGAGTTAAAGTCCACGTTAGAATAAATTACGCACGTACGGGCTCGGAGAGGTTCGGCCGTGCGTGGATAGATATAAGCTCCGGCCGATCCGTACCTCTTGCCTCCGTACATTGTGAAGGCGAAGGTAAGTCACACACAAAGTGAGCCTCCGTCGTGCCGTTAAAGTGAAATATATACATGTATATATATATAAGCGGAATAACGATAAGTTAAGCGTTTCACGTAGCAGCTGGTAATTATGGATGCGTTTAAGCAGCGGCAGTTTGGGAAACTAAATAAAACAATCTACGTGAGCGAGAATCTTTATTGCCGGATTAAAAGTCTCAGCGTCGTCTCTCTCTCCTCTTGTTTCTATACATAACTTCCCCGCCTATCATTTTTTTTGTCTTGCCTCTCTCGCACTCCCCGCTATCTTCCTTCTCGATCTTCCGCGGAGAGGCACGAGTGTATAAGAAAAAATAAAGTAAAAATAAAAGAATCACATTCAGCCGAAACGAACGTGATAGAGAAAGCCCGCGCGTAATGTCACCGGCCCGAAAAGTACTTCGGACGTCTCGTGGAATAAAATTAGCGCAAATAGAACGATGCGAATCCCGATTTTTAAAAAACATATACATATTTAAATTATGAGATATAAAAAAATCTAATAAAAAATTACATTCAGTCGAAACTTACGTGATAGAGAAAGCGCGTAATGTCGCTGGCCCAAGAACGACTTCAGCTGCCATGAACTAAAATTAGAGCAAATTGAACTATCCGGAATCCGATATTTAAAAATCACCAGACACGCTATATCGGTACGCGAGTTATTTTTTCCACGTCCAAGAATTCTAGGGGAACATGGAAGTGCGTATGTCCAATGCGACGAAACAAGCGGCAAGCAGAGCGTTGAATCGAAGACAATGATTGGCGGTAAGCGACATAGAGGGAAGAGACGATCGACGGGATAAATATAATGTGATAGAGTTGAACATAGTTGTAGTACATGTTATACCAAAAAAAAAATTACGAGATATGAAAAAAAATCACATTCAACCAAAATGAACGTAATAGAGACAGCTTAACGTCCCCGGTTCAAGAACGACTTCAACTACCGTGGAATAAAATTAGCGCAAATAGAAATATCCGGATCTCGATTTTTTTTTAATGACCAGCCACGCTACATCGGTGTGCGAGCAATTTTTTTTCAACATTCAAGAATCCCTCTCGCGTATGGATGTACGCGAACGTTGAATGCGACGAAACAAGCGGCGCTCACGGGCTGCAGAGCGTTGAATCGAAGATGATGATTGGCGGTAAGCGGCAAAGAGAGAAGAGACGATCAAGGGATAAATAAAATGCGACAGAGTTGACCATAGTCTTAGTACATATCATACCAAAAAATTACGAGATATAACAAAAAAAAGCTGATAAAAAAAATCACATTCAACCAAAACGAACGTAATAGACAGAGCTTAATGTCCCCGGTTCAAGAACGACTTCAACTACCGTGGAATAAAATTAGCGCAAATAGAACTATCTGGATCTCGATAAAAAAAAAAAAAAAACCAGCCACGCTACATCGGTGTGCGAGCAATTTTTTTACTACATTCAAGAATCCCTCGCGCATATGGATGTGCGCGTACGTTGAATGCGACGAAACAAGCGGCAAGCACGGGCTGCAGAGCGTTGAATCGAAGATGATGATTGGCGGTAAGCGGCATAGAGCGGAGAGACGATCGAGGGGATAAATAAAATGCGATAGAGTTGACCGTAGTCGTGGCAGTGAGAGACGAGAGGGTTGGACGTCCAAGGTGGGCGGCATCGGCGGTGCATCGTTCTCGGTGGTACGTACTCTCTCTCGGAACGACGACTGGAAAAAGAGAATCCGAAAGAAGGTATAAGCGCGCGGGAGCGCGAGCGCGAATTAAGTCGATCGCTGTGCGTGGAACCACATCCTTCGCGCCCAGCCGGCCATCCAACGGGCGAGATATCGCTTTTCTTTTGTCCCTCGGGGCAAACGCGCCGGTGCGATTCTCTCCTCGGCTCTCTCTGTCGGTCTCTTTCTCCTGGCCGGCGCGTTCTCTTCTCCTCCGGTGGTTTCTCTTCTCTTTTCTCCTTCGCCCCCCCGTCGGCCGAGAGACGCTTGCCCACGGCGCGTACCTCTTCTTTATTATCGACATCAACCATCGTCTTTTGTTTTATAATAACCGCGAGAGGCGAGCTGCTGCGGTCGCGCTCTCCGCTCCACCATCCTTGCTCTCGTCTGTCGCTGCCTCCTCTTCTTCTCCAGCTTCTTCCTCCTCTACTTCGGAGCTTTATTTTCGCTTATTTTTTTTTTCCTCTTCTTGTCGTTGTTGTTATTCTTCTTTTCGCCGATAGTCCGATGCCACCAGGACGGGCGAGCGCGCCAGTTCGCTCTCCGTCTTCCCACTCACTTCTCTTCTCTCCTGGTTCCGAGTGTTCTCTTTTTGGCCGTTCCCTTCTGTTTTACTCTCTCTCTCTCTCTCTCTCTCTCTCTCTCTCTGTCCGGAGACTGTTGCGGTACCGAGTGCCGAGCGCGGTTAAACTTGAGAATAAATTACTTGCAAGTGAGCGCCCCGGACGGCAGGTAACTCGGGCGTGATTTCGTTCTCTCTCGCTTATTTTCTGCTACCCGATGGCATTAAGGCCGACCGCGAATCGGCATTGACGCGACCATGACGGCACTCCGCGCCAAGGCTACCAGAATCGTTGCGCCGATTATCGTCCTCGTATTACAGTTCGGGGATGCAACGTGCATTTTCCTTATTTTTCTTTTTACCTTTATTTTTCCAACTGTTTTAAATTCATCCCGGCGCCGATTTTACTTTACTGCTTTTCCGAACAAGAGCGACAGTCCCGACCGAGATTCAGCTCGACAGGACAGTCCAACGGAATAGCATACATACTTATACGTATGTACAACAGTCAGTCCGGGAGTTGTGGAGAGAGGTTGAACGACCTAGCCCGGATCCGTTCGCGCGCGGCGCGCGTCCATACCGAACGCCACCACTTTTGCCTCGTCCTTCTCGTATACTTATTCTTCTTCTTCTTCTTCTTCTTCTTCTTCTTCTTCTTCTTCTGCTTCTTCTGCTTCTTCTTCTTCCTCTTCTTCTTCCACACGCTCGCCTCTTTTCCATCCTCTAGTGGAGAGCCCCGATGTGCCCCTTCTCGTTACCGTGGCCATAAATAAGTCCA
The DNA here is from genome assembly GCA_964017025.1 of Stenichneumon culpator. Lineage (NCBI taxonomy): Eukaryota > Metazoa > Arthropoda > Insecta > Hymenoptera > Ichneumonidae > Stenichneumon > Stenichneumon culpator. Next base: position 13,413,541 of record OZ024775.1, on the reverse strand, counting down.
CGTACGATTCAACAACCGTCTCTCTTTTCGATAAGTATTAACGCCTTGTCCTTTACAGTAGGTGCTTATATACGTATACACATACGCATGCACTTGTATGTATGTATGGTATACCCCTCGGACACCGTGACTCTTAACGAATGCCGTGACGCTGCGGTTATACCGCGACTCGTCGAGGAACTGTGACTGCGGCTGCTCCTGCTGCCGATGCTCCTGATCCCGCTGACTAGTTCTTACCGTCTCTCATCCACTCGGGTTCAGTACACTTCAGCTGCGCTCCCCCACTTCGTAGAAAGATATTGGGAAATGATAGAGCGCACTTTGAGCGAGGAATCTGCGTTATAATAAAGCCCATGTCGATTGCACATTCACACGGATACTCAGACGAACACTCAGACGAATTCTCAGACGAATACTCAGACGAATACTCAGACGAATACTCAGACGAATACTCAGACGAATACTCAGACAAATACGCAGACGAATACTCAGACGAATACGCACGCAAAAATCATCACAGATACTCAACGATACTTAAATATACTCAAAGATACTCAAAGATACTCAAAGATACTCAAAGATACTCAAAGATACTCAAAGATACTCAAAGATACTCAAAGATACTCAAAGATACTCAAAGATACTCAAAGATACTCAAAGATACTCAAAGATACTCAAAGATACTCAAAGATACTCAAAGATACTCACAGATACTCATAGATACGCACAGATTCTCATAGACACTCACAGATACTCAAAGATGCAGATACTCATACACACTTACAGATACTCAGAGGTACTCAAAGATATTCGCAGCTACGTGCGAAAGGCGCCAGCCACCATGACTCGCCAGTTTATATCTATATATTTTTTTTACCCTCCGAAGCGATTGTATACACGGCAAGTGAGAATTTCAATTGTCGATTAATCGATGACTCTCGAATTATTATTGTCTCGGAGTAGACCGGGAGGGTGAGAAAGAGCGATTAGCGAGACTAAAGTGCTGCAAAGCTTCGAAGAGAGGCCACGAGGCTCGTCGAAACGATTGTAGCACACTCGGGCTACCTACCAACTGAGCGCGATAGAGAGAAAGAGAGAGGAGAGCAAAGTACGTAGCCAGAGAGTGCACGACACAATCGATCGTTCGCGAGAAAGTCGACGTCGACAGCGACTTCGAACTACCACCAGTACTACCCCCTTCTCGCTTCCGCGAACCCTTTGTTTCTCGAATGGCACTCGAGTCCACTGAGAATGGAGTGCCTACTTGGCCGGTACTCGCCATAACCGAACACGGGCTAGCTTCCCGGGGAGGAAGGTGACCCAGGGAGCCACGCGTTTCAGGACAATACCGAACCCCGTCGAGTCAAAACATTTATTATTGGGATTTGATTTTATGATTTTTTAACTGTCCGACTTCCCCGACACTTCCGCACCCTCGCTGTCGAGCATCGATCCGTGCACCCTTGAACTCGAGAGCCTCGTAGGATATTTCGGCGACGGATTTGGGAACCCAAGAAAAAGAGGAGATGAAGAGAAAGGCGTTTTTTAAAATTCAAATTAGACGAATGAAGATTCCGAACTCCGCGAACTCTGACTTCGGCGAGCCGTGCGGGTTAACAAACGGTCTCGCGATATGCGCAAAGTTTGTACGGACGAGAGATTCAGATTAATCGCGGTTGGAATCGTAGCCTGATTAAACGGCTCGCGGACATCGTCCACTCATCTGTCGCCGAGCCACGAGATACGGCCTCGCGAGATAGCTCATGACGACAACGCGAATTAGAGATCAGATCTATAGATCTCTCTTTCTCTCCGTGTTCTCCTCTCCTCCCTCGAGGAGAGGAGACGCACACGTCTCGTGTCGAACAGTCGTTCGATTTCTCGCGACCGTACGACCCACCTCCCCCACCCCGCCGAAGGAGATATAGAGAGAGCGACAATCGACGTAGCACACCGATATCTACGACATCGTCCTCATTGCCGTCGCAGTTGTCAGGCTGGCCGTGATTACGATTGTCCTCTGAGCTCCCGCGAGACGACTCATTTGTTTCTGGATCACGACTCGATGGCACCGCCAGCATCGATCCGATACCAGCGGGCCGCAAGGGGACGAGAAGGATACACTCGTATCCAGCGAATAAATTTATATCTTCGCTTCGGAATCTTCACGAAATTTTACCCTCTCACATAACAACGGTTCTCCAGCTTCCTCAGCTCCGACGCCGGTTCCTTCTTTATTTTATCATTTTTTTTTCCTTCTTCTTCCTCAACCCTTTACTTAGCTCGATCTCTCCGGAGCGTCCTCGAGTCATCTTCATCTCGCCATCTCGGAGTGTGCACAGCTTTGCGTATGTGTGCCCCGCAGTGTCCAGCGAGCCTTCATCACTGCTGTTGGTTCTGCCGCTGCGGCCGCTTCTGCTGGATCTCCACTGATTGTATAATTGGGAGGCAGCAACGAGCTACGTGCGTCACTCCGATGATTTAGTTCCTCCCCCGTCGCTCCTTACCCCGTGCCACCGGGCTTCGGTCAATCACGTCGTAATTACTTTTAATGCTGGACGGAGTCGACTGACACAATATCTAACCCGTCGACGAAGCCTCTTTCTCACTCTCTATCGCGCCTGTAGCTCTGTTACACTTCGTTCGTAAAAGGTTCTATCACGGCCGTTGGCTATAACTGAACGCGCGCTCCTCTCTTCCATACCCCGTGTCGTTCCCTCTTCTTCTGCATACTTCGCACGATCGAATTAATTGGTAATAGAGCGGGTGAGAGGGGGAGTGCGGGGAGCTCCCCATTGCACCACCACCGGCAGCAACAGCGGCAGCAACCATCATCGCAAATATTACGATTAATATTGATAGGACCACTTTGCCAATCTCGTGTTCGCACGTATATATTCCGCGGGAGCATAGGCGGATCAACGTACACACTATCGTGTTACGGCCTATCTGCATCGACGCTAGACTACCGTACGCGATGTGTGTACCCCGTTCGAGGATCGATCGGTCGTCATCGATTTTTATCAGCGATCCAGAAGCCGCGATGGAAACGTCGGGAGATTAATCAACGGACGGCATTGAGTGAGAGAAATTATTCGTTAATCATGAATGACAATAATGCAAAACGGGCCGATATATATATCTTTTATTCAAAGATCTCGCATTTGAGATGAAGAGAGTATTTTTATTGTGGATGTCTGTCGACAAAGTGTTTGCAATCGCCCACCTTCGGCTGGACCCGTTTTTAACCCCGCTCTCTTCCTGTGACACTAAAAAATTAATCTCTCCTAAGACACCACTTTCACGGTAAACGAGCTTCTTGCTTTACGTCATTTATTTTTACAAGAAACTCTGTGTTTAAATAAAAAAAATTATAAAATTACAAGGAAAAAACAAGAGCTGCGGTTTATCGTGAATAAAAAATGTTTGTCAAGCGATCCGAAGCTCTTTCGCCATGAGCATCTCGTTCCCAATTAATAATTCCAGTCTCCGTCGACCTCCCGTCGCCGAACATCCATCATTTCTCTCGCTCCGACATTTCGGTGGTAAAAAAAAGACTCCACTAATACCCATATGTATGAACAATGAGGAACCAACACACTGGATCCGCCGTGATGCGAATGCCGTCGGTGCGCATCGAAGATATTGTCGCCGGTTCTCGTTGATGATGTGCTCATCGGTGGATCGTAAAGCGTGCAACCCGCCACTATGCGGTGGCCTGCCGCTGGAGGAAGAAGGAGGGCAGGAAGGAGAGATTTGTTTGAATTATTCAAATTAGATACGAAATTGAATGCGTGCTCTGCTCGTGTGCAGGTAATGACGGCACTTGCATATAAATGGTAATTATTGTCATTATTCTGCTCGGGGTAATTGTGTACCGGTGGGTACCGCTGTGTGTTCGATTGTGTGCGCCTCCGTTTGCATGTGTGTGTCATGTACGTCTCTTTGGGTTCATACTATGTCCATGTCCCACTCGCATACATTTCTTCCATTTCGTACGTATTACGCGCGATGCGAATGAGCGTGTGCGTTTGAGACCCTCTTCGTGGACGAGCGCGTGCTCGCGACCTTAGCGTACGTATGTATAGGATACGCAATATATATATATATGTACATATATGTACATATATTTATATATACTATATATGTCGGGTCCGCGATTCACAGTGAGTGCATCACCGCAGAGTGCATCGGCGACGCCGGTAATGCCGACCGTGTTCCCATACACTAGTTGAGATAATTATCAAAATTGTTTTATTGTTGATATAATTACGGGGGACATGCCATGTTCGGCCTCCCCTTTCCGCCACCAACGGAACCGGCTGCGATCCGCACGTCCTCCTCTCTTAACGCTGCACGGTTGGAAATTCAGAGTACCGGCCGTTCAGAGTGTGGCCGAATCAATGCCACACGGTAGCTTGGGTCGTTTAATAAAAAATGAAAAAAAATATATATTTAATTCAATGAGCGTTTTGGGAAAATTTTATTTACCGGAAGGAGACACGGTCTATCGGAAGTGGATGGGAATTTTTGTTCGTATGGGAAATTGGGAACGATTTTTGGGCGCCGCGGCTTTTGTTATCGTTGATATTTAATGTTCTCAATCGAGATGACGGTTGTTGCGGTGCGGGGAGAGTGAAAATGCTGAGAGCCCTTTATCCGAGAGCCGTACAATGCGGGTCCCAATTCGTAGGAGTGTGCGGTAGTCTACTCTCCGGAGGACGAAACCATAATAAAGACGGTAATTAAGGTACAGTGTATGGCTGTGGACAAGGGAGCGCCGTGAAGAGACCCGCCGATCGCTAGGACTGGATGAAAGAATAAGAAGTGGAAGAAGTGGATGAAGTGGAAAAGAGGAAGAAGAGGAAGAAACGGAAGAAGTGGAAAAAGACGAGGATAGAAACTCATAGAGGCTCTCCTTGCCCGATAGCATGCTCCGATTAATAAATAATAATAATAAAAAATTTTTAATGAGGGCCGAATGACCCAGGTCGGTGGCCCTTTGCCAAGGTGCAAAATTAGCATTAAGTAAAAAAGTTATTAAATGAGGGCTGAAGGACCCAGGTCGACCGCCCTTTGCCAAGGTGCAAAATTAGCATTAAGGAAAAAAAAACTAATAGGGGAAACCGGGGCAAAACGGGGACATGGGGCAAAATGGAGACATGAAATGTCATATCGACGTGGGGCAAAATGAGGTACCCAAAATTATCGAATAAATCGATTCATGATAGCCAACAAACGACGGAAACCGGAGCAAAATGAGGACATGAAATATATCGACGTGCGGCAAAATAGGGTAATAATAACGCTAACAAAAGTTGCCGCAAGTCAAATCGAAGGTTACCCCGATTTGCCCCAGATGGTTTTTTTTTTAATATCCTTTCAAAACCGGTGCCAATATAATTTTGGTGTGAAAAACAATGGATGTATGCTTTTGGTATTGTTGTAGCAGGTTTTATTGCTTAGCGTCCCGATTTTGCCCTGGTCTACCCTATATAAAAAAAAAAATATGAGCAACAAATCTCTTTTACTACTACTTATTAAATAAGCGGTTGGCGAAAATCTGAGTTACCGGACAGAGACACGCTCTACCGGAAGTCGGTGTAATTTCTTGTCGGTATGGGAAATTTGGGACGTTTTTTCGGCGCCGCGGCTTTTGATATCCTCGATATTTCATGTTCTCTTTCGATGTGACCGTTCTTGCCCTGCGGCGAGAGTAGAAATACTGAGAGTCTTTTATCCGAGAGCCGTACAATGCGGGTCACAATTCGTAGGAGTGTGCGGTGGTCCACTCTCCGGAGGACAAAATCATAATAAAGACAATAATTACGGTACAGTGTACAGCTGTAGGCAAGGGAGCGCGGTGAAGAGAGCCGCTGATCGGGAGGAATGGATGGAAGAGTACGAGGACGAAGAGGAAGAAGAGGAAGATGGAAACTCGTAGTGGCTCTCATTGTCCGGTCGGCTGAAAAGAAAGGAAGGACAGTCAAGTTCGGCGATAGTGGAAGAAAGCGGGACGGAGGGACGGAAAGATCTTTCGCTTGTTCGTCGGTCACCCGGGCGCGCGCCTCGTGGACGAGGCTCCAGGGAAACAATAACCCCGGCAAGATCGCAACAATGCCCCAGTTATTAGCTTTCCGCCGAATTAAAAGCGTCTTACTATCCCACTGTCCGGCATATCGCCGTCTTTTCTTTCGGCCCTCCATTCTGCTCGTCTCTGTTCTCACGGCGAAGTTCTTTATTCCCGTCGCCGCTCGGCTCCCTCGCATCGGCGGATTCACCCGCGATTATTAATATCGCACCGGCTTAACGCCGAAAGGGCGCACGGGCCGTCTCACGTACAGAAAAAAAAAATGGCAAAAGATGTACATTAGACCAATAAAATGTTGTTGACGAGAATTCGCAACAATTTCTTGATTTCACAATTTTTTTTTGTTATTAAAAGAAGGATTATAGAAAAAATTGTGAAATGAACGAGAAATTTGTTGTTTGTTGAAATGTACAGACTTTTGTCACTGTGCAGAGTCACGGTATCTTTGAGCTTCCGTCGTCCGGATTCACCGGATTGGACGAGGGGACTCGAGTCGATAATTTATGCTCCGAAATCAAGCCGTTTCATCGATCTCCGACCACAATCATCGATCGTAAAAGTGTACCGAAGTTTGGTCATCTTCGAGAACCATCCCTTCGCCTAATCCTTTGAACAGCGGGGCGCGTCGAACAACGAAATACCGATAGTACCGATAGTCGAGGCACAGGTCAGCTCTCGTACAACAAATAATGGCAAAAGCTGCACATTCAACAACAAAAAAATGTGTCGACGAGGATCCACAACTATTTCTTGTTGATTTTACAATCTTTTTGTTGTTCTTAAAAAAGAAGTTGATTAAGGTTGATAATCCTTCACGTACCGGACGCAACCTTCGAACGATTTGAATAACAAGGTAATGTGCTGAAAAAAAAATGAAAAATTTACAGACGTAACTTGAAATGTTTTTTTTTTTATAACGTAGAAAAAAATGTATAAAGAACATTCGTATCGTTTTTGTGCTTACGAGAAGGCATGGTCGTTTGCTATCGGCAAAAAGTCCCCAGTACTTGAAGGGTTAAAAGAAAATGGTAAGATTAACGAGAAATGTTCGGTGAAATGTACAGACCTTTGTCACTATGCAGAGTCACGATATCGTCGAGCTTCGTTCGTCCGGATTTATCGGATTCGACGAAGATGCTCGAATTGATAATTTATTAGAAAAATCAAGCGGTTTCATCGATCTCCGACCACAGTCATCGATCGTAATAGTGTACCGAAGTTTTGTCATCTACGAGGACCATTCCTTCGTCTCATCGTCCAAACAGCGGGGCGCGTCCAACAACGGGAATACCGATAGTACCGATAGACGAGGGAGCTTGGAGAGCTTATCGATCACGAGTAAATTCGATCACGCGTCTCGATAAATCCTGTTATGGCATTCAATTGCGATCTGCCTCTCTCTCGATCGGGGCGCGCGGCGATCTCGTTCCGATAACGGAGCACGTTCGGGACTCGACAGCCCGTCACTCGTTTCGGATTATAAAAATAATCAAGTGAAGCTTCATCAGTTTTCCAAATGAAAATACAGTAGGGGGGCGTCTTAACGGGACCGAGGATCGATTTTCTTGTACTCGAAGCTACGAACTCAGCGCATTCGTTTCTTTTATTCCTCCCCTTTTTTTGCCTCCAATCCCTCCGAGCCGGGAGCGATCAACGGGACAGTGCGATGAGGGGTTTGCGACTATCGCGCAAATAATAGGTGGAAGAGGAAGTAAATAAAAGGCGTTCGCGTATGGACGGCAATTAGCTCCTCTAATGGGCCGCGAAAGAAAACAAAAGAGACGAACGAGAGCGGGAAACGTTCGGGCGCACAATAAGGTCCCTCCGGTGGAGCGGCGTGAAAGGAAAGCGAAACAGAGAAAGGCGAGCAGGCGAGTGAGGTCAAAGTAGAAAAAAAGAGGAAAGCACGGAGGCAGAGGTGGAGAATAAAAAAAAAGGAGCGAATAAAAAAAGACAAAACGGAGGAACAATGGCGGGGTCCAAGTTGCTGGCCAAACACGCGACTTTCTTTCTCGCCCGCCGCGAAGCCGAGGCAGAGCGCGCCTACGGTCTGTACTCCTTCTAATATGAGAGGGTTGCGTCGCCCGGAGTCTCCTCCGAGGATGGCTAATAATAAGACTAAGAAACCAGCGGGTGTGAGGGGTGAGCGCAATATCGCGCCGGATTACCTCGAGGTCGACTTGAGAACGTCAGCGGAACAGGGGATCGGGCGAAAGAAAGAAGGAAAAAAAAAGATGGTCACTCGGACGACAAAAGTGCGACTTCGAAGATTTTATAACTGTTTTTTTTTTTTTTTTTATCTCTAACACTTCGCCCGAGATATCGGTAAATATATCGAATGATTCAGAGCCGCGGCTCGTCATTAATAACGCGAGTGCGAATTGTATGGGTTTGCTCTCCGCAAACTATTTCTCGAAGCGACGAGGATGGAAAAAAACGGGGCAATCTCGCGTGAAAGTGGGAGCGAGAGGCCGGGTTTCAAGGAGGGAAAGAGTAAAAAAAAATAAAGTAGAAGGGGAATTAGAAATAAACAAGCGGAAGAAGCAGGGCCAAGAAGTAGTACTAGTATAGCGAAGCGAAGCCGTTGCGCGGATGGGAGCAGCTGACGCTCCCGAGTTCTTTAATTAAAACTGACCGCTGGCCGCTTTTCTTCCGTGGGTGGAGGGGGTGGGGGGCCAACCAACCCTCTCTCCCACACCGGCTAGCAATAACGAGATTTATTTCATAATACCTCTCTACAGCGCCGCTGGGACGCCGCAAATGCGCGCGTGGCTTTGCAATTTTTCTTTACTCTCGTCCTCCTCACGCTTCCGTGAAACTCACGACCAAGACAACCGCGACGATGTCGAGAGCTCGGAGGTGATGAACTTTTTCTTTTGTTTCTCCTTTTTGCGCTTCGATGTCCTCGGAAAGTCCATCCGGCGAAGCGTACGTTAATTATTACGCGGCGATTCGATTGCAATTTGCAATTTTTATTAGCAACGATAAAAAACGCACCTTGGTGTGCATCCCTCTTGTCCGCATTACTCTTTACGACAGTTTTTTTTAATCTTTTTCTTGTTTCTTTTTTTTTCAATAGTACTCACCAATATACTTTGTGGTCGATAGTACTCATCAATATACTATGTTTAATTTGTCGTCACATACGATGTATTTAAGGAGACTACGGACATTACACGCGCATTTCATTGGTATAAACGTACCGCTGGATTGCGAATCTCAAGTTTTTCTTTACTAAACTACACGAATTTGATAACATTCAGCCAAAGTCAGGTCGAATGAAGCTGACCGGTCGTGCCGAAAATGCTGAAAATTACGAAAATTTGTACAACGCGAAATAATTTTAAGATAAAAATTTACCCAGACATCCATGGGGGTGCTGTCGAAGGATCACGTTGGAATTTTTCGCGTTAATGGCCTTGGTGATAGTTAAAAAAAAACCAATAACGCCCAATCTGTGATATGTATCGGAAATTTTAAAAATTCCGAAAATTTGTTGAACACGAAAGTTTTAAAATATCTTTTGAAAAATCCTATTGGCGTTTGTCGAGGAAATGACCTTGGTGACAATTTTTAAAAGTCGGGAACGCCCAATCGGTGAATAAATATTTGGATCATTTGCTTATAAATGGTATCGACTTTGTTGGGACGTAAGTTGGAACGTAAGTAAAACTCTTGAATTGACATAGACGTATAGTTGGATTGCTGATCTCAAAAATGTGTCACTAACCACATGATTTTTATAACGATTAGCCATGGTTAGATCGAAGTCATTCGCTGCATTGCGTTCTTCACTCGGTCACCTCATTATCGTCGACCATTCACGGCACGCATAAAATGGCAATAATATGTGCGATATCTTTGAAAACTGGAAAGTCGACATATATCGTCACACACCAACTTTTTTTAAAGTGCGACCATAAAGTATGATGATATAAAAAAAATTGGGCTATCAGATTAATCCAATAGCTTGTGGTTCGTTCACCAGCCACAAGTGGCGTGCCGAGCGCTGCAGGCTCGACGGTCAAAAGTTCTAGCGGGATAAAAATAATTGTACGAGATTTAAATAATGTCCATTCATTTCGTGCGCAATTTCATCTCGGTAATTTCGCGAACACAATTTTGCGCCAAAAACAGATGTCATGCGAAAGTCACGAGTCGACAGTTACGGCCGGTAGCAAACGAGTAGTACATTTTTGTTATTTTTTTATTCCACAATCTACCTCGCAATCTATGCGACTGTCAGCCTCATTCAGCACACGTCAATCTGATTTTCCAGTAGTCGCTATAAAACGAATACAGTGTCACAGTGTTTGCGGAATACGAATCTGCCGCTGTCTCGCTATGGGAAAGTCGTGTTAACTGTGGATTTCCAAACGCGGCTTTCACGCCGATAGTTTTGTATCAGCGAAGAGCGAGCCAAAGCCATTTTTTTCGTTTCCCCGATCAATCCGGCGAATCTAGTCTTCGCGAAAGTGGGCGAAAAACATAAAAGGCAAGAAATTTCGGGTCAGTCACAATCCTTGTCGATGATAAACGAGTCGGAATTCAACGAAGGAATAATCCCGTAAAATATATTATTATTATTATTATTATTATTATTATTATTATTATTATTATTATTATTATTATTATTATTATTATTATTATTATTATTATTATTATTATTATTATTATTATTATTATTATTATTATTATTATTATTATTATTATTATTATTATTATTATTATTATTTTAAAGAACTCCTTTTATCGCGCGAACAATTTTTATCGTTCGTCGAGCGAACACATCGAAAGATACCTGTGGCGTAATCGTCGTTCCGGCGCACGGTTCGTTTGCGATTCGACGCGTGACGCTACGCATCGGTGTGCGTACCCGCGCGAACGCTTATCCGGATCGAAGGATCGAACGACTTCCCGAGAGCCCGCGCGAATCTCGCGCACGCTCGAACGGCGATTGATCGATATCTCAGCGGATTTTATTATCGATCCGATCTCGAGAGTTGCGCAAACGACGCGAGAGAGGATCTAAGATATGCGAGTGATGGCGAAAGCTCCGCGGAGCTTCGGCCATCGGAGATATCTAAGGTAGCTAGCTCGGTGCGCATCGCTCTTCCGATCTTCCTCGTCCCGTCGATGGCGGCACCGTGGTCAACGCACCCGCGTTATCCGCGCGGTTCGTTGATTTGCATATTCATAATGCCGCGCGCCGCGAGAGCTCGCGCCCCGAGTTATGCGCTAAGAATGTAGAAACTCGAGTTCCGACGAGATATATCCGTACACGCGGCTCCTCCGCGGGCGCGCGCCTCGGTACAGTCGTACCGAGCGAAATCGCATCGATTTCGCTACGGGAAAAACGCTCGTTTCAGGAGTCACGGCTCGTATTGGTCAGACTCGCGGCGAACCGATTGCAAGCTCGCGTTTATATTTTCGTTATGGTACTCTCGATGCTGATCGAAGCTGGGCAGTACTTCAAGTACCGGGTACTTGTTTGGGACTTCGAGTATGTACTTGAAGTAATCGAGTACTTTTTTAAGATTTAAACCACAAAGTACGAGCATTTTTTGACCACACGCTCGCATTACGGACACTCGAGTACCAAACAAGTGCCCTGTACTTCAAGTACGTACTTGAAGTACTTTTTTTTTAAGATTTCAAGTACCAAGTACAAGTATTTTTTGTGTTCACGCTCGCTTTACGGACACTCGATGTGTAGTATAACATCCTGTTTATGTTAATATATTATTATCTGTCAACATTTTTCAGTTGGTGTATTTTTAACGAGAATTTATTATTTAAATCCTACAAAAAAAAAAAAAAAACAAGAAGGATTCCCTTGCTGTGCATTTTTTTTTTTTGTGAAAAAATATCTTTAGAAAAACGAGAAGAGGGGACTATGTTTTTCAATGGATTTCTTTTTTATGAAAACGAATAAAAAATAGATTAAAAATGGCCTTAAAACGACGAATTACGAAAATGTCAGTAAGCAATATTTTGCGGTAAATTTTGGCGATTCAAATTTTATGCAATGTAAATATTTTTTAGTGATACGAAAAAAACGATACTGTGCGCATAGCTGCCTCTCTCAGGAAGCCAAAATCGATCAACGAAGTTTCTCATAGAGAAAGCTATGCGCAAAATTGTAATAAATAAGGAAGCTACGGGCAAATTACTTAGCACCTGTTTTTTTATTAAAGCCTTGATAACACTTAATGACCCGAACATAATTGCGAAAAGTATTTTAGAAATACTTCGAGTACAAAAAGTACTGAATACTCTTCAAGTACTTGTGATACCTTGTACTTTGTATTTGAAGTATTATTTAGCAGTTTGCCCTGCTCTGATGTTAATACGCCGGAGCGTGCCTTTCGAATTTCGAAGAAATATATTGTTGAATGAAAATTCTAAGGATCACTGATATCAGAGTTCTATCGTTCCAATCCATCGTTCCCAAGAAACCTGGAATCCAAGATAACTCGGCACGCCGAGCACGAGGGCAACGCATGTCCGTCCACACACGCTCTCTAACTACTTCCAGAATGCTTTCCATTCTCGGCCGGTCGATGGGAAAGCTTTCTTACCGCGAGACGTCCGGCGTCTCCGGAGCAATTCTCACCCAGCCGGAGCGCCTTCCCCGCAAGCTCGGAGCGCTCTCCCCTCCGCGAATCGCAGCTTCCACTATCCGCTAAACAATAGACGATGACACCATTCCATAAAAAAAAATTCAAACTGATTCAATTTAACCACAAGTTTGAAAAAAAATAATTAGGTCTCTCAAGAATGCAATCGAAGTCGCAGAAATTATAAAAAAAGGGCATCACCGCTTCAAACTCTAGAGACACTGTGAACAAAAAAGAAAAAAGTTCATCGGTATCTCGGACGCGGGCGGTCGTTTACCGAATCTTTCACCCTACGCGGAAAACAAGAAAAATTTCGTTTCTCCCTCCTCTTCTCTCCCCCATCTCTTATCGTAACTTTATCTCTTTCTCTCTGTCCCGTCGGTCGGTCTGTGTGTTCGACTCCGTCGAGGCTCTCAGCTGTTCTGCGCGTAAACACGTGCGCGCCAAGGGGGGCTCGCGAACAAGTGTGCGGCTCGTTGTACACAGACGTCGGGTTTCTCGACGCCGTTTTCTCTCCACACTCAAATAGAGCCGGCGCACTACGATGCCGCTGGCCGAGGCAATAGCCATCGTGTGTGAGTTCACCGCGACCGTGTGAAATTAGTGGCACTCGGGGAGGGTGTGTATGTCTCTTCTATGTACGATGCCACACGTACGTGTGTGTGCGCGCGCGAGGGAGCGAGAGGGAGACGGCGAGAGTGGGTGAGTGGGTGAGCTCGTGTTGCTGGTGGTAGAGCAAGAGACCCAAACGAGGGAGGCAAGCCAGTAGCTCAGACGCGCCGGAGCGGCTAGCAGCCATTTTACCCGAACCTCCGTGAAAAATCGCCGTATCAAAGGAAAAAAAAAAAAAGATAACGCACACACGCTCGACTAACCCCACCTGTAACTTGACAAGCGCCGTCGAATCTGCATACATCCGCGACTCTCACGAAATCGTTGACGATGATTCGTGTGGCCCGAGCCAACGATTAGGGGTTGCGGAATTCTTGTCCACCGATTACTGTCATATTTTTTTCCCCGCAACCGGTTGAGTCGCGACATCGGTAATCACGCGGTTTTTCCACGTCGATGTCGCGTCGCGGCGAGAACGCGTGTGCATGAGGCTCGAACGTTAACGGATTCGAAGCCAGGATTTTTTCTTGTCGAATGCCCTCTTCGGCGAATAGTTGGACGGGCGGATGAGGCTGTGGGTGGTTTTCAGGTGATCGGGTGACACGTGTTCAGTTGCACGGTACTATGGTTCGATGAAGTGTGAGACGGAGTGAGTGTGAGATTCTTTTTTGTTGCGAGGAGGAGACCGAAGAACGTGGACGACGTGGGAAAGCGTATAGTTTGGGAGTTCCGAGGACCACGAGGAAGCCACGCAAGGTGAGAGCGAGAGAGCCGCCGCTGGTTGAACCGCTGCCGGGATTCTCTGCGCAGGACCGTTTAAATTCACCGCCTGTTTTGCATGCCGGTGGGCTTCTCTGCGGGTCCTCTCGCACCATCTCCACCTCTCTGTACTCCTTGCGGGCAATAGACACCTCCCTCACGGCTAACTACGAGCCTATCCGACCCCTCTCCGCTTTATACTCTCTGGTACAGAATGGAGAGCGAACTATGGAAATTGTCGCGGAGACCGGGAAAGTTCCAACCCTCTCGGCTCTTCCCGCACCGGCGAATCCCGAGCAAGGGGATTTCGGAGGAAGTGGAAGGGACTCTGCAGGGACACTCGAAGCTCGACTAATCGAACCCTTCATTCGTATTATCGAACGACGATTCTCTAGGATCGAATGACAGAGAAGCTTTTTTTTAAACACTGTCCGACCGACTCGTGGTTTTTTCACTCGCTGCTCTGAATCGTTCCTCTCGATCGCCACGAATAGTGTTCTCTGGCTCCGGATTTCATTGTCGCTGCAATTCTGGGACAACTGCCCTGTTCATCGAACAGTCGGGACGTTGTGATAGCCTCAGCGATTGTATATCGATGGCCCCGCGAGGCAGCACCGGCCGTTTAGATCGGGATCTCCGAGTAAACGTTTTCATTCGGATCGGTCAGGGGTGCTGCCATTCGGAATTTCCTGCGGAGTAGATCCCGATGTGGATCTTCAGGCACGAACCGCCGACTGTACGTATGCGAAACGTGCGCGGGGGCGCTCGGTATACAGTGCATTAGCAACATTGACCTAGAAACCAGCTGGCCGACTGTACTGGGGGTTCTCGGTGAATTTCGAACGCGCGCTCGTCTTTCCCTTTGCCCCTCGCGGAAAGCTCCGATAGCCATTCGTCACGCTTCGTCCGGCAGTCCGGTGGCTCTCACCGCAACTCGGGGCAGTAATTAGAACCGAGTAATTAGAGCGGAAACAGTTTGATCGAACGAGAGAGCGGCGTTGCCAGTTTAATCGGCTCTATTTCTATTGAGAGCATCCTGCATTGTGTCGAGCGTAAGAATCGCATTCCAGAAACTGCGCAGATCGCAGCGACGTCCAATATACGACTATAGCGTCTCCGCAAGCTCGCAGCACATATCTCGCTTTCTCTCTAGAAAGAGCGCATAGAGAAGCGTCTCCAGAGACCAGCGGAGAGAAGCGAGAAGACGCTGAGCAACCCGCGGCGTTAATGCTGTCTCACGTAATGAGCGAGTTGGCTCCAACGAGCACATATTTTCTTTTACGACGCCTAAATATAATCCTGACGGGATGCGATGCGTGCGCTTCTGGTTCGGAGCCTCCGCCGGATCTCCTCACAAACGCCCGCGCTCCTCTGGAACTATCGAGACGTTCCGATGGTAACCCGAAAGTTTTCACCATTCCTCGAGTTTGCCTTCCCACTCACCCCTCCGCGGAACACCGAGCGTGTCGTCGAGCATTGAGGATATTAATTCCGGAGCCAGAGTCGCTCGACCAAAACTACCCCCTCACTCTGCCCACTTGCACTTTTATCCTGTTTGTCTCTCAAAATTGTCGTTCCGTTTTTATAATATTTCCATTAATTTCACAAACTGTCGCGAAGCGACTTTCTCGACGGGCTAATTTGTCGGCTTTTTTTTTGTTTTTGCAATTTTCTTTTTTCTATTTTTTATCTTTTTTCTATTTTTTTTTTGTGCCGTCCAGTGACATTTGCGTGCGGAGGCGAACGAGAGCCACGTCGGGTTCCCTCTCTGTCGCAAGTCCGACACGCCAGACTACAATTAACCCGACAAACCGGCCGACCAAAGCGGCAAATGGCCCCGACGAGCGCGCGCGACTCGAACAACCCCCTTACTCCCACTATACGAGCTGAGCAGAGAGAGAGAGAGGAGAGGGAGCGAACAAGGAGGTTGGTCTAGACCCGGTCATTATCCTGATTATTATTCCAGGGTGCCTTAATCACACCCTGTCGGGCCGTGTCATTGTATCCTAAGCATTGTTGTGTCTTTTCTATAGCGCACAGCCTATGCGATTCTCTACTGTAACCCCATAGGCCAGAACTCCTCAATTTTTTAGTTTTTTTTTTCAATGCCTCTTCTATGAGTAACAACTGACTAACACCCCGAGCAAATTTGCACAACCCCCCCACCCACCCCCACCCCCCCTCCGGGCTACTTCGGAAATGAACCAAAGTGGAGCGAAAGTTTTGTTTAGATACGTAAGATTGCGCGACTCGCCGGGCGGGGGGAGGGGAAGGGGGAGGGCTCGCCTATGATAAAATTCTGCACGATTTTTGTCGGCTTCCACGAAGTTTGTTCCCGTTTCGTGGCAGCTTGGGATTTCTTCTTTTTTTTTCGTACTTCACTGGAAACTTCCCTCCCTCGGTTACAATGTTTCTTGCATTTTTATTCTCCGACTATGTATATCCCTCGGAAACCCTCTCATTTACAGAGCGGGGGGGTTAAGCGCCGCAGGTAAGGCCTCTCTCCTCTCCCCCCGGCCGCTCGGCGCGCCGGGCTTTCGTGCCGCTAATTATCTACCCCCGTTGATCAAAGCGGGGCCGTTATATCGCGCGGACTCTCCGCGTACAACGGGCCGGCGAGGCGGCCACCTTCGGGCAACTCGAACCGCGGCCGATATACCCCCGTCGGAGAAACCTTTGTAATCTTAACTCGTTTCCGTTAGCCAGTAGTTAGAACGGAGGTCCTTAGCCCACACCAAGTTACCTCCGTTTCTCTTTTTTGCCTCCTTTTTTTTACCCTCTTCTCCTTTCCCGCTCTTATTCCTCGTCTTTAATTTCGCTTCCTTAATAGCTCGGCGCGAGGCGATAGTACTTGTGCGCCCTGTGTACCTCAGCAATGCAGCCCGCCATGGTATGTCCCGATCGAGACATGAATCAGAATTAAGCCACCGCATGAACGCGCAATTTTTTTTTTTTTTTTTTTTTTTCTCTTCCACCCACAACTGTTTACCATAATCCCGCGCACAATGTACAGCAGTGAAAAAGTAAGCTGAAGCAGCGTCGAGTCCGAGAGAATGAGCTCGCGGAGCTATTCGTGTAAAAACAACTAATGTAGCAACCTCGGAGCTATTAGCAGGTGATGGAAACGATGCCAGGACTATATAGCGGGTGAAGAAGGGGTGTTTCGAGTTTGCGAATATCCGAAGAGCCTCGAATCTCGCTTAACTGCGACCGAGGATGGAGGGGAGGAAGTGGCGATGTAAAAAGGTGTGGGAGGGGGAGAGAACGGAGAGAGAGAGGAAGCAGCCGGGGAATATATAAAACAGCGTCGCTCTCTCGCGAGTGCCGGTTAGAATATATGCTCTAATTTTAGGCGATTGCCTCGCTCCCTCACCGAGGATTATAATTAGATACAGAAATACCCGCGAGGCGAAACGAGAGACCGCCACCCACTCTACCAACACTGTGTCGATTCGACGCGTGTATCAACGCGGGAGCGAGAACCGAGAGTCTCGGCGTAGATGCAGTCTCGCACAGAGAGTCGCACACCCGCGCAATCGTTATCGCACACCTATGCGCAATCCGGCGCACACCGAGACCGCTACCGGGCTGCTCGAACCAGTCCGGACGCCGGTTATCCCGGGTGTTTCGGTGTTTCTCACTGAACGAGAGCTCGCGCGAAACTCTCAAAGCCGGAAAGCAAAGGCATATGGGCCTACGGAAAGCCGCCCGCCCGTCACTCACACATAAGAGTGCCGGACGAAATTGTGTCCGCATTAAACTTCGCGAGGAATTCGAATGCTCGACGCAGGCACTGATCCTGATGTCTCGCTACCGCGAACCCACGACGCCGACTACGACAACGACCGGGCTAATTTTAAGGCGCGAGTGAGACACTCCGAGGCTAATATACCGTAGGACCGGTGTACGAAGAAATGATTCAAACATCTGCGAACGATTCGCTGGATCGGCGTCGCGACTGGAATACTCTTAGGTCTTCCGGCTCTGGGACCGGCTAATCTTCTTTTTTATTCTTGTTATCATCGGGATGGAGTACTTGAATCACTATATTTTTTTTATCTCCGGGATGGAGTGCTTGAATTGCTATTTTCTTTTATTTTATTTCTTCGTAAGAAAATGTGGTTGTAGAGGAAAAAAAAAAAAAAAAAAAAAAAACTAAAACGTTTGGATCTTATCGGTAGTAAACGAGAATGACGCTCCGGCTGATCCGGCCGTTAGGAACTTTTGGCCGAGGACTTTTCTACCCCTAGTTCAGCGACCGGGCGTCTAGCGGCAAGGGGTGCGCGCGGGAAAGAGCCGGCTATCCAGAGCTGTAATGTGGGCAGAGGGGGGGGGAGAGGAGGAGAAGGTCTTTCTCCTCGTTCGAGGGATGCGCTCTCTTGCTCCGGCGGCCCCTAATGCGGGAGAGGTAATTATTATACGAACCCAATCGATATATACCCCACAATGAACGCGAGACGAGAGAGACTCCGCGAGGAAGCGAGCGAGAGAGGAAGAACCTAAACGTAAAAAAAAACGCAATAGTGTTGCGGTAAGTTCGATATATAACAACAGCGGAACTTCGGTTGAGTCAAGGGTGAGTGAAATCGACGCACCGAGTTACACGAAGTACGGAGTGGAGAGACGCGGGAAGGGGGCACAGCGTGTCCGAAACCCGTTATTTTCGCATCATTTTCGCTCTCGTTTCCATATCGGCGAGGTGCACGTCAACGAGGAGGAAAGCGAGGCGCGAGCCACGGTCCGAGGGGCCAAACGACGAAAGGGGCAATGAATCGACGGCCGTAACACCCGTTCTGTGAAAAAAAAGTTACTTTCAATACTGTTAGCGTTTAAGGTACAGTTAAGCGAACTCTATGCCATCGGTCCCCTTCGAGCACGAAATAAACCCCTTCGCCGGATTCGAGAGGCGGTGGAACAGAAAAGAAACCACCGGGGGAGCGAAGATAAATTCGTATTAAAAATACGTGAGCCTCTCTCTCTGACCGCGTCCTTTGCCGATGTATTATAGCGGTTACGTGTTCGAGAATGAATAATGTCCCGGCGCGCAGAACCGAACGTGACGACGAAAATAAAGTTCGAAACGACGTTAAAATTCATCGAGCCTCCGAGCATTCTTCGCTATCATCGGTTACGTGCGAATTTTTCCGTTCGCCGAGATATTATAAGATTCGCGAAGGAAGTTGAGATACGAAACGAAAAAAATAATAATAATAATAACGGGGGAGAAGATTGAACGACAGAGTTACGCACAATAAAATTAATCTTGGAAGCGGCGTTTGTGCGAGATGAAAGACACGCGCACACAGACGGACCGGCGGAGTTTAACGATTTTCTCATACACGTATCGGTCCGAGAATATTTCGCGGCGCGAAAAGATAGTAACATAGACAGAGGCGGGTTGCAGAGAGGAGATACGCGAGGCTTGCCAAATTTTCTGCTGCACACGATACGTGCCAGGCGTTTAATTATTCTTGCTTACTATTTAGAGATCCCGAATTCCCGTGCTCTCGTCTCGCACTGCGCTCTCGTCTCAGCTAACCAATCCGCGGAAACATAAATAATTAACCATCCCGTCGTCGTTCATACGGCCGGGCTGCGTGTTTGTGTTTTTGTCGGGTTTTACCGGTGTTTATTGGAGGCAACCGTCAGAAAATTCCGAAACTGCACGGCCAGCTATTCGATGAAAAATGCATTTTCCGCGAGTCCTCGCCCATCGGTGCTCCGAGCGATTGTTAATGATCCTCGTCTTACCGCGATCATGCCGTCGAATCGCACGGTCAGCCTTCGTGATTAAAATAAAATTTCATCCAGAGCAAATAATAAATAAATGAAAAGTAACTTTGTAAAATCCGACTGCTGAGAAAAAGCGAGTGCTTCGCTGGATCGGAGTCGGATCTGAATTACTTTAAGATCTTCCGGCTCGGTTGCTGAGACCGGCTATTATTTTATTTATTTATTTTCTTATCTCCTCGATGGAGCGCTTGAATTACTGTTTTCTTTTACTTTATTTTGTTGCGGTAAAATGTGTTTGTAATGTAAAAAAGAAAAGACGAAAACGTTTGGATCTTACACTGAAAGAAGAATCTAGTAAAAATTGACTATATCGCTTGGGATATTTTACCATAGCACATAGTAGTTGGACGCTAGCGCGCCACTTATGGTAGGAAGTGCCGGATTTACAAGAATTTTTCCTAGATATTAAGGTAAGAATTCTTGAATAATCTGAGACTTTCTGCCTTGGCGCCCTATTACTATGTGCTATGGCAATTTTTACTAGATCCTTATCTTAGTGTATCGAGAGTAAACGTGAATGACGTTCCTATCGATCCGCAATTGTCCTTTACACGCTTCGTCGCTCCATTTTTTCGTCTCTTTAACAATTTACATTTTATTTAATTTTTCTGAAATTCGCAACGAAGAAAAAGTATAAAAATTGTAGACTCTGATACCAAAAACTCCCACGTTTACCTCTTAAATCGCGAGTTCCATGAAATCGAGAGTCCTAGCCTCTGAAACATAGCTCGCAGCTTGTGTCTTTCCCGGCCGATCCGCGATGTCCGCAGTCCGTCGACTTCTGCATCGCGTAATGCAAAGCGGCCGCGATAGCTCGGTTCTCTCGGGCCGCAAAGACGGATTCTCGAAGTACTGCTATGCAGTGCAGCAGTCGCGTGAACAATGAGATCCTGGACGGTCCCACAGAGCCCGAGTGATTGCCGGTTAAAGGATCAGCGAAGTGTAACCGTCCAGCTCGCAGCCCGGTCGTATCCTCTTCTCTCTCTGCGTTTCACTCCGCCTCCGCATTAAAACTCGATTCGCGTCTGTGCCGTACACGACGAGAGCGCAGGGACATGTGCGTATGGCCAGCGCAGAAATACATACGGTTAAACGAACGCGGGCGGGAATCATGCTCTCTAATTTTTACGGTGCACCTTAACGTTCCTCCGCTCTACTCCGTATATTTACAAGTGTCTCTCGACCGTTCATTAAATCCGATAATTAATCACAATCGTCTCCATTAACGGACGGCTTAATTGCTGTTATCCTTCCACCGCTGTCCGGACCCTCGGACGGTCTCGGCGTGCACGCCTCTCCAAGATAGAACGTTCGGTAGCGGACTCGGCGGGAGAAGAAGAAGAAGAAGGTGGAGTAGGAGGGCACACGACGGATGTCTCAAAAGAATCGGTTGACCATGCGTCCGTTCCAAAGGGTGTAGAAAAGGGAGCATAGAGTATATTTACAGCACAAGATACATCGTCCGCCGACAAACAGAGGGGCGTACCCCGCATAATTTTACACCCTAAACGGTCCGAGACGAGCCCTTCTGTCTCTCATCGATCTACCGGAGAAATCGCAGCAGACGCGATAGCCGACAGACTTCTTCCTAAACATACATCTTATCATCCCGCTCGGCTAACCCAAGGCAGAAGTCGGGGAGCAGTTAATGGACTACTTCCGGCTTAATCCCCTCGGATAATTTTCCATTAGACATGGAGAGAAATTAGCGAGATAAGCTCAAAATCGATGCTACGATATAATTGATGAGCGGAGATTTGAAAAAAAAGTGCCCTTTTGGCATTGAATTCTTTCCGTCTCTACGACGATTGGAAAAACAAAATGAAAAAAAAAAACATGAAGAAAAATCATCTTAACAGTCTCGTGAACAATCCGCGTTTACCAGGCCGATGCGCGACGCTCGCTCCGCGAGGGAGTGCAAAAAGTCACGAGTGGGAAGAAGCCCGCGGACGAAGCCCGGAGGTGGAATACGCGCTGGGCATAAGGTTTTCCGTATGTACGTTACGTATCCGTACACGCTCCGGCGAAACCGCCGCGCACACATGCACGTAGACAGATAGCGTTGAAGTACGCGAAAGCAAAAGAACCTACGCCACACGGGCACACGGACGGAGCTATATAACAGCTTGCGGTACGTACATAGTAGGAAAGGCGTTACGAACACACCGGTGATACATCGAAAAAGAAACCCACACGAGTATCAGGTGGCACATGGCCATCTACTTACTTTAGTGGCCGGCGCGGGCGCGGGGTTGGTCGGGGGTCGGCGCGGAAGAAAAGAATTAGCTAGACCGGGGGCGCGTCTCATCTGGGTCACCCATACCACTTTCCGCCTTCGCCTTCTTCTCTTGCTCCTTAACGCTTACACGTAACGGTCGAATACGTGTGAGGGTGTGCGGGCGCCGGCGCTTGCACGTACACAACGTAGACCGTAGGGCAAGGCTGTGGGTAAGTCCACCAACACACGGTAGCACCCTCATTACGGCGTAACGGTGGTCAGGGGGTTGCAGCGCGCAAAAGAGGCGAGCGTTAATTAAGAACAGACTCGCCACCCCCTAAGTAAGGAGCACTGACCAAGCCGGCGGCAGTAGTGCCGGCCGTTCTTCTCCTCTTTCCTCCCAGGCGCCGCTTCCACCCTCGAGGCACTCTCGCCCTCGGTCTCTCTCACTCGCATCCCCCCCCCAACATCCCCCTCGCTTTTCTACACCCTTGCCGCCCTGACCAGCAACCAAGCTGCACATACACACGTTGGACTCTCGCCTCGGTTACTCTATGTGTCGACGGCCTCGGTTTCGCCGCGGCAACCGCCACCCCCCTCCCTCGCCGCCCCTGGTCTTTCTCGAGACGATCAAGAGGAGCGTGAAAGGCCAGCCCGAGACGAAGAAGCGGATCTTCAGGAAAGAAAGAAAGCAAAAAAAAGATAGTAGAGTAGAAAGAAAATTAACTATGACCCCGGTAATATGGTTTATCGGAGGACGTCTCTCAGCGTTTTAAGGACGAAATAAAAACTTGCGAGGACGCAGCGGCCGGCTACGCTCGCCGGGATATTAGAGAACGCTGACGTGGCGGAAGTTTGTGACGAAATGAGAAAAAAAAATAGAGGACGAAGGTAGTGGCGAGGAATGGAGAGTGGCTGAAATCGTTTGGAGCGATTTTAGGTGCGATCGAAATTGTTCACTGGATCGTACTGGAGTGGCAGAGCTACATGTACTTATGTATGTGTGTACGTTCAGCGATAGATCGAATCGAAAAGTCCGCAGATGAGGAGAGGCGGGCACACATGTTGCAATAGACGGGACACAATGAGCTCTCGCGGCCCTCGATGAGGATGATGAGAGCCGCGTCAAGCTAAAGAGGCGAGAGAGCAAAAAAAAAGTCACCCAACTGTTCGTCCCCCCGAGCGATATAGCAGCGTTGTGTACGCGTCGCAGTAGGAACGGGACAGAAATATCTCGGCATGAGCACAGGGGTGTGCGCAGTCCAGGCCGTGGCGATTGTTTCCAACAGGTTTTCAGGAGCATTGTTTCAGTCACTGTTCTCATGCACGAACCGGGGAGGCCGGGGCGCTGGTTAGAGCCTCGTACTGGTCATTGGACGACCCCAAAACGGTTGAACAATGACCCTCGTGGCCGTTACTACCGGCAACTCCGATGTCCACGAGGGCCAATGTTCGTTACGCGACTACTGTCCCTATTATTTAGACACACTCGTTTTTCCTGCCCTATCAAGGGCGCGAGTGGATCTCTCGAAACTATCCTCCTGTCGCTCTGCAAATCGATAAGCACCGTTGCCAATTAAAATATGAATGAAAGAAATTTGACGAACATTGGGCCACGGTAAAAAACTCCCGTGCAGGCTGGACAGGTTTTTAAAAAAACGAGTCTCGAGCATCAGACACAAGAAAAAGCGCGCTACAGAGATATGATAAATAGTCTCGAGAACGGAGAACGGGAATTCCCAAATTGAAGAAACGCTTTATTGACGCGTTGATCCCGGGCCAATTTTGCTCGACGGAGAAAAGTCACAGAGATAGAGAAAGATAGAGCCAAAACTAATATGTGCAGAAAACGTAACGTAAACCCGGGCAGTTCTTAGTGGCTGGCGGTTCGTACGTCGATGCTGTAACAGTGGCTAGGGGAGGTGTGCGGAGCTCGGTGGGAAGTGTAGAAGCGCGGGTATTAAATGCCACGGAGGAAGAGACTTCCACTGGCTGGTGGTGGCCTTACGTGGAACAAGAGAACCCGGGGCGGAGAGAGAGGGTAGAAATCCGAATGACCGAACTATAAGACCGAAGCGCAAGGGGTCTTAGCGGGACTTAACGAATATTGCCGTCGATATCCCAGGGAGACTTTCATCCACGGGAATACAAACCACCGGCATCGCCACCCCAACACGTCGGCAGTGTCTGTTGCAAAGACACCGGGTCTGTACGCCTGATTCCCGAAGGATTGGCCATAGACACGTGACTCCCTTCGCCTCTCCGGACCGCGTTTCGTCGTCGCTCCACCGTCGTCCAGTCAATGTTAATCGAAGGGAGGTAATTTTTTCAATCAACCCATCGCGACCCCGCGGACAGCTTTGGCCGTTGGAGAGAGCCCTGGAAGACGTTCCCCGTTCCTCCGTATCTGTTTTTCTTCCGAGAAACTGAAAGCCCGGAAGGACCGAAGGAGGCGGCCAATTTTTCGCGGAGTGCATGTGACCTGGAAAAGGACGCGGAGCTCTCGGTGCGCTGTTCCATCTCGGACGTCGTCCGGCATTGGACGGTGTTCCGTACTCTCGCTCTTCGTCATGGAACAGCGAGGAGACAGAGCCCGTAGAACTTCTCGTACGGTTCTCTCTCCGCGGCGACCAGCGCGGAGAAGCGGAGTCGGGCGACAGGCCAGATAAATTAGTGCGAGTAATGAAGACTGAGCTCCGCGTCTGATTAAACAAACACAGAGATAGGAAGCGACACGGGACACTGTGTGTGTGTGCGGGTGGGTATGATAGGATCGTGTGTGTACGGCCTGCGCGGATAGTGATGAAAGTAAGACGGATAGAACGGGGAAGATGTAGAGAGCTTCGGTGTAAGGTGAGGATGAAAGTGGGAAGTGGAAACTGTTTGGAATTCTCTTCTCGATGGACAAGCGATCTTCTTTTGAGTTCTTGTAATTCTCTTCTTGATGGAAAAGCGATCGCCTTTTCACGTCGAGATATATTCATGAAAATTACAAACCTGTTCGATAAAAAAAAAACGGACCCATCGATTGCTCAGAGGGTTGATGCTCTTTCGGTTGGGTCGGTATTTTGTATTTATCGCCGATAAGTATTAATGGAACGTCACTCGAACGATCGGTAATTGGTCCTAAGCCAACGGGAGTTGCTGAAACTACTCGGAACTGCCCGTTGTGTATAGTTTCTAATTAACCGGGCGCAACGGCGACACATCCGACGATACGATGTCGCACTCCCGGTCCTTTATGCGCCGTATTCTTCTAGTACACCTACGTATACACGGGGCCGTCGAGTGCGCCCGTACCTCCGCCATTATGTTTCACTCTGTCCCTTTAATTCTCCGGGTCCGGAGCTCCTTTACATCGCGTAGATTGGACAAGCCGAGGCGATACCCGGCAAACAGAACGCTGCTCTTCGGTACAGTGGCTGAGGCTGTACGTGCCTCGTGTTAGCACTTCCTGCGTACCGAACGAACGAACGGAGAAGAAGAAGAAGAAGCTCTGTGGGTACGGCGACGATCACGTTCCATAGCTTCGTCGTGACAATGCGCCGGTGCATCGGTACTGTTAACGAGTGCTGCACAGAGAGTGCAATTCCGGTATGCGAGTCCTCTCCATCTCGACATCTGCACCTACATAGATATATAAACAACACCGCTGTCCGAGGCGTTGCTGCCTTAACCACCGATTTTTTTTTTAAGACTTTTTCTTCTCTCTCGGTTCTTCTTTTTTTTTCATTTCGCTTCTCTCGACTGTATTTTTTCTCTCATTTTCTCCCGATCCCTCGTCGGATCGAGAAATGAGTATTTCCGATGATAGTTATTCGCGTTCGAAGTATATTTTGAAAGAGCTCTCGCGGAGCCAACGGATTCCTTTTTTTTTTTTTCTCTTTCTTCGCAACGCAAGAATAAGTGGGAATTAAGGAAAGCGGACGGCGCGAGGGGTCGAACTCGTCGTTCCTGCAAGGACGTTCAAGTTTAAAGCCGAAAATAAAAATCCCGGTGCACTAATTATAGAATTGAGCATCGGCTATGTGCGAAAGCCGATAGTGAGAGAGTGTGAGCGAGAGTGAGCGAGAGGCTGGCGAGAGGACAGCGCGCCTCTCTCGAATTACCGATACCACCTACGTGAAAAAAATATACCCACATCTATATACCATTAAAGCTCGGCGCGCCGCGTCGAGAGTCTTGCAATGCGCGAAATGAATTTTATTGCCGGCGACTGCTCGATCTCCGGTGGATGATTTTATTTCATTATTTTATTTTTTATTTTATTTTTTTGCTGCTTTCCGCTCTCAATCCTCCGGCGGAGAAAAGAAAAATCGTACACAACGCGTTGCCTCGCGTCGCCTCCGCTGCCGCTGGTAAACTCATGAATCATTGCTCGAGAATTCATTAATAATTATGTATATAACATTATGCATCGTCGGCTCGCACAGAGCAGGCTTCGAACGGGCATTAGAAAAATTAATAAAAAAAAGGAAGAAGCCCGAAGACGAGCACATGACTTATTGCGAATTATAATTAAACCAGCTCCCCGTTTCATCTTTCAGGCTGGCCTCTTCGCCACGGGAGGATATGACGTCAGCGTTGCGGAGGAGACAGCGGCTCAGGATATCGGTGAGTCCAATAGAAAATTACAAATCTTTTGTTTAACCCATTCATTATTCTCGCCAAAATCGGCAACGGACATTCATTTGTATAACCGTTCGCCCCTTGGCAGAAAAATTGCATACAAAAAATAATTTTAAAAATGAAAAATTTATCCATCCCGCTCATTTCGGGTGCGCGACGTCTCGTTACCGCTCCGTACCGGATGTGACCCGTTGCTGTGTGGGTTTACCGAGCGGGTCCCTCCGGATTCTCGGGGCGAGTCACCTCTTTTCCGAGTGACGCTCGCGGAAGGCTCTTCCTCTCCCCGGGAACGGAGCGAAGGAATCCCTCGAGTTCCAACAGCGCGGCCGATCGCCCCGGGGCGACGCGGAATCACTCAGAAGGATCCCGACCGGTCCGGAGAGAGTCCGTGCGCGCGGGTTTACTTTATTTTTCGCCGTTCATCGGCGAGACCCTCTCGGAGAGGGTCCGTTCGCGCCGCGCGTTTTACAACGTCTCGTCCACTCGCGTGGCATCTCTTTGCTGGCATTTCGATGCATAATAAACGACCGGTTAGGCCCGTAGCTATAACACGCTGTGTATACACACGGACGGACGCGCAGACACGCGCGATTCCGCACACCCGCGTGCATCTTCTCGCGCCGATGATTTTCTGCCGCGGTCGCGAGAAACGAACGCGCGAGCCCAACACCTTTCGGAGTAGCGCATGCTGCGCGGATCTTCCCTCGTCGCTTCGATTCTTTGCCTCTCGACCGTACCGGCTTCTCCGTCTTAGCACTCTCGTTGTTACGAAACACATAGACGTTAGACACAGAGCCACGGTACACTATGACCCGCCGAGTCGGGGCATACACAGGAACCCACACCCTCTTCCTTCCTGTTCTTCGCGAGCCGGACGGAGAGAGCGCGAGCACGCGGACGGAGCCCGACTTCGACCAGCTCTGCGGTACCGCTGTCTCTTATTCTCGACGCTGAAAGCCGTGAGACTTCTAACGATCGGAAATCCGATTTGTTATCGTTGAACGCGAGATGCTCCGTGTACCGCGAAACTCACACGAATATATATATATATATATATATATATATATATATATACCTGGTATTGGGGTAGAAACATACACGTGTTCTGGGAAAATAAGAGTCCTCGTTGCCAGGGCTGTTACCAACGTCTCGTATCTTCGGACGTTCCATTTTGCATTCATGGCTCCTCGAATTGAGTATATCGGACGGACGGGACATTTTTACACTCTGCAGAGAAAACATATGTAACCGATAATAATAATAATTAAATGGGATTTAATAATAATTAATGGGATTTAAATGGAAAATATTGGGTTGGGGGTAAAATTATTGTTATATTCGTGATCAGCGTACCAAAATACGTGGAACATAGCTTTGAAACAAAAAAAATCGAATGAACAACGATTTTTCAATTTTTAGCGACTTTTGGAAAAGCGTCGATTTTCGTAATTTTCAAAAGTCGGTATCTCGGCTTCCAATGGAGCTACGGAAAATCCGAGGTGCCCATCGTGTTCTGCGGAAAAACATACACGAGTTAGGGTCTTGTCCGATGTTTTAGAATCGTTTTCTCGTGCCGTTTGAGAACGTTGAAAAACGCGAAAAATGGACTCGAAAGGACCTTGCAATTTTTGATGAATTATTTTTTGTTGGTATGAAATTTTTTTTTTCGTTTATAAAAATAACTGCGACGTATTACGACGTATTTTTGTGCGCTGAATATGAATCTGCTAGCCTTTTTGTGCGTAAGTGTAGTCCGACATTTGCAGCTTCGATTTTATAGACTGAAAACTGTTCGCTCTAATGCGAAATCGCATTTTTCAATCTATTCAAATCTAAAATATTGGATTTGGAGCAAAATCAATGTCATATTCGTGATCGAGTGCCCCCGAGAGGCCTCTTTGTTTTTAATAATGGAGGCCCGCGGCGCCTCTTTGTTTTTAATAATAATAATAATAATAATGATTGTTGCTGATGTTTCCGCCGATGGTTTCACAACAGTCGCATTTGCCTGGGAAAAACCTGCGCCGATATTGAGAACTGATACTCGTGCGTTGAACCGTGAGAGTTTTCAAGAAAGAAAAAAAAAAGTAAAAAATTATGATCTTCGAGACGTCAAGAGAGGTTGCACTCTCGCGCCCTCGTCACACCGCGAGACGTCGAGCGTGTTAATAATCGCGGTGAGGAGCCTCGTAAATCTTCCTCAAGGCTCTCGGACACTCTCACCGAAAGCTCGCTCTCGCGTTCATCCGGCTTGTCCGGCAAAATCATTCTCGGTGTGCAACGCGAGCAAGGAGCCGTACGGAATGCACAGGGTAGAAAATAAACGCGAGCCGATGCGCGCCTCCCTGCGACGGTGTTGGGGGGGAGTCGTTTCGCGATATATCGAAGTCGAACCGGCAATAGACTTCTCTGTTCCCCGGTGATCCGTGCATCGCCGGGAATGCAGTTCGTTTCTCCCGTCCGCCGTTCATTGGGCTCGCACGATTTGCCCCGACGAGAGTGCGAGCTCGACGATAAAAAAAAAAAAAAAAAAAAAAAATGAAAAAAATGAAAATGAAAAAATCGGTATACGTCGAGCAACGCGCCATCGCCCCGATGATTTGGCGCCGCGGCTGCGACGATAATGGATACGAGAAAGGCGGTTTGAATTCGGCCCCAGAATGGGCGTATGAATGGTAAGCGTTTAGCGCAATTATTGGCGCATTGTCTACGGCACAATACGTGAGCGGCTGCAATGCCTCGACTCTCTCTCTCTCTCTCCTCTCGGGTCAGCCCGGCAGCAACGGCTCACCCGCGCATTCCCGTGCCGTCCTCCCCGCGAAATTGGCATGTAAAAATCGGATGCGATCCCATTGTCGGTACATTGTTCGTATTGGAAAGCTAGCGGGCAGCGGCCGCGTGCAGTCGCACGCGATTTTGTACTGCATAGTTACGGATGGCCCAGTACCGCACCAGAATCCCTCCCCCTCGATGGTCGATGCGAATATTTCGACGGATAGTCTGTTACGCCAGCGGCGCGAAAATCCTGGCAATATTCTCACACCCGCACCGCGAACGATTGGCTAGATCATTGGCTCTGTCCGTATAGTGCGGCAGATTTTTTATTTCTTTTTTTTCCTTTTTTTATCTTTATTCGTCGGCGCGACTGTGCAGCTTTTTTTTCGACACTCTTTTTGCTAAGTGCGGACGGCACTCTGGGCAGACTTTTCACATTGTACAGAAAAAAAGGGAATGTACGTTCCCTTGTTCGTGTTTTTCGTGGAGAGAGGAAGGTTGATCGTGTAGAACTTGACCCTTTGGGATTCCGTTGATTATCAGTAAAACGGCTGCGCTGTGGTGGGGCGCGGGCTTTTTGTCGGCTCAGATTGGCGGCCATTACACCCGGCCCGAAATTGGGCCTTAATTGTGCCGGCGGTAATGAGTCGGGGTTGCTCTAATGCATCACGTCCCACTCGCCACCCCGAGCACACATAGTCGTAGATGATCCTTCGAGGTATTTCTCCTTTCATATGCCACGTTATATGTAACGGGTGGTCCGCGAATCACTTCCGTTCTACTTTGCGCCTCGGAAGGTTCGTTTTTACCATTTAAAAAAATTGGTCAAATTGGGAAATGAAAATGTGAGAAACAATGTTTCCCAAAACGTAGAAAGAAGATTCTACACTGGGGGAAATATCTGATAAAAATTACCATAAATCTGGTGAAAACTGACAGAATTTGCAATTACATGGGAACTACAGCAACGTTGTGGCAAACATTCGTATTACACTTAAAACATTCTGTTAGAAAATGTGGTGATTTTCGCTGTCACAGATATTACCCGAATATCAGGTAATTTTTGCTGGAATATAAGTTATTCTTATTAGAAAATTTAATAATCGGTGGCGTCTCGAACCGTTTCTTTGAGGTTTAACCAACCATATGGGTTGGTTAAAAATTGCCATGACCCCTGTCGGAATTTCACATATCGCTAGTTGCAGCGCAGGTGTAGCATGTTGCCTGATCGAAATTGACCATATGACTCGGTAGTTTTTCCGAGATCCTTCCCTACATGTAATTGTATTTGCGTATCAAATTCCGTCAAAGCCGTGTGTGCAAAATTCCACATTGTATCCCAAAGAAACGGAGCAATCCGACGAATCATGCATTTTATGTCATGAATTTTTATGACTAAGTTTTGCCGGTCCGAGAACCGAAGGACCACCCTGTAGAGAAAGAGGAGGAGATAGATAGAGTCGA
Organism: Stenichneumon culpator; assembly: GCA_964017025.1. Taxonomy (NCBI): domain Eukaryota; kingdom Metazoa; phylum Arthropoda; class Insecta; order Hymenoptera; family Ichneumonidae; genus Stenichneumon; species Stenichneumon culpator. The sequence goes on along the minus strand of OZ024775.1, from coordinate 13,382,580 downwards.
CCGAGGAGTGGGCACTACAATGTGGCGACGTAGCATTATTTAATTGCTCTTCCGTTGTTTTTTCGTCGCCAGATAATTTGTGTACCTGGCGGCAGTGCCCTAGCCTCTTCTCTGTCCACCTTGCGTTTCATCCCTTCCAGCCGAACAGGCCGTCTCGGTCGTTCCTTCGCCTCTCCGGTCGGCGTCCTCTTCTCTGCCATCCTCCTCGAGAATCCTCTCCTCACGGGGCTCGCTCCAATTTGTAGCTTCTACACAAGGAGGTATAGGTTTACTCACCGAGCGAGAGCCCGGCCGGCCTACTCCTAATTGCGCGTAATTACCTATAGAGGCCAATTAGCTTGGATTGGCCAGGCCGATCCTGACTAGCCTCGGGACGCCTTCTTTTTCTCTCATCTCTCGCTCGCCGTCTCCGCGGATCCTTGGACTCGCCTCGGGCTTTGACGAGAACGCGAAAATTGACTGGAACACAACGTTTCCGAGTTTATCCTTCCCTATCCCTCGCGATTAATCATCCGAACGAAGCTTTCCTTGAATCGATCCTCAAACTATAAAGCCGAGGAGATCCGGGAATTATTTTTACTTCCGCGACTTTGGGAGACTCTGAGGAATCTTAGACGGAGGCCGGCCGAGGATGCTGAAGAGGTACAGGGGAATAAAGAAGAAACGAGGGAAGAAGGAAAAGGACCGTCACGGAGGTGTATTGTGGAAGATACCGGGCGACGCAGGACAATCCGTCATTAGTAAACAAATAGTTTAGCCCGAGAGCGAGAGAGACCCGGAGCTGCGGGCTCCGGGCCTGCGTAAACTAAACAACACAATAAGATTGCTGCTTCGGCGAAGGGAAAAGGAAAGGCCGGGTGGGCGCACCCTACGAGGATTCGAGCACCTGGTCCTCCTTGCCGCCTCCGCCGGTGCTGTTGATGCCGTCTTCGTGGTCCTTACACGGTAGGAGCAGCATACCTGCAACCTCACGCGGACACCGAAGAAACTGTATCGATGCGGAGTCGGAATCTCGTTCATTGAAACGAAAAACACCCCATGAATCTAAGAGTTGTTATTAATTTTTGTGATCAATTAGCGTCTCTGCACAGCACGGATTCATCAGTTTGGACCTTAGTCATGTGGCGTTTTAGTTGTTGTTTTCTGAATTTGTTTGTGCATGTTCGAGACAGCACGGATCTTGTCAAAACCGCAATTCCATCCTTACACGGTCCTTACACGGTAGGAGCAGCATAGCTGCAGCCTCACGCGTACACCGAAGAAACTGTATCGATGCGGAGTTGGAATCTCGTTCATTGAAACGAAAAACACCCCATGAATCTAAGAATTGTTATTAATTTTTGTGATCAATCAGCGTCCCTGAACAGCACTGATTCATCAGTTTCGAACTTAGTCATGTGGCGTTTTAGTTGTTGTTTTCTGAATTTGTTTGTGCATGTTCGAGACAGCATGGATCTTGTCACAACGGCAATTCCATCGAGACACCCGACCGAGACTGATCAGTTTGAGGAAAAAAAAACAACAAAATTTCTGGGACTCCTGGCTCTCGACCAGGCTTCGATCGAGTTGCCAGCACGCACGCACGATTCGTTACGTGAGCACGGGAATAGAAGAGCCGAGGCCATGGGCGCGGAAGGGCGTAACGAAAGGGCGGCTGGTTAATTGTTCCCTTCCGATGAACGAGCGTTGACCCAACGGTCTCTCACCTATTTCGTCATTTAAAATTTTTTTTTTACATTAGTTTCTCTCGTCGTTAGTTAGACCTCGCCTTCTCCTGTTCATGCAGTTTCTCATCGCATTGTCTTATTTCTATTTTCATTCATGGAGTTTAGACTCTAAATAAGACTTGTCTGAAAAAAAAATTAACGGAACGTTTCGTAATCTATGCGGCAAGAGACTGGTGTACGTTAAAGGTGTAGAATTTGGTGAAGATCCAGAGAGTCGCCCGCGAGAGGAGAGGAGATCGTCTGTCCTCCAGGACCGGTCGTCCCTTTGTCCCCGGGTGGGTCCTTGGTCCTTGCGCCAAGATCCTCTCCCTAGACGAGAACCGCACCGAAACAGTAGACAGCGAAGGAAGGATAGAAAAAAGAAAGGTGCACGTGTGTGTGTATTTGTGCGAGAACGAGAGAGGAACTCGTCGGGGGGAAGGAAGGGTAGGGACTCGGACCCGAAGAGAGATTAACATGACAATGTGCTCACCGGCCACTCATTATGACCGGCCGATCCCGAGTGGCATCTTCCTCCCGGCAGTCTCTACCCTCCCGTCCCTCGCACAAAGTCCCAAACCGACCTGTTCTTCAAAAACAAACTCCCTTGCGTCACGTACAATTTTTATGATCTGGAAATTGTTCGATTCAACAAAAATAGCCTTATCAAGCAATACTTTGCTTGTAACGATGGTAACAGGCTTGCTGAATCTCAAGGGATGTTGGACGTACCTGTTAGAGAATTGTTTTCATTTCTTATCTTCAATTTTTGTCACTTTTTTCATTTTTTATTTCTAATTGTTCGATTAAACAAAAATAACTTTATCAAGCAATATTTTATTTGCAACGATCGTCACAAGATTGCCGAATCTCAAGGGACATTGAACATACCTGTTAGAGAATTGTTTTTATTTTTTAATATTTTTTAGTATCGTACTTTTCACACTTTCTTCGGTATTTGCCTGCAAAAAGAGACATTAACATGACAATGTGCTCACCGGACATTCATTATGACCGGCCGATCCTGAGTGGCGTCTTCCTCCCGGCAGCCTCCAACTTCCCCTCCCTCGTACAAAGTTCCAATCTGACCTGTTCCTTAAAAACAAACTCCCTTGCGTCACGTACAAATTTTATAATCTCGAAATTGTTCGGTTAAACAAAAACAGCTTTGTAATGCAATATTTTGCCTGTAACGATAGGAACAAGATTGCAGGATCTCAAGGAACATTGAACATACCTATTGAAGAATTGTTTTCATTTTGTGTATTTTATTCTTTTCAATATAGTTCAATTTCTTTCAGTACCGTACTTTTCACATTTTCTTCCGCGTTTGACTGAAAAAATTTCCATCCAGCCAGGATCTCAGTTGGATCCGAATTCCCCTTCCTCGAACCGAAGTCCACCACTCCCACGGCTCATTCTTTCGGTGAATGAATGCCAAAAGATGGATCGTCATCTCCCTTCTCTCTTTATACAGCCGGGCTCCCGAGCAGGCACTCTCCATTGTTACACCCGAGGATTCGTACGATTTCTTCGAATTCACGCATTTTCTGCCGGCTCGCGAGGCTCACACAATACGGTGTATACTTGGCCTATAGATGGTCGTACGCTTGCATTAGAGGAAAAAAAAAAAAGAAAAAAAGGAAGAGAAGTCCGACGATATTCGTCGCCGGGCACTCGTTTTTCCCCGTGATCGATTGTTTCCCTTTTCCCCATCGTGTCCGCGAACCCCGAGCTCTTTAGATCCTTCGATTCGTCACCCAATCTTCGTTAAGATCTTCTCCATTCAACGTGGACTTAAAATTGTATGTTCTCCCGTCCGATGCCTCGTCGGGATCTCATTGTGTCCAACACACTCGCACGATCCATCGAAGCGCGATAATTAATTTTCTTGATCAGAATGTAATATCATCCCCAAGGATCCGCCAGCCTCGGATCCCGATAACGAAGATTCTCGTCGCTGGTCAGATATGGAAAATTTCTCACCCTCCCCAACAATCCATCGACAGTCTGCAGGTGTTCCCGATCGCCGGCGAGAGATGCAAATCCCAAGATAAATTTATCCCGAACGAGCAGACAAACGGACACAGCCAGCACCGACCAGGCGACACAAAACAGTAAGGCCTGCGATGAATAAACGTTTTTCTGGTATAATGGATTTTTCCCGAAAAATTTCACGTACCCCGCAACGCTCACGCGTTTCCCGGGGCTAATCGTTCGAGTGAAGGCGGATTGGTCTGCTGGTGGAGGATGACAATGCCCGAGTACCTGGATGTTTTGCCACCGCTGGACCTCGGTCCCTTTTTGGCGAACCGTGAGAAACAGTATTTGGCTCGATGCTCGCTGTGCGGTTGCACCGAGAACGGCTAAAGTGTATACACGAAAGTGGCCGGACCCGAGGGATGAAGAGAGGGTGGCGGCGAAGGAAAAGCCGACGGAGAACAGAAAGAGAAAAACAGTGCACGCTGGAGGAAAAAAGGAACTGCTACTCTCCGTTGGGCTCCAGGGAATTAACCGGTACATCGGAGCGGAAGGAATGAGGAGCGGGTGGAATAACCAAAAAGCCCCCTTTTAGCTTGGCGATTCTCTCGGATGTTTGCACGCGCATGCATACCGAGACGGAGGCATCGACGTACACCTTGCAACATCGACCCTGCATATATTTTTCCGCAGCAATCTTATTTTTTCTCATCCCAACCGAGAAGCAAAGCCACGCTCGTCATTAGGAATTTCTAACGCACCGTGGAAAGCGGCGGATGTTTCGACGAAATCGTAAAATTTTTGACAAAAGCGAGTCGTTCAATGGTTTCAGGGTTCGTAGGTATTTCTCTGCCGTCCCGTCTCCGTGCGTCGTGCCCCGCGCAGGTGATCCCTCATCGTGACAACTATAAAAATCTCCGGAGATTCGAGAAATAAAAAAAGAACATAACAGCGGGTCAATAACGTTTCGCGTTAAAGCCAAAAACGACAAAACCGTCGGTATTTCCTTTAATCTCCGACTGGTCCGTGTCTCCCGATCGAGGCCGACTCCGAATGCACAAGCGGGCCTTCTGCCGAATTATTTACGAACGCCATGCATGGACGGCCTCGCAACGGAATGCTCGAAATTAATGTTCCCAGCCCTCAAATGACCCTCTCGGTCCCTTCAGCTGCTCTCGTTTCTTGTTTTCTTTTTTTTTATTTTTTTTCTCTTCATCTCCCGTATCTTCCTTGTCTCTTGTCGACGTCCGAGAGGAATCTCGGCGAGCGTGACGCCGAGTTTTTCACATAGGCACAAAAGTCCTCGGCGACGACGGGAACAATGAGATCACCGAGATCGGACGTAGCGGAGGGTGGCGGCGTAGTTGCGTCAGGATTAATTTATGCAACCGTAGCACGAGTTCGTTTCCACGAGCCAGGTGATGACCGTCGGCTACGCGGGTTCCCCTTCGGACCCGGGAGCACGAGGGTTGCCACCCCTTCGCACGGGGAGACTCGCGAATTCGCGCTATCCGAGAAAGACCCCAGGGCGTGTGAAAAGGTCCGAGGGGCCGCATTGTCTTCGGACATTTCTCAGGAGTCGCTTCGTCGATCGTCGAGTTTGCCCCCTCGAAGCTCGCCGAGGACTCCGCGTCCTGTTTTCTGACCAACTGGGTCCGGGGCCTCCCTTCCGCCGAAACTTACCCCCTCGAGAGCAACGGACAACTGCGAGGCTGCGTTTGAGGTAAAATCCACGGAATAAAGTGGGCAAAGGTGGAGGCAGGGAAACCCCTGAACAAGCATCGAACCTGCACTCCGAAAAAAAAAATCCCGCAGGTCGCTCAACCGCGAAAGAAAAATAGCCTCGAATTCATTTTAAGATATTGTTATTCTTACGATCTACGAAAACATATCGCGGATGTTTTCTTTTCTTTATTTCTTCTCGAACATGGGTTCCTATGAAAAACATCCATATTCAAAGAGCCGAGAAGACAAAAGCTTTTATGATCGTGTGACACCTCGTGATTCTTTTTTTTTTTTTTTCTGTATACCTGGCCGATACCTTCGACGGGGCCTAAACGGGCTATCCTCATCTCCGATCTCTCCACAGTCGCCCCGTTGTCTTTATTTACCCGTCCGTCTATTCTCCTCGGCTTGGCCCTCGACGAGGAGCCTCGCGCGGATCCACGGAAAGAGAGGGAGAGCGAGCGTCGTAGACGCACGAGATACGTGAACAAAGCGTCGCGCACATCTACCGTAATCGACCGTAAAAATGCCTCCGGGGCTGATGTCCCCCGAATTCGTTAATCTCTTTTTCCCTTGACACGAGGATGAGAAAGCTTCCTCATTCTTCTCCGCGGCTCTTGCCGCGCGGACGTCCCCACCGTGGCAATCCTCGCGACAATGCCGCCATTGTTCTTTTACCCACACGCCGAGAGACCCTCGGTGAAAAATTCAACTTGCTATCTTGTCCGCATAAAATCAACCTTTATGCAGGAATCTGCGTTATTGGAAGAAAAAAATGAAAGGAAAATCTTGACCCTTTGCGCCCGTCACTGTGTCATTGAGGAGAAAGACCACGTTCCGAGTGAACATTTTCGAGCGTTAAGTTGGGGCCTTGTCAGATGTAACGATCGAAAATTTTTATTCGAAGTTTGTTTCTCACTCGTGGTTCCAGAAGGACGGTAAGGGAGAGAGTTGTAGTTCTTTTACCCACACTTTGCGAGACCCTCGGTGAAAAATTCAACTAGCTATCTTGTTCGCATAAAATCAATTTTGATAGAGGAAACTGCGTTATTGGAAGAAAGAAATGAAAGGAAAATCTGGAGCCTTTGCGCCCGTCACTGTGTCATTGAGGAGCCAGAAAGACCACGTCGCGAGTGAACCTTTTCGTGCGTTCAATCGGGACCCGACAAGGTGCTGATAAGCCTTGTCAAACCTCCTCCGGATCCTGTCGGGGCCCGATGTACCGCTCGAAAATATCTACTCGGGGTGTGACTCTCAGCCATGGTTCCGAGACACCTTCCGAGACACCATCGGTTAAAAATTTCAACTTGCTATCTTATGCCCATAAACTCAATTTGCGTTATTGGCCGAAAAAAAGTTAATAGTGCCGAAAGAAAAATCGCTGGAGCCCTCGCGCCCGTCACTGTGTCATTGAGGAGCCAGAGAGACTACGTGTCTCTCTCATTCATGGTTCCAGGAGAGGGGGAGGGGGTAGGGTTGGTGTTCTTTTACTCACACTGCGAGACCCCCTCCGTTAAAAATGCAACTTGCTATCGTGTGCGCATAACATCAATATGCGTTATTGGCCGAAAAAAAATTAAAAGTACCGAAATAAAAATCGCTGGAGCCTTCGCGCCCGTCACTGTCTCATTGAGGAGCCAGAGAGACTACGTGTCTCTCTCATTCATGGTTCCAGGAGGGCGGGGAGGGGTAGAGGATTGGTGTTCTTTTACCCACTTTCCGAGACACCCTCCGTTAAAAATGCAACTTGCTATCTTGTGCGCATAAACTCAATATGCGTTATTGGCCGAAAAAAAATTAAAAGTGCCGAAAGGAAAATCGCTGGAGCCTTCGCGCCCGTCACTGTCTCATTGAGGAGCCAGAGAGACCACGTGTGTCTCTCATTCATGGTTCCAGGAGGGTGGGGAGGGGGGAGGGTTGGTGTACTACGCTATACTACAGAGTTTACCGGAGGCTAGGCGAGTGCCCGTGAAAGGAAGGGAGCAGAGGCAGAGAGAGCCGAGCAGCCGTCCGGCCTCGTAGGAGTAGATGGATGAGGCGAAGCTTCTGTCCGGCTTCTGGTGCTGTTGGCGAACGAGCGTGTGTTGCACGGTGCCGGCGAAGGAACGCCGTGGCAGAGAGCGAGGAGGAGTTTCGAAACATGCCGGCAAAGAAACGTGTGCGAGTGCCGAGTCGCTGCGGACGTTTCGAGCTCGCGAGCCGTGAGGAGAACGAGGAAAGTGAGGAAAGTGAGGGAGCGCGGCTCTCTCGACACACGTAGGGGTTGGCGATACGCTCGAGCACCACGAGCTTTATTATAGGCTTCGCGGTCGATGGTCCACGCTTCTACGCGTCTCTATACGTGGAACTACCCCCGTATCCGCTATATCGTGAGGTGCCGTCTCGAACCGAAACCTCGCCTGCCAACCCCTATGAGGGTCCGTGCCGGCGCTATAAACGCGACCGGCTATCTGGCTGGCTGTAAAACCTACGAGGATATCCAGCATGTTAGAACCTCGAGCAGGGATCACGGGGAGTGTATGTATAGATTTTTTTTTTTTAGGATCGATAACTGGGTCACGAACTAGAAATTCCTAAACAACAATAAAAAGTAACCTCGATCGAGGATATTTTTTTTCCAACCTTGTGGCACGATTAGGGTTTATTTACGGATAAAATGTTCAAGGTACGAATAAATAAATTTGAAAAAGGGGCAATGGATCTTTGACGAGATATAGATTTCTTTTAGGATCGATAACTGGGTCAGTACCTAGAAATTCTTAAACAACAAAAAAGTTACCTCGATAGAGGATTTTTTTTCAGACCTTGTGGCACGATTAGGCTTTATTTACGGATAAAGTATTGAAGGGACGAATAAATAGATTTGAAAAGGGGGGAAATGGATCTTTGACAAGATATATATACATTTTTTTAGGATCGATAACTGGGTCAGTACCTGGGAATTCCTAAACAACAACAAAAAGTTACCTCGATAGAGGATATTTTTTTTCAGACCTTGTGGCACGATTAGGGTTTATTTACGGATAAAGTATTACAGGCACAAATAAATAAATTTGAAAATAGGGGGAAATGGATCTTTGACGAGATCGACGATATTTCAAGTCGTAGTGGTCAGCGCCCGGTTGAAGAATCCACGTACGGTTTTAAGCAACGGTCAGAAATTCCTTTACCTCTGGGCGAAATTCCTCGGCCTTCCCCCGTTCCACCTATTTCATCTCGTTCATTCTCTCCGTGTCTCTATCCGTCTCTCCCTCGCTCTCCTCGCCCGCCAGTGGACAGCGTGGTTTTTAACGATAAATACGCGCCGGTTATAACTCAATATCGGGCCGCTGAGGCACGGTGAACGGGGGGGTTTAAGGAAAAGACAGAGGAGAGAAAGGAGGCGAACGAGGAGAGCAGGGCAAAAATGTTCGAGGATCGACCTCGAGGGCACACACAAGCGAGGAACATTAAAAGGGAGAGGACATTAAGAACCGCCACAGATCTTGTACGAGGATCCCCGCGCGCCCGCGCGAGCCAGATTTCGCGGACACTCGTGTGTGCTCGATGAAGAAAAAAAAATGAAAAATACAAAATAAATAAATAAACAAAAAAATAAACAAACAAAAAAATAAAAAAAGGAACTCTCCCGAAGAAAGCAAGAAAAAGAAATCGCAAGGATGAGAGATGAAGAAAGAGAGGTAAAAAAAGGATAAGAAGAAAATAGCGGGTAACCGCCCGATGGTATACTGGAAAGGGAGCGAGAAAGGGGCATGGAAGGTAGGGATGCTCACGTATGAGCCAGAACCTCATAACTCCTTATAATGTCCTCTTCTGCGGATGCCTAGCATACACACACCCTGGCCCCTGCCCTCCCCCCGCCATTCCTGCATGTGCCCACTCGCCAGGACATTGTGAACACTACACGTGGGAGTGAGGTAGGACTGCGAAAGAGAGAAGAGTACGTACTACAAGGGTACGTGCCTCGTCGTCTTGGTTGTCGCAGTCGTTCGGCGCCGTGTCCTCGAGAGCTAACCGTGGCCCGTACTGCTCCCGATGGTATATACGCCGGTCCGGCATCACGAGAGGAGCGCAACCGGCGGCAGAATCGCGGGAGCAAGAGCATCGACGTGTGCTCCCTTCTGCGATAGGGGGAGGGGAGCTGCGCTCTGCGCTCTGCTATTCGTGTAAATATATACATGTATACACACAGCACGTATGTATATAACGTGTGTACGCGAGCGCGCGCGCGCGCGCGCGCGCCATAAGGCTAAGTGTAGTACTCGTGAACCTTCTCTCCACCTTCCTCATCCTTTCCCTTCCGCTCTTCTCCTTTCCTTAACGTGCTCGTCGGGCCAACAAGCATGCTCACGTACTCACGTGGAAAGGAGACGGAGGAGGCTCAACCCCGTAGCGCACGAGACTCTCCCTCCCTCCGGCCCGTTATATTCGACGTTGCGAGAGAGGTACGTGTGCATGCACCGGAGCGGCAATCCTCCCTCTCGTTTCTTCGTTCGGGATACACCGAGGATTGTTTCTCGCTCGGTTCCTTACCATTCCACTTTGACTCTCCTGTTGTATTTCGCTTTCTTCCTATTTTCGCCCTTCAACCCCCGTCCCGCGCTATACGCTACACGTATATAGGATATATATTCTGTATATATGGCGTGCCCTCGCCGGGTCCTGGACTCGCCGTAAGAGCGGAACGGGAGAGAGAGAGTTAATCTTGATATAATGGCCGCGAGCGACTGTCGCCCGGTGTGCGCAGAAATCCGCGAGCGCGAGAGAGCTCAAGACAATAGTCGCCAAGATATATCGTTAGCTTTGGCCCTTTCCCGTACTTCTCCTCGAAGCATTCACCTCTCCCCTACCCCCACCGTCCGCGTCCCTTTTGTAAACCCCCTCGTCGAGACGCCCCGCGCATAAGCGCACGAGCTATGCAACGAGAAAAGGAAGAAGAGCCGGATCTTTATTACCCCCGTCGAGGCAACTCGAAAATTTCAGGGTGTCGCGCACCATTCAAAAGACGAAGGCCCGGTTTTGTAGGTAAAAAATGAAAATAAAAATGCTGCGATATTTTGTTGCATAGGTGACGTCATTGACAACACGCGTAAGCAATTTGAAGTAGATCGGACTGATAGAACTCAAGATTTTTGATACTGAGAAAAACAATGTAGTTTCGAGAATAAAATATTCCACGCTATATCTTACATGGGTAAGGTCATTGACAATAGGTGTAAGCAATTTGAAGTAGATCGGACCGCTAGAACTCAAGATTCTTGATACCTCACAAAAATGTATATTCGAGAAAAAATATGCCGTGCTACATCTTACATAGGTAACGACATTGACAATGCGAGTAATCGGTTTGAAGTACATCGAACCGATAGAACTCAAGATTTTTGATACTGAGAAAAAATGCAGTTTCGAGAATAACATATTCCACGCTATATCTCACGTAGGTAACGTCATTGACAATATGTGTACGCAGTTTAAAGTCCATCGGACCGATAGAACTCAAAATTTTTGAATACTTAAAAAAAAATGTTTTCTCGAGAAAAAATATGCCGCGCTATATCTTACATAGGTAACGTCATTGACAATCCGTGTTAGCAGTTTGAAGTACATCGGACCGATAGAACTCAAGATTTTTGATACCTCAAAAAAATGTATTCCCGAGAAAAAAATATTCCGCGCTATATCTTACATAGGTTAGGTCATTGACAATACGTTTAAGCAATCTGAAGTAGATCGGACTGACAGAACTCAAGATTTTTGATGCTTCAGAAAAATATAGTTTCGAGATAAAATTTTCCAAAAGATAATAAAAATGGATGCCGCTTCCAACGAATTGCAATTGTTTTTAATCACGATGTTTCATCGGATCTGAAAACGAGCGAGGCAACTGCTCGATTTCTGTTCTTCTGCTTATTCTACTTTCCAGAACTGGCAGACTCCCCCGACGGAATCATAATCTGATCTCGTATTAAAGATCCACTCTGGTTTCCCTTCGCCGCAGACCATCTCACGGGCGCGTGCACACACACAGTCGCACACTGTGATCTACCCTATTTTTATGCAGATCGGAGAACGAGCGCCCGGAGGTGGGAAGATCCGGGCACCGTAAACGCTTTATAATCTCTGCGTATAGATGTAACCCGTACTATATATACCAAACAGTATACGTTTTCATACTGCTCGCAAGGTTCCTCTCGTTTAGTTTCTCGCAAGGCAGCTGCCGCTGCTGCTCTCGGTTCTGCGATCTCGCTTCTCGATTATCTTTCCTTCTCGCATAATACGTCGGCAAGGACTCGCTCTCATTCGCCCCGTAGAAATCGATACCCGTTTCGTGCTTTAAAAAAAAAAAAAAAAAATCCTTTTGCTAGTCCTCTATCTCGCGCGAACTAAAAACTCGCCTTCCTTTTTGTTACGCACGATATCCGTACGCCTCCGATATTACAACCTCCGCCGGAATGAACGGCCTCGTTTCTTCGATTATCATACAGTATAAATTTCGTTATTATACCGATTGTCGGAGATGCTCGGGAGCGTGCGAGCCTCGTGAACATTGGGATTAGCGACGGGAGAAGAAAAAAAAAGACCGCAAGTGGAGGAAGAGAGGCGGAGAGAAGGAGAGAGAGAGAGCTTTAGTTAACGATGAGTTAAGTGTCTCCCAGGATTCGTGCGTAAGAATAAGGCAGATAAGTGAGGAGCGTAGGGCCACGGGACATGCGAGAATTTCGTTTGGTTATTTGCTCTGTAAGCCAGTGGGGCTGAGGCCTCTCGGAGTCGCGTGGACTGTTACGATACCTCCGGGACTTCCGTCCCGGGCTATCGAAGGGGGCGCCTCGGCCGTTTTCCTCGGTGAGGCTCGCGACGAATTATCGCGGTGAAATATTGATGGGAACTCTTGGTCGGTGCGGTCCTCGTGGCGGGGCCAACGGCGGCGAAAGACTTTCCCGGCTCCGGTAGTCATTGCGTGGACAGAAGCTGATAAGTGGGTAGAATGTAGGCGCCTTCTAGCACGGCGACGGCGACGACGGCGGCTATGCGTGCGCACCCCGCCGAACAAATGCACTTGCACTTGCACCTGCCGATGCGGAGTATGCAATTCTGGAATAGGAGTTTCCACCGGCATATAACCGTTATATGCGTTGGATGGGAAATGCAGTAAGCCAGGGCGTATCGCATTACGTCGAACTCCCCTTGATAATATCATCCCGGCGGACCCTTCTCAACCGCGCTATCGTCACGGGAGCCTCTTCATAATCGTAATATATTCATTCGATCTAGTCGAGAGCTAAACACATCGAGCGAATTTCAAAAGTTTTCCCCGCGAAACGAAGACTCGTACTCGGTACTTAAGTTCTTTCCGTTCATTTTTATTTCTTTCTTTTTTTTTTTAGATCGATTTCAGGCCCCTGGCAATTGTAATGTATTACGCGTAAACGCACATTCGAAGCGGGGAAAAAAATGGTCAGACGCAGGGAAATATACAGCGTCTGTCTGGGGAGATAAGACTGCGATATCTTGTCGATGTCTTGAATTGATGGATTAGGAGGGAAGAGGAGAAGCGATTGCCGTGTGTAAAATCGTCGGGATAACGAGTATAATAGGCCGAGGGCTTGGGTACCGAAATACACCCCTCGGTACGTAAGAGTCTACTCGGCGTATATTCGAAGCGCCCCACCCGCTCGCGGAATCAGCAGTGGCGTCGTCGTCGTCGTCTTCGTCGTCGCTATCTCCGACGGGGTGGTAGTTGGCCCCGACGTGGCCATTAATTCATCTGGCCGTTGATTGCCTGACCCGGCACCCCGCGCATGTTCGTTCCCCTCCGGTATATCCTCTCTCTGTGCGACTCTACTCGGTATCTTCCTGAGCCGAACGGCAAACGGCGCCTCGGACCCGCCGTCCTAGCCCCGTGCGTCCGCACTTTTCTAATTAATTTCTGACCCCCCCGAGCTTCCACGGTTCCTAAGAACCGCATTCTCTGCGGTATCTCCTATCTATATATACTTACGTATATACATACATATATATATGTATGTATATATGTATGTATGTATATGTATGGAGACATAGGGAACGCGCATCCCTACTACTTTCAACTCGAGCCAGCTCCTCGCTCTCATACGAAGCGAGGAAAGTTAGCGGAGAAGCTGAGAGTGTACTTACACGTAAATAGAATCGTTCTGAATCTTTTACGACTCTCGTTATACGCGTCGACTGTATGAAGTAACCGAGACGGATAGCGAGAGACCGAGAAAACTCTCGGAGGAATATGGGAGACGGATGTGAGGGTGATCTAGCGAAGAGCTTCGACGCACCGCGGATCCGCGCTCTATATAACCATAACCGGGGAATGTACTCCAATTATATGGCCTAGGTTGCGACGTCGGTGAGTTTCCACGAGGCTTGGCTACCCCCTTTTTCGTTTAAACAAAAGGCGAGGGGTGAGCGAAGAGTGAAAAGGGCGAATGAGCCGAGCGACACGGGGGCATCTTTTTTTTTTAATCTTTCGGCGCGGCTGTGTATCTGCTCGGGCAGGTTAAGTGCCATTATGTAGGTCGCTATAGTGTGTATACGTATGTGTATACATCGTAGCGGTAGGTATTGGCCAACCCGTGTATTATGGGTTCGTGTGGCCATGGCTCGTCCCAATGGGCGACGGTGATTCGTAATAAAGGCCCGGGGACTCTGGAACCCCGATCAGCCATGAGGTGCTGCTGCTGGTGGGCAGACGTTTTTGCATTGTTATGCAAATGTGTCTAATCGGCCGAGGCGGTCGACCATATGTCCGTTGCTGTGGTCTCTCCCGATCTTTAGTTTTACACTATTTCGTTCCCTATTTTGGCCTCTCTCGTTCCTCTTTCGTTCTTTCAGTCCTGTTACAAAAAAGACTTTTTTTACACAAATAGCCTTACAAATTATACTTTTTTTTTACAAAAAAGTTTTACAAAATTGAGAGAAACACTGTAGCTAATCTTCGCGATATTGTCTGTAAAAATTGTCCATAATTTATTTTTCCTTAGGCGTCGTTTCGGAACTTTGCGCGATATACATTTCTTTTTCTCGCCAATTACGATTCCATCGCTAAGTTGTTTGTTTTGTCGCGATATTGTCTGGAGAATTTGCTATATTTTTTTCCTTAGTCGTCGTTTCGGAATTATGTGTGATATATTTTTTCCCCGCTAGTTACAATTCTTGTTTTTCTTTTTTACTGATATAGTAAAGCCTCGATTATCCGAACCTCGATCATCCGAATCCTCAGTTATTCGAAACAATGACTTCGTTTATCTGAACGCTCGGTTATCCGAACGTTGGCGCGGAACATTATACATTGTTGCTCGCCATGGCGAGAGTTGCGCCCGTGTTGAAGCGCACTTTTCCTCTTCCAGAATTAATCCGCTCGCACATTGACTTCTCCGAGCAGTTTCCCCCAACCCAGCAGAGTCGAACAACGCGCATCAGAGACTTGTTTCTTTATCGAATCGTCCGAATCGCCTTACATACGTAGTTCACACTGAGGCGACTTCGCGATCCCATTCGAGCTAGTGTTCGGCAATTGAAAACGGATGACCCTGAAGATATCTGCACCAGAGTGAACTTTATGAAGTTACAACGGCTGTGTTTCCCATCGCACAAACTTCGCTCGGAGAAGTTCACTTGGAAAAAAGATTCTACTAGTGAACATTTTTTTTCTACCCAGAGCAGTGCATTGACAGAAACTTGCCGAAGATGAAATTTAATGTCGAGATATCTTCAGGGTCATGAAAATGAGCGACTTTATTTTACAGAATCCTTAAGGTGAGGTGAAACAGATCCAGTCAGTAACAAAAACTACAATGAGTGGGATTCGGAGATGGTATCGCGAAAAAGCAAAGTATTAGCTGATGTAGAAGTCAATACCGCGTCTGATACTTCGCTTTTACCCCAAATTTCAAGCATGTTTTATGGCATTGATTCGAAGAATGCAACTAACTCGCTTGCGCTCATATGTCACATGCTAAATGTTTCAACTCACCTCAAAATGAGACTTCGATGTTGGAAATATGTTTCGAAATTTAATATATACCATTATGTCATTTATATATCTTATTTATATCCATTATTATTTACATACGTCTTATAATTTCGTTACAAAAAATTGCGTTTCGATTATCCGAACTAGACCCGGTCCAGACGACTTCGAATAATCGAGGTTCTATTGCATCGAAATATTTTTATACGTAGACTGGCAGTGGAAAATTTCGTGTACGCTGAAAACGACGAGCCTCGTACGAGTTTCGTGCTCCCGTTTTTGAATGGGACTCGCGGCACATGTTACATATAGCCGAGTCGATGCATAATCGCGTGTGGCGTATACAGGCCAGCGTGGACAGTAGTAACGGCAGGCTAACTCAACCATTAACCATTATTGTGTACTAATGACGAGACACCGCCGGACACGCTTAGTCGACCATTATGTTGCTCCGAACAACCGCCTGATAGAGAACACACAGATGCGATACAGGAGACGAGCAGAGAGTCGCCTTTCTGATTTATTCTTCGACTGTTGCCCGGCTCGATACGTTACGCCATAAAATATACAATGTGTATACAAGATAATACGCGCAACCGCAGCTGGGTAGTCGCTGGATGAACGCAGTGACTCGTTCTAATGGTCGAGAATAAAAAATATATAGCTGTACAGCCGATGTTCCGCGAAGGCTATTCTATTTAATTTGACGGTGCATTTCGCTGAGTATAAAACAAAATTAGTAAAAAAATAAAATAATAAATGAAATAGTTAGATATTGCAATTATTTATTTACTCAATGATTTATTTATTTATTTATGTTTATGAAAACGGGCGGAGCCCAATTACAATGGTAAACACTATCAAGCGATTGGAAACAGTGAGAGTGAAAAAGAAAAAATACATAACATAATTAGCGAATAACGCAGAACGCATAAAAGATAGACGCTACAAAAATTATAATTTAGAGACTTATACTCTGCTTTCGAGCGAACATAGGAGTCTTGAAGACAGAAAACGTCGCCTCTATTGACACAAAGGTTTAACAAAATAACAGAGAGAGGAGGAAGATAATTATCGATATTCTGACGTCGTATCGGTAAACAATAACTCTTCTGACATATTATAAAGGAATGATCATAGATAACGGCGAAGGTCGTAAGCGACTTTTGCAGTTCTTTATTTATATTACCTAACTGCTACATTTTTTTTTCTTCTCAGACCCATAAATTCCACAAATAAATAATTCCATAATTTCCATAATATTTATGAGGGGGCAAAATCGAGAAAAGTGATTACTATCGGCGTCTTCTGACGCTCTTATCGACAAACAATAACTCTTCTGACGTATTAAAAACACGGTTGAATCAACCAAAGATTCGGACAGGGTCAAATAAATATTTTCTTGGTACAACTAAAATATTGATCAGTAAAATTTTTTGATGATTTCATCAAAATATTTTTCGGACATTGAAATATTTTGTTCGACCAACTAAATATTTGAACGTCCCTGCCCGAATCTTTATTCGATTCAACCGCATTTATTTACCAGTGAAAGAATGATCATAGCTAACAGCGTCGAGCGTAAGCAACGTTCGCAGTTTTTTAATTTGTGTTATCTAACTGCTATATCTTTTCTTCTCAGACCTATAAATTCCATAAATATATTATTCCATAATTTCCATAATATTTATGAAGGGTGCAACATCGAGGAAAGTGATTACGGCGATACAGCATACACCGGGCCGTCGAGATTGGGAGGGGGAGGACAGCAGTTGGTGCCCGAGTGAACACATCACCGGCGAAACGACTAACGGATATATTTAGCCGCGATTATTTATGATTACGATTATTTCGGTCCGCTCTTATTCGAGCGATGCTTTATTGAATGTTGAGGCATGTGCCCCGCGCGCCCGCGCTTTCCCACCCGTTCCACTTCCACGCTAATTCTGAACGCGAACTAGCTTCCAAGTAGGTACGGCAGAGTGGCGACGGCCGCGCCGGATCTATCGAGGATCTTCCGCGCTTGCGCCCTGTCTCGTCTTTCCTCGCGCTTGCGCGCCCGCTCCACAGCGATCCAGCGATCCTTCGGTCACTACGATGAATTCTCTAAGATCATCGAAACGTGGAATTTGCTTCGAATTTTTTTTATTTATTAATTTTTTTTACTGGCGTTAAAGTGATACACGAGGTGTTGCGTTCTTTATTACAGAGAAATGCAACACGCGCTTGCGCTCTGTCTCGTCTTTCCTCGCTCTCGCGCGCCAACTCCAGGGCGCTTCAGCGATCCTTTGGTCGCTAGGATGAATTCTCCAAGATCATCGAAACCTGGAATTTGCTTCGAATTTTTTTATTTATTAATTTTTTTTACTCGCGTTAAAGTGATACGCGAGGTGTTACGTTCTTTATTACAGAGAAATGCAACACGCGTTTACGGTCTTGTCTTGTCTTTCCTCGTGCTCGCGCGCCCACTCCAGGGCGCTTCAGCGATCCTTCGCTGAACTAGGATGAATTCTTCAAGATCATCGAAACGTCGAATTTGCTTCGAATTTTTTTTATTTATTAATTTTTTTTTTCTTTACTCGAGTCAAAGTGATACGCGAGGTGTTGCTTTGTTTATTACGGAGAAATGCAACACCGCCTCGCCTCGCTGAGATGGAGACCTTTGGCCGGAGCCAGGGCACCCATTATACTTGCTTTTATGTACCGAACGAATCTACCTGTGCTGCTCGCTGTTCCCCACCTTTATATTTCTTTTTATCTATCTCCAACGCTTGCTCGTTCTCGGATCTCGCGTGAAAGGTATCTCTGCACTTGAGGCGCTTTCCAATTAGGACGTCGGATAGCGGGGTATAATGTCCGCTGAGAAATAGCGATGTCGGGAAAAATGAGATGATGTAAGGCAAAGGAAAAAAAATTTAAGAAAAGAACTAAACGTTTGAACACCCACGCGTCAGCGGTAAAATTTTAATCTTCACACGGTAAGGCAACTATCCGAAAGCCCGAGCGATCGAGCAATGCCTCAAGGACAGAACGATAATAAAACAATAATAATTAAAAAAATAAACAACGACTGTGTTCAGCGCGCAGTCGGAATCGAAGATCAATCTCAGCAACACTTTCGAGTTGCTCTGAAAGAGAAACTTATACGCAGAGAAGCTTGCGTGAGGAACCCTCGGAAAAACAAAAAAAAACCTCCGAAGAGAGAATCTCGGTGTTACGCGAGCAGAGATAAAGGTCGCTGGAAAGCGCGTAGTTGCGCGAAGAGACGGAGAAAGTGCGGACGACAGACGAAGATATTTATTTCAAAAAAAAAAAAAAAAAAATAGAGTAAAGCAAAGGTTTGGAGATAAATAGTGAGGGAGACACGGGGCGAGAAGACAGGGACTTAGACGTATGGCGACGGGGACGTTCGGGTGAGAGGGAGATAGCTGAGAATGCTCCGAGAAAGCGCGAGAGAACGAGATTCGTAAAATAGAATGAGAAAGTATATAAATGAAGGAGCAGAAGGATAGAGACAGAGAGAGAGAGAGCGCGCGATTTGTGTGCGAGAACGAACGAATGGATATAGATATATATATACATATATATATATACATATATATATATATATATAGAGGTAGCAGCGGCGTTATCCTATAGTGCCGTGGTACATCGCGCGCGAGGAAGGCAGGCTTCGCGAAGTGGGGGTGTGGACGGTGGGAGCGAGACGGTGATACCGCGAGAGAAGGAGCGAGCGAGAAGGGGAGTGAGGTAGTAGTATCGTGTCGGACGCTGGACGAGGCGCACGCTCCATGCGAAACTGCACCACGCGGTTTTCTGTCACGCGGTTAATAAACAAAAATAAGCAAAAAATAATTAAAAAAAAAAAACCAAAACCAAAAAAACAAGATCATCAGCGGCAAGAAACTATCGACCTCAACGACGAGACAAAGTTACAAGACTGAGGAACAGCGGTTGGATGCGAGCTTATCGAGCGCGAACCGGAAGTGGAGAGCGGCCCAAGGAGGAATCGAGAACAAGTGCTCGACTGGTTGGAATCGACGTCGAAGACGATTGATCAAAAGCTCCTGAGCGTCGTTCGCGATCATCGCAAAGTCGGATAAACGATACGACGGTCTGCGAAAAGGAGATCCGGCGAGGAGCTCGAGAGGTTGGACGGAACGGAAGCGGGAAGTGGCGGTGCGAGCGAGTCGCGTCGATACCGCGGGAATATCGAAGTGGGTTTATGAAATAAAAATAATAAAAAATTCAAAAATAAATCGTTTTGTCGGAAATCGATCGGGAGAATAGTAGAGAGTTTTCTCTGCGGTGGTGAACCGCGTGAAGAACGAGATCTCTCACTTTATCTGGAGGAGGGGGGAGGGGGGGAGGGCGAGAGGAATAACGGAGAGTTGTGCGTGACGACGCAGCGCTGCGACCAGAAAACCACCGGGAGATAAAAGTGCCACTGGTGGCTTGTAACGTTTGATGGAAACATAAAAGAATCTCGAAGTCGCAAGCCGCCAAGATCGCCAAGGTACTTCGGTGGCAATGCGCCAGTGTCGCCGACGAGGTGGAAGACGAAGAAACAAAAGCTTTTGTAGCGGCTGAAGAAGTTTGACCAGTGGTTCGCGGCGAAATGTACACGGGTTGAGGGAAAAGGGAGAAAAATAAAAAAATCTTATATATATATATACACATATATATATATATAACGATGAATTTACGTGAGATCGAAACGGTGAGAGATCGGATTCAGGGAAGTGGAAGACGAAGAAAAAGATTGTAAGATTTGTGACGAGATATTTATATTTGTTTTCAATCGTCGTTTTTTGATAGTGCACGAGGCGAATAGGCAAAGTGGTATAAACAAGTGCTCGTGCGATATATATCGATCTGTTTTGTTTTATGTTTTTTTTTTCTTCGAAACCACGTGACGCTCGCACGAGGTTCGCTCTCGGCGTGGCTGTTGTGGAACGTATAAAACGCGCGCATTGTAAACAAAACTCGTGGTAGGTCAGCCGGTTCAGTGTTGTGTGGCGAAAGAGATACAAAATAACGACTCTTGTTGTTACGATGGGAGAGAGGAGCCTGCGACTGAGGTGTGTAGCCATTATTCGCCCATCGAGTGTGGGATAATACCATTTATAATAATCATGATGATTTTTATTTTCATTTAATATAAGAAAATTAAAATTGAATGAGAAAATGAGAATAATTTTGTAGAGTCTTTGGGGAGTCGTACCGGTACTGCCAGTGACTAGTTAAGACCGCGAGGCCGGGCCACGAGGCGAGCACGTTGCCAAGGGCCCCCCCACTATCTTTCCCATCGTCGCCTCTTCCGTAGCTCGACTAACCTTCCTTTATTTTTATTGTTTTTTAACGTTATTGTTTTCTGGACGACTTCCTTACAAACAATTTCTCTGATTCGTTCGAGGCTCTGGATCTCCATTGGAAATACACGAATATCCAATTAATCGGAGCAAGGGGGGAGGGGAGATTTACTAACGGCGTACGTAAAATAGATGGAAAGAGGGGAAGGAGTGCCCTGTCGAGAGTGTTGCGGAGGCGTTCGAGCGGCACATTGCGATAGACGGAGATACAGCCCGCGAACTACGGAGAAAGATTGTTCGAGTCTCATTCGATTGTTGCCTCGAGATCTTTGCTCTCTCCGGATTGTGCCGAGTCAGGGAGAGAATCGAACGGGGAAATAAAAAAAGAAAACTACGCAACTGAGAAAAGAGCGAGAGAACGAAATATCTCGCGCAACACCGTGAGATTGGAGTCGGACGCGCCTGGACACCGAGAACGCCCGGTTCGAACTGTTTCACTGTGTCTCGATCCATCGATCCGTGTCGACGATTCGTTCGATCCACGACAAAGTTTCTCATATTCGGACGATGCGTCCCAAGCGAGCGGATAAAAATACAAGTCCTAAAACCAAAACGCCCCCAAAAAATATACTTTATTTTACGGTTGCCCCGCAAATAAATATCTACTTAATTCAAATTGATATTTATTCTTAATAAGTATTTATTTTTAATAATTTTTTTTTCAATTAATACTTATTTTATCAAACGTTTTTTTTATAATATATTTTTTTTAATGTTAAGATTTTTGATTTTTTTAAATGAGTACTCACTTGCTGGGCAACCGACATTTATATTTTCCTACTGGGTGTATACTTTGTTTCGAGGTCGAATTTGATAAAAACACACGCGGCAGCCTTCAGCTATGATTTGAAAACTGATTGAGAAGAAGAGGGAAAAAAAGGTGAAATTCCGCCTTCCCTGATTCTGTGGCTCGGCGGTAAGTAGCGTAATCTTTCCGTTCATTTGTAGCAGTGACGCAAATGTTCGAGCAGAGAACCCGTGTTATTCGCGTTAGCGTGCGTACACTAGGTATATATTACGATTGACGGTAATTGCCTCGGGTCGGCAATAACACGAGAGGCTTAGTGTTTAGATCATTGACGAACGACACACGAAGCGACGGTTGATTGCTCGTTAGAGTAGAAAATTAAAAATATATATATATATACATAATAAAATAGCGGGTAAGAACTGGAAACACGATCCACCTTCGATCTTCCCGCGATCGGTTCGCTTAAAAAGTAGTAAAGAATTTATCGTCAATGCATAAAATGTAACAGTTTTTTAATACCTAACAAACTTATACCTTTTCACGTAGATAGTAAAAAAAGTTTGTACTTTTTACAACTTATTGTCCACAAACGTCCACAATTTATTATTCGTTCATTTTCCAATCGCACCATCCGGCTGTCGTTTAGCAAAGAAAAGTGCAAATTAAAATTGTTAATGACACGGGAAATACAAGAACAGATTTGTATATTCAAACCTGAACAAACGAGTTTGTTACTTATTTAACAAAATTATTTTTACGAAACTTCGTATTCGGATTTTACGAAATTATTTTTTACTGTCTATATTGCATATTGCCATCGAACCCGGTCCTTCGGCCACGATTATTGAGAGGCTTTTCAGCGTTTCATACACTGAGTGAATGGAACGATTACCGATTTGTAAATGTTCAGTTTTCTATTTCATTGTTAATTATTTATAATCGTTGGTATGTTGCCTGTACGGGATGTTTAAATTCTCGTATTACATTTTCTTCGAGTTCTATGCAGTTTTACATTTCCTCAAAAAAAAAAAAAAATGTTGCGAACAAATATAAAATTTTTCGAGTCGGTTAAAATCCGACAAAAAAAAACATTGAACCGCTCGCGGTGGAGTATGCAATTCACCGTGAAGCCGCGCGACGTTTAATTGAGAATGGCGAGCTTCGGTAATTTCGCAACGATTGCCGCATGCTTACGATTTTACTCGGAGAGTAATTATCGTGGGCACGGCATTTGCCGCCTTTGGCTGCGGTTGTAATTATTCTTCTTTTTTATTATTATTTATCTTTCCTCCTCGAGAATGACGCGAACAGAGTCGAGTCGACTCCGCCAGCGAGGAAAGAGAGTATCGTCTCGCATTCTTCGAATCCGATCCCGATAATTATTGGCTCGGTATCGGCGCATAATGAGATTAAAATTCTCGAAAGTGGAGGAATCGGAAAGACGCCAAAGATCGCGATGGGGGTTCGCGGGGACGAGGGGATGGTACGATTGGATGGCGCGCGGACAATTACGAGGCCCCGAGTGTTTACAGTATAGCGCTTAGTGACGGCAAGTGGGCAATCAGTCGGGCCACTTAATGAGTGACCGGGCATCGGAGTTGGCGCGTCCGAAGCTTCCCGGGCTTCCATCTCCCGAGTTAAATTCCTTAATTCCCGGCAATTATGCGCGCGCGGGGGCCCCGGTGGGGACCGGTAATTAGTAAAGAGAGGCACGGCTGCGAGTGATGCTGCTGAGGATCGTATTGGCGCTCTGGTGCCAGTCAATTAAGTGCGGGGAAGGGTGTCCATTGATCTCGAAGAGACCCATCGAGCAAGGGAAAAAGAAAAATAAGGAGAGGAAGAAAAGGAATAAAGAGAGCCGACCGGGAGCGCGGAGCGGAGATGTGCGATTCGAGCAAATCGAGATATAGAAAGATTAAAAAATAAGACATACATATAAAACCATCGAGAAGTCTTCC
This sequence comes from Stenichneumon culpator, assembly GCA_964017025.1. Lineage (NCBI taxonomy): Eukaryota > Metazoa > Arthropoda > Insecta > Hymenoptera > Ichneumonidae > Stenichneumon > Stenichneumon culpator. The sequence continues at coordinate 13,359,088 of OZ024775.1, read as the reverse complement.
CGGCAATCGATTAATTATCACCGGCATTAATTGCCCCCCGAGTAACCATCCGAGTCGGCGAACGTATCCTCGAATGCGGGCTCAGATTCCGAGAGTGGTTATTCGAAGTTCAAACGAAGTTGAGCGAAGCGGAGAGAAACAACGATTAAAAAATTTTATAATAAAAAGCAAAACGAAAGAAGACATATATAATAATGATAATGATTGAGAGAAGCCGCTCCCGCGCTTTATGATTAGAAGTATTTTTTTAGAGTCGTAATACTTTACGACCCCTTATCACCTGTGTGTAGTGGGGAGGATGTACTATAAAATACACGTGATTATCGTCAGCGCAGAAAAACAGAAAAACGAAAGTGCTAAAAAAATAGGGTCATGTGGCCATTGTGGCTAATTGTCTGTCACGATTACAGAGCGGGTATAATTAGCGACGAATGAAAAAAATCTCGATTGTGCAACATATTAGTGAATGGAAACATTTTTATGACTGATGCCTCCGAATCGACAGGAATAAACTGAGTGTGGTTTGAACGATGATAAAGGGTCGGTGGAGCTCCAGATGATACGAGTCGCCACCGTGCGCAGAGGGCCGGATACGCGTTTTCCCTCCGCCGGTTAATAATTAATAGGCCTCTCTCTCTCGGACTCGATGCCCCGTGTCGGGATGGACGAGCGAGTGGGGGAGGGGGGACACGTTAATTAATCGCCCCGGCACCGTACCACTGCCGCGCTAATTACAATTTATAATTAAGCATCGAGTTAACTTCCTCCGGTTCTCGGGGCCGAGTCTGTACCCGAAGTCCGAGTGGGTTATAACAGAAACGCGCGCCCGGCCTGGGCCCCGTCGCGCTGCGGCACAAATGCCGCAAGCCGACAGCCCAGACGCCCGATCGTACACTCGCGAGAGTTGCAATTAATATGATTAATCGTTCCGCGAAATTATCAACCGGCCAAACTCGTACGAACAGACGGCATTGCGTGCTGCCTGGATACTATGAGTCGCGCCAGTCTCGAAGGATCAAAAGCATCGAGTTTGCTTTTTTTTTTTAATATTTTCGGCACTTCCGGTTCGGAAAAAATGGCGGTAGAAAAATTGTAGGAAATATCGAAGATTCGTGCCGTCGATTAATTATTCTCTGATAAATTATTCTCGAAAAATAAGGATGGACGTCGTTCTTCGCCTCGAAAAAGAGATCGCTCGACTGTCCCAATTTCGCGTGACTAAAATGCGATGACTTACTTACTTTGTATACAAAATAAAAAAATACTTATCGAAGGATCAAAACCATCGACTTTGCTTTTTTTTACAATAATTTACGGAACTTTCGGTTCGGAAAAAAAAAAAAAATTGACGATAGGAAAAATTGTATGAAATATCGAAGATTCCTGCTGTCGATAAATTATTCTCTGATCAATTAATATCGAAAAGAAAGGATGAACAGCTGATAATCACCTCGAACAGGAGATCTCCCGGCTCTCCCAATTTCTCAAAGCTCCGAAACTCCCTGCAATGCGTGCATCAAGATTGAGATATCGCGTGACTAAAATCAGGAGGACATATTTTCATTGTATACAAAATATAAAAAAAATACGCTTCTGCTCTCAGTCACGCGACGCGTCGAGGCACGCGTCAATTTTTAACGGCTTAAAAAAATGAAATTGCTAAATTCTAGAAATTCGCGGATGGTATCGCCGTTAGCTGTGGACAACGGTTTTTTTTCGCAGATAAGATCATCGCCAAGACACAATAACTCCGGGGTCCGAGTGACAAAGGGATGAGAGGAAAAGAGGCTAAATAATTTATCGGGTCGACGTCAATTCGCGCAAGGGATGAGGGGGGGGGGGGGAGGTTGACGCGAAAGCGAAGAGATAGTGCGTGTGCCCGCGTAGGGTCGCTGCGGGTAGCCGAGAGAGAGAGAGAGAGAGCGCGGCGAGAGTCCGGACGATTTCGTGAGCTTCCTGTGTGGGGGCTGATGGCGTTTGAGCTTCGAGCGATCGCGGACAATCGGGATAAATACACAAAATATATTCTCCCCGGGAAAATTACTGTCATTAGCGGGGCTGCTGGTTGCGCGCGTGGCTGTAGTGTGGAAATGGGTCGGATGAACGGAAGAAGAAAGATAGAGGACGATCGGAAGCCCTGGGGATGGGGCGAATAGCTCGGGCACTGGGGTGGTTAAGTGCAAACCAAGGACAGTCGGCAACCCCCCCCCCCCCCCCCCCCCTCCCACTCCCTTCCAGAAATGAACCGCAATATTATATCAGCGTCGCGAGGCTGTTTTTATATTCCTACTTCTATAACGAGAGTGAATGAGAGCGTAATATTTGCGGAAATCAAATGATAAATCTACGGTAGAATCGTTCGAGGACATCGGAGCGAGGGGGGGGGGGAGGGGGGGGGGTTAAATGAGGCGCGGCGGCTGAAGGGCGGAAGCGCAGATATAACTGTAGAAACACGGAAGTACGAGCGTGATAACGAAGTAAGGCGAAAGCTAAAGCCCCATCGGATATTAATAAGAAATACAATTCGATATCTCTCGTTCGAGAGAAATACGGTAAATCACTGTACGCTGCGAGGGGTCACCGGACAAAATAGTTCCATCGAGGAACGATGAAAGAAAATAAATTCTCGAATCGTGAAATATTTTTGACAATATTTAATTACAATAATATGTTTAAAAGTATATTTTTTCTTGGGAAAATAGTGCTTGAAATTTTGATAGGCGAAATTATGTCGGGAGTAAGAAAATTCTTCCTTATTTGATCCGCTATTACGTCCATCTCCGATTCGCCGGGATGCGCGCTCGAGTCTCACACACACATCTGTGCTCTCAAGTACGGCACATATCGCGCACAGATATACCTGCAAAGTAAATATGTACTCTCGCGAGCGATATATTTACCCCGCCTAGCTCGACCGGCACACATACGTATATACACACGGACCGCGCACACATAAAAAAAAAAATCGTACATCCACGTACATACACAGCGGGGAAGAAAGAAGGAGCTCGGAGCGTAGGGTGAGAATCGCGGCCGCAGCTTGATTGTATTTTTCCGAATCAATATCATTAATGTAATACAGCGAGGGTGCCTGATGAGTGCGCGATTACCGGCTCGGCGGAGGCGAAATTCCCGGGCCGAAGCCCCGCAGCAAACCTCGCGAGGATTCCCATCGCTCGTTTATCAATAATATACGCGGCGGCGAGAGATGGAAAATAAATTCCATTCCTTGGGCCTTTATATTTATTCCATGCGGCTCACCGTCGCCTGCTAATGAGAAATCAACGACAGCGGCGAGTGCGGAGTCCGGAACCAGCGACCATTTGTCCCTACGGCGTATCGCCTCGTACCATAAAAAAAAAAAAATGTATATAAATACATAAAAATATATATATATAAAAAAAATAAAGAAAATCATTCCCAACATAATTTACATATTCGTAATCCCGCCGATTGGCGTCGAGAGTACGCGGAGGCGCAGCTCCGCGGTGACACGTAAGTCATCGAGAGCGTCGTCGCCGCGGAGTCCTCATAGCTGGCTCGGCAGCGAAACACGTCGTATGAATCTCTCGTTTTTCTCTCGCTCTCCCAGGTGTGAGAACGGTATGCCTCTCGGTGCCCCATTCATGAAAAGAATATTCAATGGAGACGTGTGTAAGCCTCGGGATGACGAGGTATGAAGGCGCCCCGACACGGAGGTGAGGGTCTCTCTCTCCGCGGTACGTAATGCAAGCTCGCGGATAGAGACGACCCGGCGACGTGCGACACATGAGCAATCGGCGCGGCTGCGATAGCCGAGATGGAAACAGAAAGAAAGATCTAATCGTGATTAGAGTTCAGGGACGCGACAATAGGTATCTCACGTAGTTGTTCGACGATCGGCGGGCGCGAGAGGGGGGAGAGAGATAGTCGTTGCTGATCGGAGAGGGGCAAAGTGTGACGATTATATTAATTAATGCCGGGGGAGCGAAAGAGAGAGATTTGATCGTTTAAACTCCGCGGAAGCTTCTGGCGACAAGAACGCCGAGAGGCCTGCCCGGCGAATGCTTGACAGTCCGGTAAGCATCGCGGAAAAACCGCGGGTTCAGCGAAGCGAGGAATGAATATTTTCACGTTTCGCGGGCGAGGCAAAACATCGAGCAAAGTTGGAGACTCGGTAATGGTGGACAAGACACCTAGGCTAAAGGTAGCTTCACGTAGCACGGTCGATGAGGACGGAGAGACCATCAGCACCGTCTTCGGGTTGTCAACTGCTCTCGGGGATTCAATGAAACTGTCTTGAATCACTATTTCTCTTGGCTGATAGTCAATTCTGGGAAAAGGCTGGATCTCGCGAGTCTCGAAATTTATCGAATGCTTAGCGTTCTTGGGAGGGCTCTGACGCGCCACGGTCACATTTCTTAGCACAAAAAAAATGAGCGAAAGAAATCCTCAGTCCGCCACATCCTCAGGTGTAAATCTATTTTTATTCGTGGTTAATGCACTGAAAATCCGGGGCTTTACATTATTCGAATAAAAAAAATATACAAAAAATTAGTAACTAATTATTTATACTTACAACTTATGTACTAGTAATAGTAGTAGTGGATTTATTGACAATATGCCAGATGGAACAATTTTTGGTACATAGCATGATATAGCGTAGATTGTCGTGAGAACATGTATGTATTGCCAATTGGCCATCGACCTAAGTTCTTCAATCAATCTTATGTACTATTATTTCACTCGGTGGGAAAATGGGGGTTTTTGAGCACGCTTCGCTTGCGAAAATCCCCATTTCCACAACTCGTGAAATAAAAATTTGTTCGATACTCGTGCGAAAAACGATTTCTGAACTCGTGTGATTGCAGCACTCGCCTTCGGCTCGTGCTGCAAAGTCACAGTCATCAGAAAAAGTTTTTTCGCACTCGTATCGAAATATACCATTTATATTATGAAAAGAAAAATGTTACGAATCGACGAAAGTGCAACCCTCTTGCGTCCATCGCTTGGGCATAACTTATAAATAACTAATAAATACTAATCCCAATACGAAATGGCAAAATAGAGTTCGCGCGACTAAGATTCGCTCGATCTACGCATACAAGTCTAGAGAAATCGAGAAAAAAAATGTTGATTTTGGTGTTTTCTTACCGGAACGAATTTCCAGAAAATTTCATCATCGGTTTCTTTTCTATTTTTCCGAGAGAGAGAGAGAGAGAGAGAGAGAGATCCACTCGCACACACGAGCCAGCAACTGTGCAGTGGAAGGCCCGGAGTGCATGAGTGTGAGTTAATTAGAGAGGGCTGTGCACGGTCGGTTCACCCCGGAGCTCCTTCCTGTCGCCGTCTTCTCCTCGGTCGCGCCAAGTCGCCAAGGGCTCTTGGAAAAGGGCTGTGGATTTGCGAGGCGGAGAGGGACGAAGTGGACCTTGCCGTCCGATGTCGTCGCCGTTCTCTCTGCCCCCGGTAATATCCTCTACGTGCTACACAGTTCCGCCTTCGCGCTTATTAAAAACATCGAGCCTCGGCTCCCGTTTACTCTCATCGACCCCTCGGCCTCCTCCTCGCTCGCGTCTCGACGACCTTCCGCCAAGCGCTAATATCCCGGAAGCCGAGGAGGTTATTGCGTCCCTTAAAAATCCACTTGACTTCCAAAATATCCTCGATGAACCGGCTACCTCCTTTATACGAAATAATTTTTTTTTTCATTAATAAATTCACTCATCCGCCGAGATGTAACTGGCAATCCAAAGTCACACGCGATGACTTTTCCATACACCGGAAAGCGATACGATAAGGGCTCGGGATGGACGTGCAACACGCGTTGATCACCCAGACAACTCCCTAATTGTGCCCGATGACACTGTGTCCTTCGGGGGTGAACCGCAAAAGCTACCCTAACTCTTGTACGATCTCTCCTCGCCGGCCCACCCTCGGGCCTCTCGGTCTTTCGCCGTCGATGTTACGCGGCGACGTGATATACAGACGGTGCCGAGGGAGAGAAAGCTCTATACACGAAGTAAGAAAGGGAACGGGGCAACCCTCCCCCATTCTGGTGTCGTTGCCTTTGCCGGTGGAGAAGTCGCCTCGAGAGCCCCGTTCGACCGGAGGAGGGAAGCGTAGGAAAAGCTGTCTCTAGTGGCGCCCAACGGTACGACATGTGTCGGTGGCCAAGCACGCGGAAAAGCACACACACCCCTCGCCGCATCCCGACTCGGCCATCCTCGTGCCGATTCCCGTGCGCGGCTTGTATACTCTCCCCGGACCTTGGTCACCGGGCGTCGCGTCATCCCCCTCCGCATCATCGGCGAATCCACCCCTGCATCCGGAAACGCTTCTAATAGTTTTCCCGAATCGAGATCCGTGGACGGAAAAACTCATTTGCATCGATCGTTAGAATTTTCTTTTTTTCTCCGTTCGAGAAAAGACGGATTTTTTCTATTACACATCGATCCGACATTAAATACCAAGGAACTGTGCACGGTTCCACTCGCGACCGCACAGTAAAATAAGTACCAATGTTTCTTGTCTATAAACGTTCATAATTCTTTTCACGTTAATTTTACAAAAAAGTCTTGTCGATTTTACAGCAATGTCTTAATTTTACAAATACTTTTTTTGGGAAATTAAGAACAAAATAATTGTGGACAGAAATTGTGGACGTTCGTGGACAAAAAAAGGTTCGTTAAATGTACAAATCTTTTTTACTGTGCGCTCTTGAGGAAATATGGTTTTTCTTTCAAGAAGCTTCATTGCGTTCACAAGAAGATTACAGAGCTCATTGGCATCGTTCTCCCTTTTCACTCTCGGGAACAACTTTGTACAGCTATTTGTAGCGCGCCTGATCGGCGATCAGCTCCGCACGATCGACGAACCCTCCCGTGCATCCGGAAACGCTTCTAATAGTTTTCCCGAATCGATATCTGTATCCGCAGCCATCGACGGGAAAACCCCTCATTTGCAGCCATCATTACAATTTTCTCTTTTCTCCTTGCGAGAAAAGACTGATTTTTTTATTACACATCGATCCAACAATAAATCCCAAGGAACAATGCGCAGTTTCATCCGCGACCGGAATACTAAAAATCGCCTCTTGAGGAAAAATCGTTTTTCCTCGAAGAAGCTCCGTTGCCTTAACAAGAAGATTGCCGAGTTCATTGGCATCTTCCTTTTTTTCACTCTCGGGAACAACTTTGTGCGGGTACATGTAGAGAGTGCATAAAGGGTGAAGCTCCATGAGTCTATCCGCCGGAGGAGGCGGAGGGGGATGCTCGACTGAGGTGAGTGTCGGGTGAGGTGAGAGGCGGCGAGGGTTGAAGGGGGTAAGCGAGACAAGCGGGGTAGCAGCTCGAGGCTGCAGGAAGCCTGAGGTCTCCTGGCGCTGGCTGTGTTATGAATACATTATATCCTCTCGGGAGGGTGGATGGGTGGTCGGGGTTGACGGGGAGGGCTTTCTCACTCTATATATTCCTTTTCGCGAAAGCCGGATGCTGGCACATGCGCTCTCGGTGGCTTTGGCGCGACTCCACCCTGCAGCCCGCCGTGCTATCTCGTGTAGCAAGTGGAATCGACTCTATAATACATTCTCGCTACTTTGAGTGTGCCTCTCTGGCTGTCCACCCTCGACGGTCCCGCTAATTATGCATGCGCGCTAACCAACTCCCCACTCCGCGGGACTGGCCTATCTCGAGACCTCTCGTCGAGAGGCGACGGGGTTGCGAGAGAGGGTTGAAACTCTCCCGGAGGCTGGGAGGAGCTCGACGCTACCCTCTTCAATTTCATTCCTCCTGCTATTCCACCCTCCCACTCCGCTGAGGAACTGCTCTCTCTGTTTTGCTTAATTACACGCTTTGCAAGGCCGGCAGAGGCGTTAACTAACTTTAGTCCCCCACTCGGCGGAATTTCGCTCGGAAGCTGCTGGTCCGCGTGCACCCCTTTCGTCCCCGCAAGCCCCGGAAGCGGTGAGAATACCGAAAGCCTCGCTGATTGGCTGGCCAATCACGAGCGCCTCTTCTCCCAAACCCGACATAATTGTCAAGGGATCTGCATGCTCTGACAACGTGCCTAAAACCCCCAAGTGAAGCAGACGAATCGAAGGAAACATTCTTATCTGTGTACCCCACTGCACATTCTTTCCACCAACCCCCTGAATTTACGATCCCCGTTAGCGTAACTAGTAGCCTCATTGTCGGAAACTTTTTTTCTTATTTTATGTATCCGGTGTATTATCTCGTGTAGCGGTTTCGAGGGGGAAAAAAAAAAAAATGTGCTGTTAGATGGAACACGTCTGCTAACTAACCCAACTAACTCGAGGCTTCTCCGTTTTCTCTGCTCGGCAATCTAGAGGGTTGCTCGCTTTCGGCGTACATCCCGGCGTAGTTTCTCCATCGGCCATCGAGAGGGAAAAGAGGAATGGAAAAGAGTGAAAAGAGGGTTCGCTATCGCGAGTCTCGACGAAGGCGTATTCGACAAATCGAAGTGCTCGCGGAACGAGAGACTGAAGTGGAAAGAGAGATCGAGAGCCGAGCGGAGTAAAGAGGGTGAAAGGAGACGAGCGAGGGAGAGAGAGAGAGCTGTACAGGAGAGAGCTGCTAGGGGTTGCTGGTGGTGCTGCTGGTGGTGCTTGACGTATACGTAGGAGCGCTGGCTTTCCCGCGCAGGCCCTATGCAAAATAGGACCGAAAGTGGGGGTCGCTGACGGTCAGGGGGTGACGGAGGGCGTACGAAGTGAGCGAGAAAGAGAGAGGGTGGCCGAGGAACCCGGAGCTTCCCGATGAGGCAAACAACCCCTTAGTTCTGCCGTAGCGGCCGCAGACTCCCCCACTACGTCGCGACGCCCTTCGTCGTGGAGCGTCGTCGCCGTCGAGCGTCGTCGTCGTCCTCGTCTTCGTCGTCGAGGCCTCGACTGGGGCGCCATCCCCACGAGCCTTAATAACGCGCGCGCGATATACACTCTACGCTGTCTTAACGCGGTCTATACGTCGTACACTCGGAACGCCTGACGTGGACTTTTTTTTTTCCTTCTCCTTACAACGATACTTCATTACATATACACACATACAGATATATTTATTTAACAGTTAAAAATTAATCGGCCAGACGGTAAACACCTGTTCTCGATAAAATCAGTGCGAGACGACGAAGAGATCCGGTGGATTCCGCGGATGGTGAATCAACGCGCGATTTTCTCCCCCCTCCACCGTCGACACCCCCCACCCCCGCCACACGCTACCTTGCTCCAGCGAAGATAATGGATACAGTGCCGAGGTACATTGAATCATCGTCGACACTCATCGACTTAATTAGTCATTAAATCAAAGTTAGCTTGTTGTTTTTCTCCTGTTTCTCTCTTTCGACGATTACGAGCTCAAATAAAAATGAGTTTGTAAATAAGTCAAGAAAAAAGGAAGATAATTGATTAAGAATGGTGCTTCGAGTATTGCATTACGTCACGTGTACCGCGAGTTCGACACGATCGCGAGTGAGCTCGGAGCTTCCAGCTCCGTACACGCGCCTGACTCACCACCCCCCCCCCCCCCCACCCGCGAGCGCCGTTTGCGCCTGGACATCCACCATTAATTACTTATTAAGGACGCGAACGAACCGCAATTACAAATGCAAATCTTGCTTTACGGCGATTTGCTAGTGAAACTCGTGAGCGGACAGAGTTGCGCGCAAGTTTCACAATAGTTCTTCCACCGATTTCTCCCTCCTCGTCGCAAATCGGCGTCCGCCGCCGCGATGGTTTTCGAGAGGCCGTGCGGGAAAATCAACGCCGCTCTCGCGATCTCGCGACTCCCGACAGCTCTTCGCTCGTCGGCGCGGAGCAAAGCCGCGCGGACGACGTCCGAGGCGCTACGGACTGAGGCCGCGCGCACGTTCTCGCGCGAAACGTGTTAACGAAACAATTAAAACCGCGGAGTTGGCGCCAGTCGAGAATTGAGAGAGACCCGAGCGGTTCGATTCGCAGACTCGATTCGCGATATTCCGATGCTATCCGTTGCCCCCCCGCACGTCGGCCAGCTCGAGGGACGTCGCTCGGCTTTGGCCTCTCCGACCGTCTCGGGCTATTCGAGATTCGCGCGATAACATCCCTGCCACTGGAAGTTATAAATGACACGCGGATCGTCATGAGGGAATCATCTCGGAGCGTCCCGGTCGATCCCGTCGAGAAAAATCGGAGATAATAATCCGGCCTATAATCTTCCAAGTTCCACGATCGACAGGACAGTCATTAGCGAATCAACGTAATTTTTCTTGTTTTTTTTTTTTAAATATCCGTCAAGATATTAAA